>CM042158.1:93706526-93732319 GCA_023376005.1 Doryteuthis pealeii | reverse complement strand
AGAGATTCTTAAACCGTTGTTAGGCCAAACCAGTCTAGAGAAGGAAAACTCTGAATTCAAACCTGTTGAACTCTGGCTTAAGAAATTGACTTTTGTCACATCCTGCTCGTGCAGAGGAGTTGGTAAATATATATATGTAAGTTATCAGAACTGTAAGCAGTTCCCTGGTAAATATTTTCTGGTGATGTATTGATGACACGAAGACGACTGATGTTGAACGTAGAATATTTTATTTACTTCCAAACACCGTGAAATACTGAAATAAAATGGGGTATAAAACAATTAATAATTTACAAAAGGGGTCTTTAACAAATGCCAGTAACTTCACGGGAAAATTGGAAAGAAACATACCTGTGCGCCGTACCAGTACCGAGAACTAACTAAAAGACTAAAGTTCTAATTTAAGGACGATATTTTTCACAATCTTTTTGCTGCATCAGCCAGGCGGAAGTCCCTATTTTGCCCTAAGGAAACCTGTTGATATTCCCACAATGCAATTCAGGCTCGGTTGGTCCCTATTATCAGACCCTAACAGAGTTGTTTCCCTTACACTGTCCAAATTTAAGGGTAAATTTTTAGGGTAAAAAATAAATCTATCTAACATTAGGCGCACTCAAAGGCGACAGCTACAAGAACTAAGTTTCATAATTAAAAAAAAAATTATTGTAAGTTTTGAAAAATATTCATCAACTTCTGATTAATTGGCAAAACTTCTGATTTGTAAAAGTAATACCTGAGTGCCAGAGATCTCAATTGGATTCTAATTCTGATTAGATGAAAACTATTTTAATATAAAAATGTTTTATAATTAAAATTTTACTACTGAAAAGCGAGTTTAACCCTTGCTGGATGCCCCATACTTGTGACCTAGTGTCACATCCTACCTGTGGCAAACGAGTTGAGTAAAAGAGGGTGTCCTATCGTGGTGCCATGGTTAGCAAGCTAGTCTCACAGATCCATTACTACTGAAAAGTGAGTTTAATCTTTGCTGGATGCTCCATACTTGTGACTAGTGTCACATCCTACCTGTGGCAAACGAGTTGAGTAAAGAGGGTGTCCTATCGTGGTGTCATGGTTAGCAAGCTAGTCTCACAGATCCATTACTACTGAAAAGTGAGTTTAATCTTTGCTGGATGCTCCATACTTGTGACCTAGTGTCACATCCTACCTGTGGCAAACGAGTTGAGTAAAAGAGGGTGTCCTATCGTGTGTCATGGTTAGCAAGCTAGTCTCACAGATCCATTACTACTGAAAAGTGAGTTTAATCTTTGCTGGATGCTCCATACTTGTGACCTAGTGTCACATCCTACCTGTGGCAAACGAGTTGAGTAAAAGAGGGTGTCCTATCGTGGTGTCATGGTTAGCAAGCTAGTCTCACAGATCCATTACTACTGAAAAGTGAGTTTAATCTTTGCTGGATGCTCCATACTTGTGACCTAGTGTCACATCCTACCTGTGGCAAACGAGTTGAGTAAAAGAGGGTGTCCTATCGTGGTGTCATGGTTAGCAAGCTAGTCTCACAGATCCATTACTACTGAAAAGTGAGTTTAATCCTTGCTGGATGCTCCATACTTGTGACCTAGTGTCACATCCTACCTGTGGCAAGAGTTGAGTAAAAGAGGGTGTCTATCGTGGTGTCATGGTTAGCAAGGCTAGTCTCACAGATCCATTACTACTGAAAAGTGAGTTTTAATCTTTGCTGGATGCTCCATACTTGTGACCTAGTGTCACATCCTACCTGTGGCAAACGAGTTGAGTAAAAGAGGGTGTCCTATCGTGGTGTCATGGTTAGCAAGCTAGTCTCACAGATCCATTACTACTGAAAAGTGAGTTTAATCCTTGCTGGATGCTCCATACTGTGTCACATCCTATCTGTAGTGAACGGGTTGGGTAAATTCCTATTCCCTTCCTAATCCAACTGAGTAAAACAAGTAGAATTAGTTGGTTTTACAGCATACTCGTCTTCCTTAATTGTACAACCGTTATCATCTTGCAACACCCTCTAAAAATGAGACAGTCTAAATTGTCAAAGATGAAATGTAAAAATGTAAATCTTGACTATCTGGTGTTTCCTATCCGCCAAATCATTTCTTATGAGTGTTGTCACCTCAGCTAAATAATGGACCAATAATAATTTATTTTTAGTGCAAAATTAATTTTTTTCACATATGCTAACAACAACAACATGAAATAACTGATTTTTTAAATCAAAATCAAAACTATTTTAGTATATAACATGTCTTAGGTTTGTATGAAAATCTAATGTCAAAAAATCGTCTATCAATTTTGTTTACTAACAACCGGAAGTTTGCAGTAAAAAGCAAAAGCTGTTCTTTTGAAAACTGCTCTCAGCTGGGGTGCCTATTGGTGACTTGGTATCAAAATTCTTTAAGAGGCTGCTCTTCATTTTTTTTTTTTTTACTAACAATGTTTGTAAAAGTTTTAGTTTGAACTTTGGCATCGAACATGATTTTAGATTTTTATTAAATCTTTTTCATTTTACCTAAATATCCGTCACTCAGAATATATACCAACACAAAATTATATGATGTCTAATATCTCTTGATCTAACTACAAGTTGATATACAAGAAAATTAATATATATATATATATAATATATATATATATATATATAGTCTTTCATTGATCCGTTCTAATCTTCGGGCCATCCTTCTGGTGTCAGGGTGGAACTGGTATACCAGTCCACAAAGTAAGTCAACATATCCTAAAAATGCTTATAATTTTCTGCCTACATTACTTCCATTCCCCTCCCCCTTATCACAACCTGTGCCCCCCCCCCTCCAAAAAATCACCACTGCTTTGTTCAAAACTACTACCATTCCAAAAACCTCCCACTAATTCCTTGCTACTACTCGTTCTCGTTAAAAACGAGACATGAAAACTATTCCATCGTTTCCCACCTGAGATGGCATAGTGTATTGCCGAAAGCGCTAGTGTTGAAACGTTCGGTGGACTGGTATACCAGTTCCACCCTGACACCAGAAAGATGGCCCGAAGATTAGGACGGATCAATGAAAGACTTGTCAGAAGGGAATTGTCTGTTCAATTCAACGAAACCTGTATAAAAGAAAAAATGCTGCCTAAATACACTTATATATATATATTGAAAAAATGAATAAATAAAGGAAAGAAAATGTTGAATGGATAAAAATGTTTAATAAAATGCCGACACGTGTTTCGGCCGAGAGGATGTTCTTGTACACATTTTATTCTATTTATTATATTATTATTATTATTATTATTATTATAAATACAAAATGAAATAAAATAATAATAGGGAATATATATAAAAAGGTTTTTAAGTATACAGAAAAATGGCCATCATGAGGGCAAGATGTTTGATACTAATATCAAACATCTTTCCCTGATGATGGCCGTTTTCTATTTACCCCCACTTCTCAACAAGGATTAAATAGTAGGGCTGACTGGGCTCTTTAATATTAGTGAAATAGATCACTAATTAGGACGGAGCCTATTCTAGTAGTGACCACCCCAAGCGGATTTAACAGGTTTAACAGGAAAATTCCTTATTCATTCCAGCTGTACTTTGCTTAAAAATTGACCTTTGCATTGTATCTTGCTTGTGACAGAGGGGTTGGGTAAATATATATATATATATCTTTGTTTTAGCAATTGTTTACTCAATTTATTGCAATTGATTCTATTTATTTGTTTCTCTTCCCTCCCAGGTGATGGAAACAAAAAACATGCTGTACTTAGTCACAGAATATGCTCCCAATGGAGAGATATTTGGTAAGTAGCCAACACCTACACCCCCACCCACCCAAATAACTAAATCCTTTAATGCTGGATCCCATTGAAAACATAAACAAAAACAACGCTCACATTTATGGATATAACGATGCATAAAGATGAAATGGTTTATCATCGAAGGAGATAGACATGGAGAGTGTTATATAGTACCTAAATAAGGAGAAGGGAATCTGCTGTTTTTCCTATAAATAATATTCTGAGGAAACCTCAAAACACATACACACTAGTACAAGAACAAATATATATATATATATATATATATATACACACACACACTAGTACAAGAACAAACTTATACACACACTAGTACAAGAACAAATACACACACACACACACACACCACACTAGTACAAGAACAAACTTACACACACACTAGTACAAGAACAAATACACACACACACACTAGTACAAGAACAAATATATATACACACACACACACACACACTAGTACAACAACAAATATATATACACACACACACACACACACACACACTAGTACAAGAACAAATATACACACACACACACACACACACACACACTAGTACAAGAACAAATATACACACATACACTAGTACAAGAACAAATATACACACACACACACACACTACAAGAACAAATATACACACACACACACACTAGTACAAGAACAAATACACACACACACACACACACTAGTACAAGAACAAATATATACACACACACCCACACACTCACACACACTAGTACAAGAACAAATATATACACACACACACACACACACACTAGTACAAGACAAAATATATATACACACACACACACACACACTAGTACAAGAACAAATATATATACACACACACACACACACACTAGTACAAGAACAAATTATATATACACACACACACACACACACTAGTCAAGAACAAATATATACACACACACACACACACACACTAGTACAAGAACAAATATATATACACACACACACACACACACTAGTACAAGAACAAATATATATACACACACACACACACACACTAGTACAAAACAAATATATATACCACACACACACACACACAGTACAAGAACAAATATATATACACACACACACACACACACTAGTACAAGAACAAATATATACACACACACACACACTAGTACAAAGAACAAATATATACACACACACACACACTAGTACAAGAACAAATATACACACACACACACACACACACACACACTAGTACAAGAACAAATATACACACACACACTAGTACAAGAACAAATACACACACACACACTAGTACAACAATATATATATACACACACACACACACACTAGTACAAGAACAATATACACACACACACACACTAGTACAAGAACAAATATACACACACACACACTAGTACAAGAACAAATACACACACACACACAGTACAAGAACAAATATATATACACACACACACACACACACTAGTACAAGAACAAATATATACACACACACACACACACTAGTACAAGAACAAATATACACACACACACACACAGTACAAGAACAATATACACACCAACACACACACACACAACACACACACTAGTACAAGAACAAATACACACACACACACACACACACTAGTACAAGAACAAATATATATATATATATATATATATATATATATATATATATATATACACTAGTACAAGAACAAACTTACACACATACACACTAGTACAAGGAAAAGATCTTACAGGACAATTTTAATTCAACCTAGTAATTGCTAATTAGCCTATTCACCTTGTACCTTTGCTTAGTAAACTTTTCTCCCTATCCTTAATACTTGTGTTTCTTCATATTATTTAAAACTCTGTTAACTCTGATACTCGAGTTACAACAATTATATATAATTAGTTTAATCGTGCTGTTACAAGTACATATATATACCCATACTAGTTCACTGTTTAATTTCATTTTTAAATTAATTTACTTTTAAAACAGTTTAATCTAGCCTTTTCTAAACATTGTGTATGTATATTTCACAATAAAGATAAGGACAACAGTCTGAAAAATCAAAATGATATATATCAAGCCTCATCTAAAAAATTAAGACAAATTATAGTCAAAACTAGTAATGTATTCGATAATATTTTTTTCTCTCTAACAACATTAGTGAAAATAGATCACTAATTAGGACTGAGCCTATCCTAGTAGTGACCAAGGGTTCTTTATCCCAGTGAAATAGATCCCTAATTAGGACTGAGCCTATTCTAGTAGTGACCAAGGGCTCTTTATCCCAGTGAAATAGATCCCTAATTAGGACTGAGCCTATTCTAGTAGTGACCAAGGGTTCTTTATCCCAGTGAAATAGATCCCTAATTAGGACTGAGCCTATTCTAGTAGTGTCCAAGGGCTCTTTATCCCAGTGAAATAGATCACTAATTAGGACTGAGCCTATCCTAGTAGTGACCACCCCAAGTGGATTTAACAGGTTTGGGTTTCCTTCTAGACTGGTTGCCTAACAGGTTAAAGGGCCTAATCTGCTCACTAATTAGGACTGAGCCTATCCTAGTAGTGACCACCCCAAGTGGATTTAACAGGTTTGAATTCAGAGTTTTTCTTCTGCTAGACTGGTTGCCTGACCAAGGTTAAAGAGCCCAGTCTGCCCTACTATTTACATATAGCTGGAGGGAAAGTAGTTGGATTCATAACTTTTCCAAGAGTATTAGCACTGTTAACTCTAGCTTCGTCCAGGATGTGAACTCTGGTTGACGAGTCCATTTCCTGCGACTCTAACCATTACACCAATGTTAATTTGTGTCTTTGACTTTTGTGTGACTACGAGATTTAATAGCAAATTCTTGGGGGGTGGGGGTGGGTCATTGTTCCTAATTTGGTCAACAGTCCAGCAAATTAGTCAAGTGTTAATCTTATCGATGAATAAATTATAAGTTCTGATTCCAAGAAAGAAATTCCTGAGATATTTTCAAAGTATTGATCCCCAGTTGATTTCAACCTCTCTCTATACAAATGCATAGACAAACACGGTACAAGTATAGACATAAACATACACTATTACAAGAACAAGCCCATACATATACACACACACACACAAGTAGAAGAACAAGCACATTATATATACTAGCAAATATATGCACCCTCTGGGTGCAAGTATTTAAGTTTTAATGTAATAAAATATCGTATTAAATTAGAAAGTCTAATAAGAATGCAGATAAAAAGATTTGAAACAGAGTGGGGGTATAATAGAAAAATAGAAATGAAACTTACTCTTCCATCACTGCCGTCTTTCATTGCTGAATTTTACTTATTTAACTATTTAGTTAAATTAGAAAATAAAGAATAAAATTACACTTATTTTTTCTTGTTAATGGATTTCATTTAAGATTCATTGAAGAGATTTTTGCTTATATTCATTAAAATAAAACCAAACAGTTAGAAATCAATAATACTAAGCACATATTTAATAAAATCACATTTTTAATATCAATATGCAAATTAGCCTTCACATTCACACTGCAAACCGCTATTTTTTGTATATATAAATACAATTGCATGTTATTTGTATGTAGATATGGACAACACTAATAAAAAGGTCAAGCAATTTTATTAATAATTGAGGTTTAAATATAAATAAAATCATGAAGAATGTGATGTAAATAACTATGTTAATTGTGACTCGATTAGTAATATAGTTTCGGTTACAGACAGAAAAACACACAATCTCCATTATAATAAGATATATATATATACACACACACATATATACACATACACACACACACACACACAAGCGCGAACACATATACACATAATTACAAGCACAAATGCACACACACACACTTACACAAGAACAAATATACACACACAGACACTAGTACAAGAACACATATATACACACACACTAGCACAAAAACAAACATATACACTCTAGCACAAGAATAAACATATACGCGCACACTAGCACAAGAATAAACGCGCACACTAGCACAAGAAAAACATATACGCGCACACTAGCACAAGAATAAACATATACGCACACACACACTAGTACAAGAGCAAACATACACACACATACACACTAGCACAAGAATAACATATACGCGCACACTAGCACAAGAATAAACATATACGCGCACACTAGCACAAGAATAAACATATACGCACACACACACTAGTACAAGAGCAAACATACACACACATACACACTAGCACAAGAATAACATATACGCGCACACTAGCACAAGAATAAACATATACGCGCACACTAGCACAAGAAAAACATATACGCGCACACTAGCACAAGAATAAACATATACGCACACACACACTAGTAAAAGACCAAAAATACACACACATACACACTAGCACAAGAATAAACATATACGCGCACACTAGCACAAGAATAAACATATGCACACATTAGCACAAGAACAAACATATACGCGCACACACTAGCACAAGAAGAACAAACATATACGCACACACACTAGTACAAAAACAAACATACACACACATACACACTAGTACAAAAACAAACATACACACACATACACACTAGTACAAAAACAAACATATACGCACACACTAGCACAAGAATAAACATATACGCACACACTAGCACAAGAATAAACATACACTAGCACAAGAATAAACATATACGCACACACACTAGTACAAGAACAAACATCTACACACACTAGTACAAGAACAAATACACACACACACACACACACATACACACTAGCACAAGAACAAACATATACGCACACATATACACAGTAGTACAAGAAGAAGCGCATACATGAACACACTAGCAGAAGAACAAGCATACACACACACTCACGCACACACATGAGTATATGATCAAGGACTTATAGACATGAGTACATCTACGTACATATACACTGAAATACAAGAACATATCTTCATGAATACACACAATTACACAACACACAGAGTTCACTCTTCTCACTGACCTATCCTTTTTTTTTTTTATGCAATAATTACTTACATGTCTACTTATTTATCTTTCTTTGAGATGAATTTTGCTTGTGGTGGTGCCGTGTTGTTGGGTTTTTTTTTGGGGGGGTTCTTTTTTTTTTCTCTTTTTTTTTTTTCTCTTTTTTTTCTCTTTTTTTTTTTTTTCTCTTTTTTTTTTTTCTCTTTTTTTTTTTTTTTTTTTTTTCTTTTTTTTTTTCTCTTTTTTCTCCACCCAGTATTACAAATTTTAATTTACACAAACCTTTCCAAAGTAGTATTACATTATGGTGAATTAATAATCTATTAAATCAGTGTACAACTTTTTGTTTTCAAGTCAAAATCTTGAGTGATGAAAGGAGGAGGAGAGGGAGTAGGAGGAGGGGGGGGGGCAATCATCTTGGTTATCCAACGTTATATGAGGAACCTGGCACTTAAAACAGAGCAATAAACATAGAGAAACTAGAAGTAATAGAAAGTCATTTGATTCTGGACACTTGAGTGATATTCAATGCAACTAACTACCATTTTTATATCCTTCAGCCAACATCTACTTGCTCATTATTTTATATATATATATTATTTATACTAGCAAATATATGCACCCTCCGGGTGCAAGTATTTAAGTTTTAATGTAATGAAATATCATATTAAATTAGAAAGTCTAATAAGAATGCAGATAAAAAGATATGTAACAGAGTGGGGGTATAATAGAAAAATAGAAATGAAACTTACTCTTCCATCACTCCCGTCTTTCATTGCTGAATTTTACTTATTTAACTATTTAGTTAAATTAGGAAATAAAGAATAAAATTACACTTATTTTTTCTTGTTAATGGATTTCATTTAAGATTCATTGGAGAGATTTTTGCTTATATTCATTAAAATAAAACCAAACAATTAGAAATAAATAATACTAAACACATATTTAATAAAATCACATTTTTAATATCAATATGCAAATTAGCCTTCCCGTTCACACTGCAAACCGCTATTTTGTTGTATATATAAATACAATAGCATGTTATTAGTATGTAGATATGGACAACACTAATAAAAAGGTGAAGCAATTTTATTAATAATTGAGGTTTAAATATAAATAAAATCATGAAGAATGTAATGAAAATAACTATGTTAATTGTGACTCGATTAGTAATATAGTTTCGGTTACAGACAGAAAAACTCACAATCTCCATTATAATAAGACTAGCAAATATATGCACCCTCCGGGTGCAAGTATTTAAGTTTTAATGTAATAAAATATTATATTAAATTAGAAAGGCTAATGAAACTGAATAAGAATGCAGATAAAAAGATTTGGAATAGAGGGGGTATGATTGAAAAATAGAATAACTTTGAAACTAACTCTTCCATCATTTTCCATTACTCCCGTCTTTCATTGGTAAATTTTCCTAATTTAACTATTTAGTTAAAATAGGAAGTAAAGAATAATATTACAGTTATTTCTTTTTGTTAATGGAATTCTTTTAAGATTTATTCCTGGGATTTTTGCTCATATTCAATAAGATAAAACCAAACAATTAGAAATCAATGATACTAAGCATATATTTATTAAAATCAACTTTTTAATATCAATATGCAAATTAGCCTTCCCATTCATACTGTAAACCTCTATTTTGTTGTATATATAAATGTAATTGCATGTTTTTAGTATGTAGATATGATAAACAGTCTTAATGATGTAAAACAATTTAATTAATAATTGAGGTTTATATTATAAATAATTTATTTAATTATAGATAATTTTATTTTCTTAATACAAGCAGAAAAAATATAAGTAATCGAACGTCCATATATTTGGCCTTGTTGAGTTCATTTTAGTGCCTTGTCAGGGTCTAATGGTTAGCAAGCTAGTTTCGCAGATCCATGTATACATATATAAAAGCAGTTGTGTTTGTCCAGAGGAAACTACAAAAATAAAACAATTAACAACAAAGTAAATATATATATATATATATTACCTTAAAGCAAGTAAAGCATTTGATATATATATATATATATATATATATATATATAAGAGATTTATCCAAAATTTAGTAGTAAGGGATGATTCTATATGTGATTTCTAAGATCCACTGTACTAATATTGATGATCCAGTATGTATAAATACAGTGAATCATTAAATCACTAAAGAGAGCTCAATGTAAAATAACCTTTTAGATTATATACAGAGCAATAATTATCAATAAAGGAAGAACTCAATACAGTAATCCCATAATAAATTTATTTCGACGAAAATTGGGGTCCATATAAATCTAAGTTGATTTAAACCGGCTCCCCAAATTTTCGCCTCATCAGATGGGTCTCAATTCACTTATCTTAGATAAGTGAATTGAGACCCAAATAAATTTATTATGGATTACTGTATTGAGTTCTTCCTTATAATATATATATATATATATATATATATATATATACACACACACACACACCACACACACACACACACACCACACATTCACTATCACCAGATGTTGCTTTTTGAGCAAAAATAAGGAAGATTTGATTTATATTTGTGAAGATGATTAAAGAATAAAATTCAAATGATATCAGCATGGAATTTTTTTTTAAATTTAATATTTTAGATAGATTTTTCTTTTCAGAGTAGCAAGGTCTTTTTTTTTTATGTAGGGATTTTAATGGGGCATCCTGCGAGGATCTAACTCACAATTCAGTAATAATGGATCTGCAAGACTAAATTAAAAAAAAAAAAACCCTCCACCCAGACTACGCCAGGTTGACGCTTTTTAGTTACTACTAAATAGCAAGTTCGATTCTCACTTTTAAACGTTAGAAAGACGTTAATACGACCTGGTGGGAAGTCATGAATTTTTTTTTTTTTCTTTTACCAATTCAGTAAATTTATATGTTAGTTTTCCCTAATATTATTTCTGTTATTCATTGAATGAGTGTTTGCTAATTATTTTCTTTTTTTCTTCTTTTTAATATAGACTACATTGCCCAAAATGGACGTATGTCAGAAAGTGAAGCTAGAAAGAAGTTTTGGCAAATCTTATCAGCAGTTGAATACTGCCATAATATGAGAGTTGTTCACAGGGATTTAAAAGTAAGTTTGCTTTATATATACTAGTAAATTTATGCACCCTCCGGGTGCAAGTATTTAAGTTTTAATATAATAAAATATCATGTTAAATTAGAAAGGCTAATAAAACTAAAAAAAGAAAGCAGATAAAAAGATTTGGAACAGAGGGGGTATTATCGAAAAATAGAACAGCTTTGAAACTAACTCTTCCATCATTTTCCATTACTCCCGTCTTTCATTTGTAAATTTTCCTAATTTAACTCTTTACTTAAAATAGGAAGTAAAGGATAATATTACAATTATTTCTTCTTCTTAATGAATTTCTTTTAAGATTTATTGAAGAGATTTTTGCTCATATTCAATAAGATAAAACCAAACAATTAGAAATCAATAATACTTAGCATATATTTATTAAAATCAATTTTTTAAGATCAATATGCAAATTAGCCTTCCCTTTCACACTGTAAACCACTATTTTGTTGTATATATAAATACAATTGCGTATTAGTAGTATGTAAATATGGTCAACAGTCTTAATAATGTAAAACAATTTTATTATTCATTGAGGTTTAAATAAAAATAAAATCATGGCGAATGTGATGTAAATAACTAAAGGAACTGTGGATTGAGTAGTAATATAGTTTCGGTTACAAACAAACACACAATCTCCATTATAATAAGACATATATATATTATATATATATATTATATATAAAAGAAAATTTGAAAAAACAAGTGTTCCAAAAATATGATGAATTTAATTATCGATGTTTAAACATTTGGGTTTCATTAAACCTTCATCAGGATGTATCTTGGGGGGAAGAAAATGATGGATGTTTTTATATGTGACAGGAGATGAAAATCTTTTTAGTTGTGTAACTGTATTTGATCAGCGTTATATTTTTGAAAGGCAAGTCGCGTCACGCGTCATGACATCTTTCGCTTGCGTGTATCGCGACTTGCCTTTCAAAAATATAACGCTGATCAAATACAGTTACACAACTAAAATTCTTTTTCGAACACTTCAAAATTCTCTGTATTTTGACTTTTAACTTCAAATATCAAACATTTACCCCTGATGAAGGCCGTTTTTCTTTGTATGCTTAAATATTTTATAATTTTCTATTATTATTTTATTTTATATTTAAAATAATAATAGATAGAATACATGTGTACATGAACAAACTCCTGGCCGAAACACGTGTTGGTAATTCAAATTAAATCAATTTTATCCATTCAACATTTTCTTTCCTTTATTTCCTTTCAACATATCGTCAGATTCATTTCCATTTTCAACTTACATATGTATATATATATATATATATATACACACACACACACATACATACATACAGAGATGCTGTCTTCTGCGTCACTAATGCATAAAAATCTAGAAGGACACAGTAAAATTGTATCCATGCAACCCAATGGGTTTTTTTTTCTTCCCCCACCATTTCCAGCTAATTGTAAATACATTTCAATATTTTCTTGGAAACGAATTACACTGTATGCGGTACAAGGTAGGGGTTAGACGGCTTTAGTTGTTCATGGATAAAAACTCTGCAATTTATTAAGAAACTTTAGTTGGAACTCATCAAATTTCCCGGGGACTCATTCAAATCAAATCTATATATCTCAGGATGCACTAAATTGTGCACTGTCACTGTATGTTATATATATATATATATATATATATATATATTCAGTTATTGTGATTTTTATTTCCAATCATGAAGGTAATTTCCGACCAATAATGACACTTCATGTATTGAATACATTTTAACTCTTAACATCCTATACCGCCTCATTCCACCCGGCCAGAAGTCACATTTGTTTTCCTAATCCACCCCAAACGATACCTTTTTTTAAAATGTAATATTAAACATATTTAGCAGTCTTTGATTTATGGGAAATAACAGGTAACTTTAAATGAAAAGGCCATTTTTAGCCATTTATTGATAAATCCTTATAGGAATGGGGCTCTGGACTTAGAAAATTCTCAACAGGATGTTAAGAGTTAAATTATATAAAACTTGAATAATATTGTTTATTCATTTTTTATGTGTATTCAATTTTTTTTCTTCTTTAAACTTAATTTCTTTTTAAACACATTTTTTAAAACTTTAACCCATAGATGGGACCTTAACAGGTACTACCAGTTCGGGTCAGAATGGACCTGAGAGTAATGTTGATGCAGGGATACTCCACACTCCCCAGAGTTCCAAAATTGGAACTTCAATCATTAGATGCAATTAACGTTATATATCAGACAAGAATGAATAAAACAATACGTCTTTGGCATAAAATAAGCCAACAAGGGTTGACATGCTATAAAATCCAACCAACCAACCAACCATAAAAAAATCAGTCCCCTCCCCTGCTTTTTGGCATAAAATGACCTAACAAGGGTTGACATGCCATAATATCCAACCAAGCAACCGTCAAAAATCCCCCCCCCCACGGCTCTCCGACCGCCACCCTCGTAACACTGGAACATGAAGAGAAGTGATGTAATTACTTTTCTTTTTTTTTTTTCTCACAGATAAACTTAGCTCTTTTCTAGCCACCCACCTGTTGACTTTTGAGTGTAGATACTAGTATCTGGTTGCTATGGTAACTCATGATTGTGATGCTCAGTGGCTGATTCAGGTATCAGCTTCAGTCATTGTAGACAGGTGAAGTTTATTTCTGATATTTTCACTGGTTGATGACCCTTTCCCCCCTCCCACCTTCCTCCCCAATGAATACTAGAAATATGTACTCTTACATGTTGACTGACATTATGTTATAATATACATGTATACCATGTTCTTTGTAAACAAATGTAGCTAAAATAAAAGGGAGAGATTTTTACTTTACATTCTTCACCCTTACTTTAGACCAGTGGTTCCCAACCATTTTAGTACCTTGCCCCACTTTTTTTTATCACAAATTCCTTTATGTCCCCCACCCGTTAATTGTTTAGTATGATATAACAATATCAGTTTTGAAGAAGTATAAAATAAAAAAATTGTATCTTTCAAATAAAATTAAAGGGTTTGACTTCAAATTTAATTAAATAAAATATTTTTCATATTGCCCCCCTATTATTATTGAATTGCCCCCTTGCATCCAGTGGGGCGTGGGCCCAATGTTGGGAATCACTGCCTAAGACACTTCCACTATAAATTATTTCAATATTACCAAATCCAATTGTTTAGTATGATATAACAATATCAGTTTTGAAAAAGTATAAAATAAAAAAATTGTATCTTTCAAATAAAACTAAAGGGTTTGACTTCAAATTTAATTAAATAAAATATTTTTCATATTGCCCCCCCCCCCCCTATTATTATTGAATTGCCCCCTTGCATCCAGTGGGGCGTGGGCCCAATGTTGGGAATCACTGCCTTAGACACTTCCACTATAAATTATTTCAATATTACCAAATCCAATTCTGGAAATGATGATGTATTTTCCTGTCCTTTTAGAACCACTACAATTTTTTTTTTAAATTAAAAATACAATAGTTTGAAATTTCAGTTTTATCAAGTTTATATCTTGACCTTTTTAAAATTTCAAGTGTTTACTTTGTTTTTTTGTTTTTTTAATGTTTTTTTCAAATATGGTGATATTAAAATGTATATAAGTATATAAACAATACTTATAACTGTTTTCTTCTTTCTTTTACTTATATTTCTTTTACTTATGAAAAATTAAAAATAAAAAATATTCCTGCATTATATTCTTTGTGTAAAGGTTGTGACATAACTCTTCTCAACAATTTTGTCTTCTGCTTCTTTGTTTTGTTTTGTTTTGTTTTGTTGGGGTTTTTTTTGTAGTTTTTAAAAAATTATTATCATTATTATTATTTCACTCCTTGAAAGTTTTTCACACCAGTGTAAGCTGATGGTCTTTCACTGGAGTCTGAATGACAACAAGTCTCCTCAGGTCTCAAGGACTCTTCTGAGTATTCTAGCCGATCTTAACTATGTTATTGTCTGGATGGTCTTGATTCTTCCTATGATTTCCAATTCCTCCAGTCTGTTTTCTAAACATGGTGTTGTCTGGATGGTCTCAACTCTTCCTCTTCAACTCTTATTATTATTATTATTTACTCCTTTTGAGTTTTCACATCAGTGTTAGCTGATGGTCTTTCACTGGAGTCTGAGTGACAGCAAGTCTCCTCAGGTCTCCAGGACTCTTCTGAGGATTCTGGCAGATTGCAGCAGTGCAGTGTTCTGAATGGTTTCAATCCTTCCTCTCATTTCCAAACTTTCCAAACCCTTTTCCAATCCTTTTGGGACTGTTCCAAGTGTACCAACTACAATTGGTATCACTTTCACTTTCATGTTCCATAATTTTTTCACACCAGCGTAAGCTGATGGTCTTTCACTAGAGTCTGAATGACAAGTCTCCTCAGGTCTCAAGGACTCTTCTGAGTATTCTAGCCGATCTTAACTATGTTATTGTCTGGATGGTCTTGATTCTTCCTATGATTTCCAATTCCTCCAGTCTGTTTTCTAAACTTTTGGGGAATGCTCCAAGTACGCCAGCAGAGTGGTAGTACCTGTTAGGGTACCATCTATGGGTTAAATAGAACAAAATGAGTTCTAAGAAATGTTTAAAAAGGTTAGGAAAAATGGTGTACTCATGAAGAATGAATAAAAACAAACGTCTTCGGCATAAAATGACCCAGCAAGGGTTGACATGCGGTAAAACCCAACCAACCAACCAACCAAGTGTACCAACTAAAATTGGTATTGTAAAGGGGGATTATGTTGAAAAATAAATCTCATTTTGTCACATTCCATCCACTAGAGTATCTTGGTCAGCCTATGAACTTTTCAGCCAACCCTCATATGGCAAGTGATTTTTAATAAGACTGTGTATGAATTACACTTTTTTGACCAGTGGGATCCAAGCATTGTAACACTGATGGAAGAAGTGTGTGGACTGCAAGGTGGACTATGTAGAAAAATAAACCTCATTTGATCACATATAATTGGTCAGCCTATGAACTTTTCAGTCGACCATCATAGCACTAAGTGATTTTTAAGGAGACTGTGTAGGAATCGTACTTTTTTGACCAATGGGATCCAAGCACTGCAACACTGATGGAAGAAGTGCGGGAACCACAAGAGGAGGTATGCGAAAGATAAACCTCATTTGGTTTACATTCCGTGAGAGTATCTTGGTCAGCCTATGAACTTTTTAGCCAACTTTTTGCTTTGAATCTGAATATAAATATGATTTAAAATTATCTATTTTTCTTGTATTCCTTTAATTTCAAAACAATTCTTTTTTTTTTCTTTTCAGGCAGAAAATTTACTTCTTGATGCAAATATGAACATAAAAATTGCTGGTAAGATTCACATATCAAATATACAGATGAAAACTGTTATAATTTTTAAGTGTATAAACTAAATATCTTATATTTATTTATAATAATATATATGACATCATATATTATATATATATATATACTTATACCTTAATATATACATTTTTCAAATTTATCTAATATATCTTAATATATATCTTAAATAAGATATATAGATAGATATAAATTAGATTATATAATAGTTGAATTTAATAGAAAATGATATTATGAATGGATTATACGTAAATGGATTATAGTTTTCATTTTATTGTGATATACCATTAGTTTTCATTTTATAAATGATTATGTATAAATGGATTATATATAAATAATTATATATGTTCTAATATTGAAATGGTATTTATATATATATAAATGGATTATATATATTCTGGTATTGAAATGGCATATATATATATATATATATATATATATATATATATATATAATGTATTAATTTGAAAGCAATTACAATGCAAGTAAAAAATAAAAACAAAAAGATGTTATTTTTAAAAAATTTTTTTTTTACTTGCATTGTAATTGCTTTCAAATTAATACATTATAACATACTTAACAATGCTTCAAGCAAATTACCAATTATATATATATATATATATATATATATATATATATATATATATATATATATATATATGGATTATATGATAATAGTTTATATAATAGATAAATTTATTAGAAATAATATTTCAGTAGATAGATATAGATTTATAGATAGTTTCATATCTAATATATATCTTAATATATAAATTTTTCAAATTTAAAAAAAATATATTTATACCTTATAATAAAAAAAAACTAAAAGAGTAATTAAGATTTCTTGTAAAAGATATGATCTTCATAATGTTTGTAGAATAATCATACTAAGTTCCAATTACCATTGTATTGGTAAGACAAGGCAACAAGTAGCTATAACTCAATACAGTTCTAGCCTTGTTGCAATCCTACTGCAGAATGCCAGAGTATTTATGAAGCCTCATAACATCATAGAAACCAAGCAGCCAATCAGGATTCAAGGAATGGAATCGCTCAAATACATGAATGGGCTATTCTTGATTTCCATAAGTACCAGCTGTTTTGGGCACTGGGTCAGTTGTGCTTAGCCAGTTGCTGTTTGTCCAAACCAACAGTATACTGACTGATGTTGAAACAGAAAACTTGCCAAAATTGCTCTCTTAAATTCTTTTTCTTACCTTTATTTCTGTAATTTACTTGTTAGTTAATTCTTAACATCCTGTTGAGAATTTTCCAAGTCCAGAGCCCTAATCCTATAAGGATTTATCAAAAAATGGCTAAGGATGACCTTTGCATTTAAAGTTACCTGTTATTTCCCTTAAATTAAAGACTGCTAAATATGTTTATTATTACATTTAAACATTTTGGGTGGATTAGGAAAACATGTGACTTCTGGCTGGGTGGAATGAGGCGGTATAGGACTTTAAGAGTTAAGCCTCTTTGGGGATATTCCTTTCTTACTATTTTCTCACATCAACTTTAACTCTTTGCCTATTTTACTCCTGCATGTCTAAGAATAGTTGGATTCATACCTTTCCTAAGGGTATTAGCACAATGTGAAATGTAAAAAGTTTTGTCCAGGATTTGGACTTGGTTTACCATGTCCATTTCCCACAATAATAACTGTTACCCCACAAACACCTCTTTAACTTTTTTTTTCTTTCTTGTTGTTGTACTTTACAGATTTTGGATTTGCCAATTTCTATAAACCCAGTGAGCAATTGAACACCTGGTGTGGAAGTCCACCTTATGCAGCCCCAGAAGTTTTTGAGGGCAAAAAATATTTAGGGCCCCAGATAGATATTTGGGTAAGTATTCACTTAATTTGAACATTGGTAGAAAAAAATTAAAAATTATTATTTTTTTCAGCTCCAAGTAGAATATACTTTGAAATTACGCTACTTACTAAATTTAGAGTGCTGGAGGGCATCTTAATTTAATTTCTTGGATCACTGGTGAGTTTCGTGTCTTTACTCCTACTAAATTTAGAGTGCTGGAGGGCATCCTAATTTAATTTCCTTGGTCACTGGTGAGTTTCGTGTCTTTACTCCCTACTAAATTTAGAGTGCTGGAGGGCATCCTAATTTAATTTTCTAACTAAATTTAGAGTGCTGGAGGGCATCCTAATTTAATTTCCTTGGTTCACTGGTGAGTTTTCTGTCTTTACTCCCTACTAAATTTTTAGGTGCCAGAGGGTGTTTTCAGTGACGTAATTTTCTTGGGTCCTTGGGGAGTTTTGGGTTTTTTAACATCATATTCCCTTTCCCAGGCCATCCCTTTTAGAGAAGATCAGTCTCTAATGCATCATCTTACTTTGAAATCCTAGAAGGTACTGGCTGTTATTGATTTTTGGAGGATATATATAAATATTTAACAGACTAATTTTTTGTAAGATACCTGGTTACTGTTCAAATACTATAATGTCCTCTCATAAGGAATGCCAACAGGGCCACACATTTTTGTACTGGCCATTGCATGAGCTTGGTTGTGGCACTATGTAAAAAAAGACAATGTTAATCCGGTCTGGTTTTTTTATCACTTTTCACCAGCTGCTTGGCGTGTTGTTGATACCCAGGCAGTCTATCTTTCTCTTCTTTCTCTCAGAACTCAATTTTATATATACCTAACGATTTCTTAACTGATAATTTTCCTTAATTGGCTCATTCCATGTCACTGTCAACCCACAAATATCAACTGATTCTTTACCGACCTTCATAATGTGTAAACAATTGTTTTATTCTCAGATTGTTTTCATTCCAAAATATTTCACTTGTATTTTTCATTTGTAAACAAACGTTCACACTCTGATTGTTTTCATTCCAAAATATTTCACTAGCATTTTTTTGTTTTGAATCTAAAACCCAAATTACAAATTACTAAAATGATTAATTGTTGTACTTAATTATTTTACATTTTCACTGGACATTGATCATGTATTTGCATTCTTTCTTTCTTCTATAGAGTCTTGGTGTGGTTCTGTACGTGTTGGTGTGTGGTGCCCTGCCATTTGACGGGGAGAATTTGCAGACCTTACGAAACCGTGTGCTATCAGGTCGTTTCAGGATCCCGTTCTTCATGTCCACAGGTCAGTTTTTTTTTGTTTTTGTTTTTTACTCTGTAGATAGATTACAATTTTTTAAATGTCATTAAGGAACTCTTTAGTTCAGGAGATAGAATGTGCTCTATGTAACAAGGTATTTTTTTATTTTTTCATCTTTCAAAATCTGTGTAAATTTTTGGTTACTTTTGCAATCTATGACTGCTTAAACACCACACATGGTTTGCACTTCTCAGCCACTAAAAATTTGATGTCAGATGTCTGTTCAAGCCTGGGGCACTCTGATTTACTGCCTTTTTGAATATCTTTAAAATAAGAAGTTTAAATGGTTTTTGCTATATATCAATTCCAAATCAATTAGATAAGTAAATTAGAAATGTCCCTCCAATAAGGATAATCTGGACATTAGCTACATAAATGAGAGTAACCTCCCTTTGTTTTTTTTTCACTTTGAGGAAGTTTTGTTTTGTAAAAACACGGATTTTTCGGCAAATTGGTTATACCCATACTTTTCTAATATACCTGTATCTCATAGAAATGTTAACATCTTTTTTTTTATTTTTTTAAATCGATTTAAAAAATTCTAACACCCTTATAGGAATACCTTTAATATATTTTCAAACAGTCTCCACATGTTCACCATCCCTGTCAACATATATGCTTAGAATCTCCCACCGGTGATTTAAAAAAAAAAAAAAAAAGATGTTAATATTTTTATGAGAGTACCTGTATATTAGAAAAGTGTAGGTATAGATTACCTGAACATTAGCTACATAAATGAGAGTAACCTCCCCTTGTTTATTTCACTTTAAGGAAGCCTTATGTTTTGGTTGGCCATTTTCATTTCACCGTAAATCAATACAACTGCATGTTTAACACGAAAATATCGTAAAATTTGTTCTTAATAACAATTAAGTTCATTTCAAATAATGCGCAATCACAATTAAGAACACATTTTATGATATTTTTGTGTTAAAACATGCAATTGTATTGATTCAAACAAATTCGTATTTTCTGTGTAGATTTACGGTGATGGCCAACCAAAACATATGGCTTCTTTAAAGTGAAATAAACAAGGGGAGGTTACTCTCATTTATGTAGCTAATGTTCAGATTACCATATTTTCATCATTATCAATTTTTGACTAGTTTATCTTTCGTCTTATTATTGTTGCTTTTTATTGCAATTCTCATTTCATTTACATTATATCACTATTAAATGAGCAATATGATCAGAAATAATGAATAAAAATTTCTTAGTTGAAACATTGTCATTATTATTCATTTTAGATTAGTTTATCTTTCATCTTATTATTGTTGCTTTTTATTACAATGCTCACGTCATTTTAAATGACTGTTAAATAAGCAACATGATCAGAAATAAAGAATAAGAATTTCTTAGATGAAGCATTGTCATTATCAGTTTTTGACTAGTTTATCTTTCATCTTATTATTGTTGCTTTTATTACAATGCTCACGTCATTTAAATGACTGTTAAATAAGCAACATGATCAGAAATAAAGAATAAGAATTTCTTAGATGAAGCATTGTCATTATTATTCATTTTAGATTAGTTTATCTTTCATCTTATTATTGTTGCTTTTTATCACAATGTTCAGGTCACTTTATATTCAATCACTATTTAATAAATAGTATGAATTAGAAATAAAATAAAATAAAACTTTCTTAGAGTATTGTCATTATTATCAATTTTTAACTAGTTTATCTTTCATTTTATTATTGTTGCTTTTAATTTTCTATTTTTGCTTTCTTATAGAATGTGAGCACCTGATTCGTAAGATGTTACTTCTGGATCCTGCCAAACGCTAT
The DNA here is from genome assembly GCA_023376005.1 of Doryteuthis pealeii. Taxonomy (NCBI): domain Eukaryota; kingdom Metazoa; phylum Mollusca; class Cephalopoda; order Myopsida; family Loliginidae; genus Doryteuthis; species Doryteuthis pealeii. The sequence continues at coordinate 93,710,210 of CM042158.1, read as the reverse complement.
ACCATTCAACAAGTAAGAAATCATGAATGGATTCAGGCAGATGGGGGTCCTCCCAAAAGTTTACCTCCCAGTCCAGTTATTGGTGTCAAGGGTCAAGTAGGGGAATTCAATGAACATATTTTACGTCTGATGCATAGCAATGGCATCGACCAGCAACGGACAATAGAAGTAAGTTGACAAAGTTTGTTTTATACAAGATAAGGATTTTTTTTCTTCTTTTTTTTCTTTTTTTTCTTTTTTTTTTCCTTTTTTTTTCCTTTTTTTTCCTTTTTTTTTTTTTCCTTTTTTTTTCTTTTTTTTTTTTCCTTTTTTTTTTTTTTTTTTTTTTTTTTTTTTTTTTTTTTTTTTCTATGTAATAATAAAGGAGTTGATAAAGTGTATACAGTGGCAACATTCATTTTTGAAAATATTATATATTGGCCAACAGCCCATTACTCAGGTGTATAATCATACTCATCTTTACCTGCTGAGATGCCCGTGGTTACAGCTCAGCTTGTCTCAGCTAGTCGTATATTTTCTTCTGATCATCTTTGGTATCTTATGTAGCTGGGAGTTCTTCTTTAAGGGTCTGGAACTTTTAATTTGGGGTTTTCGTGGATGGTCCTCCATTACTCAGGTGTATAATCATACTCATCTTTACCTGCTGAGATGCCCGTGGTTACAGCTCAGCTTGTCATATATATTCTTCTGATCATCTTTGGGAGTTCTTCTTTAAGAGTCTGGAACTTTTCATTTGGAAATTTTGTGTGTGGTCTTCCATTAGAGATTTCTCGTCTATCAGAAGGGTCATTAGTAGTTTTTGGATAAATAACCCAAGACTTAGATTTTCTTTATATCATATTTTATTTAGAAATCCCCATCCAGACTAACTGCGCAGAGTGTAAGTATGGCCCTACTGGGAGCACGCTGATAGCGACTTGCTATCTCTGTGGCTTGCCCAGTACTGATCTAACTAACTCTTTCAAATCAAAACCGGAAGAGCCTTTGTTTCTCATTTCTCTACTAATTCTCATGGTATCTACTGGAAAAGGGGTTAACACAAGGTTGACATGTACCAATCAATCTTCCATAATATCGTCACATACACCCACTCAAAAAAAAACTGCTAGCCGTAATTTCTAACAGCCATTTTGATTTCTACGCTAACCCTACATAATTGTTAGGGTACTAACAATTATGTAACAAAAATTGTGATGTGATTGGTACAAGTGAAGACGTTGAAAATATGTGACGCATTTCTAACAGTATACATTTTTAAAAAATCTTACAGTGAAATTCTAATGCAAAAAAATCGTCTGTTGTTTGTAAACAAACAACCGGGAATTTACGGTGAAAAGCAAAAGTGACAGTTATCTCTGGTACCGAGTTCAATCCTGGGTGAAAGCAGTTAGAAAAATAATTAATTAACACAACTCCTACCCCAGCTATGGTTAGCGGAATGAGAACAGGATACCCCCGTGGACTAAATAAAGGGTTAGGTTCAAAGTTCCGTGATGGCTCCCGAATACGACAAGAAAGTTCCGAGTTTGAAAAGAAGGTTCCCTAGTCCGATAAGAAATACCTGAAGAAGGCTGGAGGGTATATCGGCCGAAATGTTGTGCAAATAACAATGAAGATGGGGACAATAGTCCGAATAACGCAGATAATACTAAAGCAAAAGGTGTTCCTTTTAAAATAGAACACAGCTGGGGTGCCTATTGGTTACTTGATCCTTTTTTTTTTTTTTTCATTTGATTTACAAGCTGTACCTTAAACTTTAAATATTTTCTTTTATTTGTCTTTTGCAGTCTTTACGAAACAATGCGTATGATCCGTTCAGTGCAATCTATTGCCTGTTACTTGATCGCTTGAAACAACACCGTAGCAGTTTCCCCATCTACAATCGAATCGATGCACGCAAACGCAGACCCAGTCAAATAGCAGAGCAAGCTGTGCACCGGCGCTTACCCTACCAGACAGCTAACCAAACAACACCCAGTGTATCACCCTATCGGGTACCCCTGGTTAACGTGAAGCAGGGTTTGTTCAGCCAGACTACAGACTGTATATCTCCACCTGGCCCAAGCACCCTATCCCAACATGTTAACCCTACTCATACAGACAGCATAGACACTACTGCAACACGAATTGGGTCAACTCAACCCCTGCCAACCCCACAACCTGCTCCCTCATCAGTCACGTCCTCCGTGTCAAAGGCCACTTGTTTGGCTGATGTACTCGCACAGACATGTTTGAAACCATCCCATGCCATGACCAGTCAGCTGATTACTTCTTCGATAGACGAAGGTGTCGAAGCGGATATTCTCGAAACAGATACAGACAGTTACAGCTCGGACAGCCGAAACAAAGGGCACAAGTATTCAGACTCGGACACTGTGGGTGGCATTTTGCCCAGCTGCATGTATAGTGACATTTCTCCACTGACAAGCGTTGACAGCAGTCAGTCATCCCTCAACACAACTCTGTCATCACCGTTCACCAGCTTTGACTCCACCCTGGAAGCAGACATCGGTATCGGTCAATCCCCCTCTTCATATGTCAATTATCCAATGGTAACGACCGGTCCACTTCCAATTCAGACTGCCGCCATGGCAACAACAACGTCAGTCCTGCCTCCTCCCTTATACAGCAACGCAGCCCCTCTAGTGACCACTCAGGTCAGTGCTGACCAGAGTCAAGACCGAAATGAAACCCACTCCCCAGTTGATTTCCGAGAAGGCCGTCGCGCGTCTGATGGTCAGATGACGCAGGGTGTAATAGCATTTCGGCAACAGCTACGTGATACAACGAAAGCCCAAGGCATTGCTGAACTACGGCAAGAGTTTCAAGAACTTGCCAGTGGCAGTGGACCTTCGAAAGCATCTGCCGAGTTGGGCAAATCTCGACCACACAGAACATACGAGAGGATGAAATGGCGACAGTGGTCTCTGGAAGAAGCACCGACCTCAAAACCTCGCCAGGTGTTGAAACGTATGAGTTTACCAACAGAGACTATTGACTTGCAGCCCCATCGGCTGCTGGCATTAAAACAGAGCATGCAGGTTGAGCAGCAGTTAGATCAGGCTGGGCAGAGTGAGCCGACAGCCCAATTACTGCTGCACTCTCAGACCGGAGGGGCAGCAGTTGCCGAATATACGCAAGGAATGAACAGATCTCAGTTCTTGGTTCACCAAATGCGGCTGCAACAAAAAAGACAAAACTTTCAAAAGCAGTGTATACTCCAGCATCAGTTTCAGCAGTTACATATAGATGCTTCGGGAGCTGCTCCTGTGCCCCAGCCGCATCAATATCCAGCTCAGTATAGCATGTATTATATGTCTCCACAGCCCCCTCCTCCTACTGTAACACCTCCAATACCCCATTCATTACCGTTAACCGAACCTCACCCACCTGTAACACAACAAAATATTATGGTGGCTGAAACGACATCATGTTACTCTCTACCTACACAAAACTGGCATTCACAATCAGTTCCATCTCATCGGTCCCCTCATCAGCCCACCATACCTCCCCTAGCAATGAAACTTGGACCTTTAGAAAGGCTGCCTAGGGAGCCTATACCTCCAACGTTACCCAGCCCTCAACAAATGTCTATCAGTGTGTCTCCAAACTATGTACTCCCACCTGAACTGACACAGTCGCCTGCGTCTCCACCCTTACTGACACACTGCCACCAGCCAGGAG
>CM042158.1:93649026-93701526 GCA_023376005.1 Doryteuthis pealeii | reverse complement strand
GCATGATTGTAACCTTGTATAAGTCTTATACACCAGATATATTTGTGGGCTTATTACCAGATTTCGTTGTACTCATTACCAGATTTTAATAATCAAGATTATATAATCTTGCAAATACCTATGAGAGGAATAACAATTCTTACCAGAGAAATAGTATGTGACATGGTGTTTATGACTTCTGTGTATGTTTATAGATTTAAAAAAAAAATTTAAAAAATGAGTATCTCAGCCACCGTCTGTTTCCTTTGCGGGTCGGATTAATATAATGTTTCTCTTAGGAACTGCAGTCCAGATGATTATGGATTGTGGATTGGATCCAGCCCGCGGACCGTGGGTTGCCAACTCCTGTTCTAGATTGTTGCATAACCGAGGTTAAAGAACCCAGCTACATTATTTTATACTGGTTTTGTTCTATTTGGTGAAGCTTGAATCTGGTTGTTGGATCTGATGTTGAGTTGGTGTTGACATTCTTTGATGTTTTGAGTCTGGAACCAATTTGTGTTTGCTGGAGGATATCCTGCCTTGTGCCATTTATAGTTTTTAGTAGTAACACGAGGCGGAACTTATTTTTTTCTCATGATATATTTTTATTTTCCCTCAAGTCAAACTGTCCTGAGTGAGAGACACTTCTCATCCAGTCACCACTTCATGCCAAACTGACTCTGACTCTTACTCTTCCACACTTACCCAAGCAACTTATAAGAAAAGGCCATGTTGTGTTGCACTGACTCATCCTAAAACCTTCCATGCTAAACTAATTCTTAACATTGAAGAGATAATATATTATCAATTACAGCACTATCAATAATTTACATAATAAGAATAGAACATGTGTATGTAAAATTTGCTACCAAAGTTTCCAGCATTATTTTCACAAATCCGAAATTAGTTTGATGGAGAATAGTTGGATGTATACATTTCCGTGTGAAATGCATACAGCCTCATCCAGGATTTGAAATCGTCTCACCATGTCTATTTCCTACGACGATTACCATTACATAACGCGCCTCCATCTTTATTTTCTTTTATAAGACACTTCCTGGACTAAAATTCTGATAAGCTTTTTATTCACCTTTAGTATAATAAAAATGTGTATATGTTGTTAAAATTTTAAATTGCAGTCGAAAAAATTTTTATTTTGCTACTTAGATCTAATCTATCACTAAAATTACCTAAGTATAATATCGCCGGGTTAGCTCAGTCGGTAGAGCGTTCGGCTAGAAACCACAAGGTTCCTAGTTCGATACCGGTCCTCGCCAACTCAGCGTATGAGTAGCACAGGGATCTGTGCGGTAAAGTAAGGAGCTGATGGTAGGTGTGGCGCTCCACCTCAGGCGCTAAAATAATCTTGACCTAGCACAAGTGAAAAGGGGATAGACTCCCTCGCTGATTGGCTGATACCGACTTTAGGCCGTCCCGATGACTTTACTTACTTATAATATCGCATATTACCTAAGGCCGTTTGCATTTCACATAGCACTAATACGCTTGGGAAAGGTATATATATATATATATATATAACTATTTCCTGTGATGGTAACTATTATGCCATGTGTTTCTTTGGTTGATATAATCAAGTTTCAGTTGGGTATTGCAAACCAAACACTTTATTCAATCCACAAACGTAGGTTCTCATTTCAACATCTATACTCAGAAGATATCTCATGGATGAATTAATTTAGGAAAGACTTAATTTTTACAAGATATCTTCTAAGCCTGGACACTGGAATGAGAAAAATCTACCTTGGATTGAATAAAGGGTTTGGTTTGAAATTTCCAGGTTACCAATTACAATAGTTATTTGCATAAGACTGGTGACTACAAGAACTGAAATGTCAACCAAGATAGGTTGATTGGATTTTAAAGCATGAAAACCCTTGTGGGGTTATTTTATGCCGAAGACATTTTGTTTTCATTCTTGTTAGGTATTAATTTTTTTTTTTTTTTTTTTTTTTTTAACACATTTTTTTTAAACTCATTTTTTGGTCTATTTAACTAACTTCAAATTTAGACAACTTTCCAAAAATACCTTTAAAAATTAGTTCGCTACAGTAATACAAGGTGTACCTGGGAGTAATGCCGATGAGGGGTACTCCACACTCCCCAGAGCTCCAGAATTGGAACTTTATCCCTAGATGCAGTTTTTAGACCAAGATAGGGGATACCAGTTTGAATGCATCAGTGACTAATTTTTTTTTTTTTTTCTTTGATAATTTTTTTTTTTTTTTTTTTTTTTTGATAATTTTTGGTTCACCCGGAAAGAGCAGCTCTCCACATATTTTCTGATGGTTCTTAGCAACTTTGAAACTAGGCTGGATACTTTGTGGGAAAGAAAAAAAAAAAAAAAGAAAAAAGACTTTTGTTCTCACTTTGATCAGTATCTAGTCTACTATGTTTCAATCTATCCCTACACATTTTTTTTTTAAAAATCTGTTTCTTTGATCTTGGATTAATTTTGTTACCTCCCATTTAAAGAGCTCCACAACTCTCCTTCTCCCTGTCCCTCCTACTCACACTAGGATTCACCTCCTACCTATCTCTTTCTCTTTCACAAAATGAAGCTATTTTTTTTTGTTATGGGATGGTCTATTATATCTCAAGAATGATATCCTCACTTTTATTTAAATAACCACATTTCAACCTCCTTATTATTTAATCAACAATCGTACCATACCTTAGTGCTCTAATGAATGTCTCTACAGTGGTTTTTTTTTTGTTTTGTTTTTTTTTCATAATTTAATATTTTCTATATTTGTTTTTTAATTTAGTGTTTTTATGTTCTTTTTAAAATTTTATATATTTTTTTAGTATTTTAATATTTTTTCCTTTTAATGTTATAGATTTGCCTTTTTTTACTTTAATTTTTTATACATTTTTTTATTTAATACTTTATATGTATTTTTTAATTTAATATATATTATATATATATGATTTTTTTTTTTTTTTTTTTTCAAATTTTATACTTTTATATAATTTTTTGACTGCGTAAGGGTATAAAATATTATCTACTAATTCATTGTCAATAACTCCCAATGCCATTTTGAAGAGCAATTTCACAGCCCATAGGAAATGTACAGTACAGTATTTCTCTTGATATGGTCTGATCATTTTGATGAGATAAAATGGGAGGTCAAAATCTCAAAATAAATTTTTTGAAATTAAGGAAAAACAAAACCCGGAATATCTTCATAGTATAAAATTATTATTTAGAGTTTTTTTTTTATGTTTGTTTGTTTTTTGTTATGTTTGTTTGTTTGTTTTTTTTTTTGTAAAAATTAAAAAATAAGGACAAAACCAAATATATTACAAGATTAAAATCATGAACATTTCTCTGACATCTTATCTTAATTTATCTTTCTTTTCAGAGTTTAACTAAAGCTCGTCAGAGTATTTGTGTGCTCTATCTAGGGCCAAAGTGTCACTCTTCGGCCCCCTACCTAAGATCAGTGTAGTATCTGTGCAGTCTGCCTAACTTAGTACCGTGATTAGTCATGTATAATACACATTTTCGGTTACAAAATTCTGGAGAAAAACATCTCATGTATAATACGCATCGACTTTTTAGAATTTAAAGCAGTTAAATTTTATACTAAAATCAACATTTGTTAAAATTAACCACCCAAAAAATAAACATAAATAAAATAAAACAGATTTAAACTTCACTATTTACAGACAAATAGAGACCTAATTACCAACCCCTAACTTTCGGCTACAAAATTCTGGGAAAAACATCTCTCGGGTATAATACACAATGACACTTTGGAATTTGTGGCTGCTACTAAATTTGAAATTTCTTCGTTTTATTTATCCGGTTTGTATCAACTAAAAATAAGAATTTATATAGTTTATTTGTTTTGAAACAAAATTTCACATGTTCACACAAAAATGTAAAGAACAACAGCCACAATGTGAAACATGTCAAACACCCCTGACAGTTAAACACTTATTGATGGAATGCAGATTTTTTGCTCCCATCAGAAACCATTATTTTAAAGCAAACAATATGAAGGATCTGTTTGAAAATGTTGACATTGGGGATATTTTCTCCTTTTTAAGGGAAATAAAATTATACCATAGAATATAGACATGAAACAAATCAATGCCATACAATATAATTCCCAATAATGCTAACACATTGTTAAAACCAATTACTAAAAGTATATATATGAATACACAATATGTAAACACCCCAACCGCTGGGCATGATATAACCCTGGACAGGTTGATATGCCGTTAAAATCAATAAACCAACCAACCAACAAAAATGTAACTAACTTTTGGCAAAAACATGTTCACAATAGAAGAAATAAATTTTGATTATATATTTCTTTTAATTTAAACAGGAAAAACATCTCTCATGCATAAAATGATTTTCTAATGCCTTTTCATAGTAAAAATGATTTTCCAATGCATTTTCATAGTAAAAATGATTTTCTAATTGTTGTAACAAAGAAATAATAGAAAGAAATATGAGGGGAAAAGGTTTACTAAGCAAAGATACAAGGTGAACAGAGTAATTAACAATTGCTAGGTTGAATCAAGTGTACAGTCTGTGAAAAAAACTAAATCCTCTTTGTTGTAATTCTGGAAGCAAAGACAATCATTTTTTCTTTTAATTCTAATTTTTTATTTTTTGTTTTTTAGTCCCAAATATAAATTTATTACCTTCAGTATTATTGTGAAAGTTGATGGGGGAGTGGTTGTGTCTAGTCATGTCCGAATTGGCTACCTGAGAAATATTGGAAAGTATGAAATATATTCTTTCCATTCTTTGTTAAATTAAGGGTAATTAAAATAATCCAAAAGTGCTCAATATAATAAAAATACAGAGCAGTAATAATAATACTACTATTATTATTAGAGAAAAATAAAGGGTCTACCATGGTTTCAATCAATTGAAATGATTTCTTCGGGATATTACTCTACGTTTAACTAAGTCAATGTAATTCCTTAGTTAAATTGAAGATATTTATCAGATAATAACAGTTGAACGCTACGTTATCCTTCTCTCAATCTTTGCGTGCGACCTGCACGTGAAAATTGAGAAAAAAACAATATATATCTTATTATAATGGAGATTGTGTGTTTTTCTGTCTGTAACCGAAACTATATTCCTACTCAAGTCACAATTCTCTTAGTTATTGACATCACATTCTCCATGATTTTATTTTTATCTAAACCTCAATTATTAATAAAATTGTCTTACATTATTAATACTGTTAACTATGTCTATATACTGACAACATGCAATTCTATTTATATATACAACAAAATGTGTTGACTTTATTAGTAGTAGATAAATTTAAACTAAATTTAACATTTGTTCAACTTTTTATCTGGTTGGTATCAACTAAAACTAAGAATTTTTATTTAGCTTATATATTGTTTCAATAACACAAAATTTACACAGTATTTAGCACAAAGGCAAGGACATAAATAAATTCACAATAGAAGAAACAAATAAAATTTCTATCAAAAATGAAGAGGAGTCTATCCCCTTTTCACTAACACTAGACCAGGAAGATTGTAGCTCTGTCGGTTGGGGCTTTAGAGTACACCGATTTCCCTACTGCAGAGGTAAGACTCTCCCAATTGGGCCACCTGTTGGCCATGCGTGGTGACCCGTGATACTTAAGGATGAAATCCTGGTGGATGAGCAGTCCATGACATGCAACACTTCACTTAGACGCTTAGGCTAGACGGCGGTTGGAGAGGCCCCTTCCAATCAATCGGCTGGTCACATCAAACCCAAACAGTGACATGATTGCCCCAACTCTATTGCTCCCAACCCTTTTTATCATATATGTGTTAGAAAGCAGTGGCTGAGGGTCATCATATCAAATAAATTCACAATAAAAAAAGTAAAGTCGTCGGGGCGGCCTAATGTCGGTACCGGCCAATCAGCGAGGGAGTCTATCTCCTTTTCACTAGCGCTAGACAAAGGAGATTGTTTTGAGCGCCACACCTCCTTACTTTACCGCACAGATCCCTGTGCTACTCATACGCTGAGTTGGCGAGGGCCGATATCGAACTAAGAACCTTTCGGTTTCTAGCCGAACGCTCTACCGACTGAGCTAACCAAACAAATTACAAACAAGCACACATTACAGTGACTATTTTTCTGTAGCGGTATAAAAGAAAAGTGTTTGATATAAATTAGATAGTTTGGACTATAGATATAACTATCCAGTTTAGCTTAGCTTAGTAAAGCATCTACCTCAGAACCACAAGGTTCTGGGTTCAATACCAGCCATTGCCAACTCGGCACATGAGTAGCACAAGGATCTGTGCAGTAAAGTGGGGAGCTAATGGTAGGTGTGGCGCTCCACCTCAGATGTAAAAAAATAATCTCCTTGGTTTGCACTAGTGAAAAGGGGATAGAGTCCCTCTCTGTTTGACTGATACTCACAATAAGCCACCCATATAGATATAACTTTTGGTCATGCCATTCTGAATATGGTGGCCAAAACAAAAATGTAATATTTAGTTCCCGTGTATAATAACTTTTAGGTCTAAAATGGGGACGTGCGTATTATAAGGAAATAGTTATGGTATTTCAAAGTTAATTTTTACTGTATTTAAGTAGCTGTACCTTGGCATAGTGGATACCCCACATATACGGGTTAGGCACATAGCCTTATTAATAAGGGACCACCCACGAACCGAAGCTCATTGGAGGCGGGTACAAAAATTGCGTTGATCCCGTCAGCATTCCCCCTCAAGGGGGCGCCTCAGGCACTGGGCAATAAACCTAGCCCTGCTTCTTTAAATCGAGGGGGTAGGTGTTGCCTGTGGGGATGGCCCCCTGGGATCAACAATGTTAACATATGTGGTCCAGGGCCAAAGCCACTGGACCTCTCAGTCGAAGTGGATATATCTCTTAGCTCTTTATTTTCAAATTGGATGGAATCTCTTGTTAATTGTATATATCCATTTGCTTTAAGCATGACAAAGGGTGGGGGGATACAGAAAATATCACACTGTTCATTATTATATATCATCTAAATAAGAATTATAACCTACAAATTTAGACAACTTTCCAAAAATACCTTTAAAAACTAGTTCGCTACAGTAATACAAGGTGTTCTGAAAAATTGAATACCATTTGATATGTACAGGGTGTTTAAGAAAGATTGATAAAATATTATAATCTAATAACTTTAGGAAGAATCCATGTGGCATAGTGGATAATATGCTAGCCTGCGACATTGTAGCATGATTATTATGGTCTACAGGGAATTTGGGGATTGAAAAGAAAACGGTAATCGGATTTCTGGAGAAAGAGAAGAAAAAGAAACAAAAACAAAGAGAGGTTAAAGTTTGGAATGGTAAACACTCAACAGGGGGGGGGGGCAGCCACTGACTGACCAATGACCCCGGGACTAAAGTTAAAAATAAAACCGGAAGTTCTAGTTTCTGCGGAGGAGCAGAAGTGGGTAACCTCCTACCCCCAGGGACGAGAAACGGAAGAGGAGAAAAATCGATCTTTTTTCAGCTGGGCCTTCGTAAGGGGTAGACGTGGGCTTCCCGGGTTCCCCCCATGATGTGTTTCGCATAGTAATACCAAACGTGATTTACAATAGAATAATTTGACCTCGCTCTCTCTCTCTCTCTTAAAAAGAACCCACGAGCCTAGAAAGCAATAAACAACCCCTTTGTGACTATACAACTTGCATATGTTGTTTCTGAACTTGACAACGACTTCTACTCGAGTTTAACTCTTAACATCCTATACCGTCTCATTCCATTCTACCGAAAGTCACATTCGTTTTCCTAATCCACCCCAAACAATAGCCTTTGTTTAAAAGTAATATTAAACATACTTAGCAATCTTTGATTTAAGGGAAATAACAGGTAACTTTAAATGAAAAGGCCATTTTGGGCCATTTTTTGATAAATCCTTATAGGAATTGGGCTCTGGACTTAAAAAAATTCTCAACAGGATGTTAAGAGTTAAACAAACTTCAAAAGAACAAGCCATCTATGAAAAGTAAAAATGAAATAAACAAAAAGACAAAAATATATATATATATAATTCTTATGATCACAGTTTTTGGATCATGAACTCCGAAAAAGATTTGAACCCCAAGAAAGCACAAACATTCAATGAGATTAAGATAAAACTTTTTCAAACATCCAATTTATTATTTTGTATGATAATGAAATATCAACATTTTCATCTGAACCAGTGTTTCTCAACCTTTTCGTCCTTGTGGCTCCCCTATTTTTGGTGTCCATAAAATTGCCAGTCTGCATAAGCACAAATAGAAACTCCATGTAACAGGAAATATATTTTATTTACAAAATCAAAATGTAGTATAAACGTACATCCTGACAATTGTATACATCAGAGGTTCCCAACCTTTTTTTTTTTTTTTTGGCCATACCCCACCTAATCACCTCTTGAAAGATGTCAAACACCTTTGACTGTTAAACACTTATTCATGGAATGCAGGTTTTATGCACACATCAGAATCTGTTATTTTAATGCAAACAATATGAAAGATCTATTTGAAAATGTCAACATGGAGGACATTATGTCCTTTTTGAGGGAAATAAAATTATACCATAGAATATAGACATGAACTTAATCAATACCATACAACATGATCTCCAATGGTGCTAACACATTGTTAAAAACAATTACTAAAAAAAGTATAGATATAAATACACAATATAGATTACTTCCTAACCATTAGGCATGACATAACCCCAGATGGGGTGATATGCCGTTAAAATCAATCAACCAACCAACCTAATGACCTCTAAAATCTTGATGACCCCTCCTCCCCCCGTGGGGTAATATATAATTCTTCTAACTTAAAAAGGGAACTTTGAGTTGAAGCTTAAAACATCAATACGAGAGATACCCAAATTTGTCGGCTGCTAGCTTTTAAAAAACTAATTAAAATTAATTAAATCTATTATTTAAGGTCAAACTTTTGTCTAAAATGATAAGTAGTAACATAATGACCATCATTAAAAAAAAAGAAAAATATCATTACATATGCATTACATATTTTTCCTTCTCCTAGGCTGGTTGCCTAACCAAGGCAAGTGAAAAGTGACCATAAAATAAACAAAAGACAAAAACTGATACAGTAAGAAAATTTCTATATTTAGGTCCAAACCGTGTTAGTCTAAATTAAGAAATGGTTTAGACCAGGGGTACCCAAACTTTATATTACCATGCCCCACCTAATCCCCTCTAAAATCCTGATGCCCCCCCCCCATTCTTATAATCTCAAAGGGGAACTCTGAGCTGAAAAAGCTTACAACGCCAATACCCTGAATTGGTCAAGTTATTAGATTACAAAAGGATATCAATTTTTCTGAAACACTCTGTACATCTCAAATGATATCAAATTTTTTGAAACCCCCAATATATATAACCAGACTGAGATAGAGAGAGAAGTATGGAAAATGAAATAGATAGCTTTTGAGAAAGAAAGAAATAGGAACAGATTGAAATAGATATATAGATATGAAGAGGTATTTAAACATTAAACATAGAATTATTAGTTGTTTCTACACATACAGTTAAAATTTAAGATCATTTGAATGAGAATTGATAAAGTTATTAGATTATGAAATGATATCAATTTTTCTGAAACACCAAGTACATCCTAAATGATATCAAATATTTCGATCAAGCTTCAAAAGAACAAGCCGTCTATATAAAGTAAAAATGCAATAAACAAAAGACAGAAAATAATAATGAGAAAATTTCTTTATAAATATTTCAATAAATTAGTTTCAGTTCCCTCCCCCCCCCTTAAAAATCAAATTGACTCCCGGTGGGTTGTATGTCCCACACTGGGAACTACTGGTCCATGTTCTCTGATGTGGAGAAAGGTAGACAAACACGGGTGGTTGTACAAAATGGAAGTTTATTGTGGGTAGTGATGTCGACGTTATAACGTTTCGGTCTGTTAGACCTTCAGGAAGTATCGATTTTGTACAATATCCCGTGTTTGTCTACCTTTCTCCACATTGTCGGATTAATTTCCTCTTATTTCTCCCATTCTCTGATGTCTATCTATCAACTTGTCGAGTTGAACTTCCAAACCTTCAGTTGTATATCTATCAGAATTATCTACATTTAATATACTAGCAAATATATGCACCCTCTGGGTGCAAGTATTCAAGTTTTAATGTAATGAAATATCGTATTAAATTAGAAAGTCTAATAAGAATGCAGATAAAAAGATTTGAAACAGAGTGGGGTTATAATAGAAAAATAGAAATGAAACTTATTCTTCCATCACTGCCGTCTTTCATTGCTGAATTTTACTTATTTAACTATTTAGTTAAATTAGGAAATAAAGAATAAAATTACACTTATTTTTTCTTGTTGATGGATTTCATTTAAGATTCATTGGAGAGATTTTTGCTTATATTCATTAAAATAAAACCAAACAATTAGAAATCAATAATACTAAGCACATATTTAATAAAATCACATTTTTAATATCAATATGCAAATTAGCCTTCCCGTTCACACTGCAAACCGCTATTTTTTGTATATATAAATACAATTGCATGTTATTAGTATGTAGATATGGACAACACTAATAAAAAGGTGAAGCAATTTTATTAATAATTGAGGTTTAAATATAAATAAAATCATGAAGAATGTGATGAAAATAACTATGTTAATTGTGACTCGATTAGTAATATAGTTTCGGTTACAGACAGAAAAACACACAATCTCCATTATATTTAATATATATATATATATATATATAAAGAATTATTTGCCTTTAAAGATATAGTAAATCTCTAGAAACAAAGTATTATCATCACCAGGTCGCACTGTCACCACGGATTCCCATGACTTTTTCTCACTAACCGTCCCTATTAGTCTTTGCCCGGCATCCAGAAATCCCACTGAGCTGATTGATGTAGGTTTTTGTCAGTCGGCCTACATGGGTGTGTCCCTGTGTAGTTGTCCATCGGAGAAAAAGAAACTGTTACTGCTATAATGATGCTCTACAAAGACACAAAAGTAATGTACCGCTCACCTGGTGGTGACACAGATTTCTTTGACATTATCACTGGAGTCCTAAAAGGAGATACACTAGCACCATACATATTTATAATTTGCCTAGACTAATTATTCAGAATGTCATTAGATCCTGTCAAAGAAAAAGGTTTCACTCTAAAAAGAAAAAAAAAAACCCTGCAATATCCCACATAGACTATTATAGGTGTGAACTATGCAGATGATCTGGCACTTCTGGCAGATACACTTGCACAAGCAAAGACAAAGTATAAATCATCTTTTTCAGCTGTGATTCTCAATGTGGGCCTGATGAATTTTTTAGAAAAAGATTTTTGTTGCTTTCAGTTCTATCATCAATGTACACGAGAGGTCTATCCTCCCTGGGGACCATTTTGCTATTATATTTATGCAATAGACAGGACCCCCACTCCCCCAACTGGTCTAATTCCATAAAAAACAGTTTCAACTTTGACAAATTCCCTGAGTAGAGGAAGTTCTGAAAAGAAAGCAACCAAAATTATTTGCAGAAAAAAATGGTATTAAATGACTCTTCTGTTTCTTTATTGTTTATATTTTCTTTTTGTTGGTAGGTGTGGCGCTCCACCTTAGTCATAAAATCAATCTCCCTTGTCTAGTGCTAGGAAAAAGGGAATAGACTCCTTTGCAGTCCAGCTGATACTAACAATAGGCTACTCTGGCTATTTTACTACTTACTACTTACTACTACTACTACTACTACTACTAATATATATATATATATATATATATATATATATATAATGACCAGATAAGTTAATGGTAGGAATGACTCTATTCAAGACCTTTTTTTATGGATATATTAAAAATTTGGTGGTTCACTTGGAGAGCTCAATGTATGATAATTTCATAATTATAAACAGCAGTATTTATGATTGATAAAATAAAGGCTTAACTATCAGTCATGTTGTGGGGTTATGATAAATTTGGATAAAGTTGAAATAAATTTATAGCTGGGCAGATTTTATTTTGGTTCATGCGAGTATATGGTACATAACACCGGTTTTCTCAGTTTTATTTAGTCAACGCTGTCATTCATCTTGCACTTAAACCTTTTTGTCAATCAGGAGTTACTCCCCTTTGATTACAACTTCAAACGCCCAATAAATGTGATTTTTTTTTTACTCCCACAAAAAAATTTGTAAAGGATGTTGAAACTTACAAAGGCGAGGATATTAGATTAAACAAGATCAATTTTCTTTCTTTGAAAAGCAGTTATTCCTCCCCCCCACCACCACCTCTTTATATAAAACTGGAGAAAGCTATTGTTGCTATTTTTCATTTGTATTTGCTGGAAGATATTTTGGAATATTCTTCTTCTCCAAAATGGTTCACTGTTGACAGTTTGTAAGATGGCCGCTCTATTTTTTTTTTTTTTTTGCCATCGGATGATAAATCTACAAATAAAAAATCTCGCCTTGACCACTGGTTCAATAAATGTTCCCATTCTTCAAAGATACAATCCTTCAGGATTTGCTAACATGGGTGAGGATGAATTAACCCTTTATCTGCAACTACAAGCCATTGCTATGTGTGACTACAAGGTTATGTCAAGAAAGTAATGAGACTGATACTTTTTTTTTTTTTTTTTTTTTTTTTTTAATTAAAAAAATTATCAATTTTTTCTCTTACAAAATAATCCCTTCAGGAAACCACACTAACAAAGATGTTCCCACTCCTGGACTGGGTTTAAAAAATAATAATGAAATTTATTGTGTACAGTGCTCAGGTGCACCACAACTCATCAAAGTCTCATGTCAAGTACACAGAATAATGTAGTGTCAGGAACATGAACAGTTTACAGTAGTAATATGCATGTATGTGTGTGCATATGTATGTGGAGAGTGGCATCAGGTATAGTGTCGGCAGACTACAGGAAGCATGGAGGCTTTGCAAGATTCAGTGCTTCGGCAGCCTACAACAGACGTGGGCAGTTTATTCCATGTCTCCACAATTCTGAGCGTGAAAAAATGTTTCCGAAAGTCACGTGAGCAGTGCTGTTTTCTGACTTTGTAGGCATGCCCACGTGTGTTGGAAAGATGGAGATCAAAAAGGTGCTCAAGGTTGCTGTTGTTAAGATGATTAATGACCTTGTGAGCGTTTACCAGGTCAGTTGCTAGACGCCGAAGTTTCAGCGAATCCATTCCCAGGGCTGCAAGACGTTCAGAGTATGGTAGATGCCTGATGGAGGGTATTCGTTTGGTTGCACGTCTCTGTACAAGTCACATTGAAACACTGGTTTCCACTAAATCACTGAAGTTAAGCAGCAATGAACCTGTTCAATACTTAGATGGGTGACCATTTATGCAACAGAATGTACTGTAAGAAACCAAATATCAAAATGACTTGATTCAGCATTAAATGACCCGAAAGGGGTTGATATGCCGTAAAACAAAACACTGCTACCCACTAGATCACTGAAGTTAACTGTTAACGTCCTATACCGCCTCATTCCACCCGGCCGGAAGTCACATTCATTTTTCTAATCCACCCCAAACGATACCTTTTGTTTAAATGTGATATTAAACATATTTAGAAGTCTTTAATTTAAGGGAAGTAAAAGGGAACTTTAAATGAAAAGGAAATTTTTAGCCATTTTTTGATAAATCCTTATAGGAATTGGACTCTGGACTTAGAAAATTCTCAACAGGATGTTGAGAGTTAAGCAGCAATGAGCCTGTTCAATACTTAGATGGGTGACCATTTAAATAAGAGCAGGTACTGTAAGATACCGAATATCAAAATGACTTGATTCGGCATTAAATGACCCAAAAAGGGTTGATATGCTGTAAAACAAAACAAAACAAAACAACCAACCAACCCACTCTTGTAAGTCTTCAACTGCCACTGTCTTTGGTTAGTTCGTTGCAACCTGTTGCATGATCTCTACACTTCTCAAAGCTGTGTTTTGATTTTTTTTTTTTAATAGGAAATTGTCAAGAGAATAAGGGGACTGTGGAACTACAAGAATATTCCTTTCACTAAAAACTTATTCAAAGAGTATTGGCCAGGAAGGGAGGGGGTTCATTCAGTTTTGGATTCCATTTTCATGAAACATCTAAATTCACAATCACTTCTAAAAGGCAAACATGAACTGAATGTTTTACATGCGCCCAAAGCATACATTGTTCAGCTGATTTTTCGCTCAGGGTTGCCAACCTGAATTTTTTTTTTTTTTCTTAAATCAGTCTCATTGCTATTTAGATAGACCTTAAATAGTCAAATTCCTAGTACTGTGCCATGTGTAACTATAGTCAAATTTCATTCTGCATTCTGTATTTTTCACACACCCCCGGGTAATTTTACAGTTATTTTGATGCCAAATTCGGCTAATTTTGCCATATATTTCATTTGCCATGGAATCTTGTAGAGATATACAATATCAGTCACTTCATTCTGAGCAAGTTCTGGAGGAAATTATTTGTGATTCAGTCTCAAAATTGAGTGAAATTAGTGACTACAAAATCATATTTGACCATGATGACATAGACACCGATGATACGCATGCTGCTGTACATAATTTCTCCTTTATTGTTCTGACACCAGTTCATATCTACATTGATTATCTTTGGTTTCTTTGTTTAATGGCATATCAACCTTCATAGGTTATTTAATGCCAATAATTATCATAACATTTTATTGTGATTTCAAGGTTTTAAAGTAATTTTTTTTTTTTTTTTTTTTTTTTCTTAAGTAATTTTTTTTTTTTTATTTATATATTTTTTTTAAATGTGGCACTGGGAACTATAAAAAACTGAAAAATGCTGCAGTGAAAAGGGTTAATATTTGGGTAATCTCACCTTGGAACTTTTTTTTTTTTTTTTTTTCTATTTCTTCCCACTATTTCCTTAACTTTTTCTGATACATATTTTTGTAGCAATTTTATTTTTTATTTTGTTTTCCAAACTATTATATTTGATGGCAATATAAAATTTACCCCATTTTTTTTTTCTTTTCTTTTTAAAAAAAAAATATCCCCTGGTCTTACATGCAAAATTGAGGTATCTGGTAGGCTAATGCAGTGTTTCTCAACCTTTTTTTTTTTACTTGTGCCCCCCTCCCTCCATTTTGGGTGTCAACAAAACTTCAAGCCCGTATAAGCACAAATAGAAATTACATGTACTCGGAAATACATTTTATTTACAAAAGCAAAATGTAAAATAAAATATAAATCCTAATGACTACACTGCTCCTCGTATTTATCTGTCATCTTGTTGAGTTAAAGTTCCAAACCTTAGTTCAGCTTCAGGTGTGTCTCCTTTTTTCGATCGTCTATAAATTATATTTCTTTGTATTTTTGGGAGAATATGTGCTTAATTGAAGTCGTACCTAATTTTGAAAGTTAATTAATTAATAATTAATTAATTAGGTGGGCATACCTATTCAAATGTAAGGCTAAACAAATCGAGAAAAATCAATCTCTGTATGTACATTTCGGCCTATTAGGCCGCATCAGCAGAGCTATAGATAGGAAGACCGCCTTGTGTGTGATTCCTATCTATAGGCAGTCTTCCTATCTATAGCTCTGCTGATGAGGCCTAATAGGCTGAAATGTACATACAGAGATTGATTTTTCTCAATTTGTTTAGCCTTATATTTGAATAGGTATGCCCGCCTAATTAATTGATTATTAATTAATTAACTTTCAAAATTAGGTACGACTTCATTTAAGCACATATTCTCCCAAAAATTGTCGGCTAAAAAAAAAAGCCATATCACAAACACATCGCTTGTGTATTTACTTCTCATTTCTTTGTATGTAAAATTATTTGTTGCAGAAAATCCTGCCTCACCCAACCAAATGGTGGAAAAAACAAGAATGGAACAAACCTTTTCAAAGGATTTTACTTTCACAGCCATCCAATCAATCCTTCCCATCAACTCTCTCCCCATCAACTCCAGACTCACTTTTTTAAATTTCTCAGTCCCACTTGTGGGCCTAAGGACCCCCATGTTGAGAATCACTGAGCTAATGTTTACTCAGATATCTTTCCAATTCTTGTAGCTTGTCTATCATAATTGGATGGGACAACCTTATATGCCATCAAATACAATACGTTTTCTTCCCTTCTTCCATCCCATCAATTTAAAACCTTTTTTTTTTTTTAAGATAAAATATATAATTGAAGTTTTGGACAAATGTAGAACAAACACAGGATGTTACAATGGATGGAAATTTATTAGTCGTAGTGTTGATGTCAATGGATGTTTTGAATGTGTTGAGTTTAGAAAATGTGTAGAAAAGTTTCATAACCATTCGTTCATAATTCAAAGCATCCATCATCTTTTTAACTACATAAATCTTTCTTTTCCTTGACTAGTTTCATATTGTCCTGAAGAAGGTTTCTTTATAAACCGAAATGTTCAAACATCAGCACTACGTCTAATAAATTTCCATCCCGTGTTTCTTCTACATTTTCTCCACGTACTGTCGGATTAATTTCTTCATTTTACTCCCATAATTGAAGTTGTAAATCCGATACAGAAATTTTGTGTACTTTTTGCAATTATTTTATTTTACTTGATTTAATTTTTTTCTTTTTTTAAAATTTTTTTTATAAATTCATAATTTGCAAACAAAGATACAATTAAATTGTTGGAGGGGGGGGGGATACGTTTATACAGGCATCCCCCATTAAAACATGGCTGTTGAGGTCTAAGTAAGCTAACATTGTTATAACTGAGCTGCAGTAATTGGAAGGAATTTGGTATGGGTGATACTTGAGGGTGGACAGTAATTGAAGAACTGATGGCAAACATTGTCTATTACAGTGCTACTCAAAATGGTGGTATGTGTGCCAGTGCTGGTGTGCAAGTCATTGATTGCTGGTAATTGACGAGTTTTCATTTTATCATAATATATATAACATGTAATGGAAAGAAATAGAAAAACAAATATTAAATAATATGCTGACAGATATCTGTTTCAACCTGTGGAGTTTATAAATTATAATTCAATTGAAATCATTTTAAAATTAAAATGAAGACAATTGTAAAAGACACTTTATAAAAACGGTCTTCTTCAGAGCACATATATTGTTGAATGTAGAGGAAGACTGGTTTTATAACGTGTCTTTTACAATTGTCTTCATTTTAATTTTTAAAATGATTTCAATTAAATTACACTTTATAAACCTCATAGATTGAAACTGATATCTGTTAGCATAATATTTAATATTTGTCTTTCTATTTCTTTTCGTGATAATGTTAGATTTATTCCATTTATTATATACTTATAACGTGTAATGTAAAAATGTATAAAATCATTTCTGTATTGTTTAATATAATTCTTTTCACATGCTGTGATAAAATAAAACAGAAATATTTAGAACTTGATTGGGAATGAAAGCTATGCACAAAGTCACTAGCTATTAAATTTGGTTCTGGTCTGTGACATGTTAGAAAAATATCATGCCAGTAGGAATATAGAATATATAATGTGAAAAATGAAAATGCATAAAATCTTTCTGTATTGTTTGATATTAATCTTTTCACATGCTGTGATAAAATACAACAGATAAAAATAAAATACTTGGAACTTGTATAAATTAACATCACTATGGATATTCAAACAATATTTTCTAGGATCATAAATATGTTATAATATGGCACAAATATGGTACTGGTCCATGGCACATTGTTAAAATATTCTGTTGGTTCTTCACAACAGATAGTTTGAGAAAAAGTGATATAGAGTACCTCTACCAACCTGAAGTAGGTATTTACCTCAACCTGTAACACTAAGTCGCAAGTATGGGTCATCCAACAATATGTTAATAGAACAAGAATTGGTTAAATCGAACTTAACAGACCTAAATTCCACCATCGTATGTCACCCCATCGAAAAAAAAAACCAAAATCAGGGAATTAACCGAATTTAATGAAATTTTCAGTGTTGATATATTAATGAATAAACAATATAATGCACCAGTTATTTTGTTTAAAAACTTTTACATTTTTTCAAGTCAGTTAACTTTGAACCATGTATCTTTGGGGCGTAACACAGATTCTCAAAGATACATGGTTCAAAGTTAACTAACTTAAAAATTAAGTGAGATTTTAACAAATATATAAATGCAGTCTGATTTTTTTTTTCATTAAATAATACCTCAAAAAATGACTACCATATATTACAAAGTTTATTTCAGTATTTAAAACCAAAATATTTAAGTCAGTGATTTAACATTAAGATACAAATTCACAGAGAGACCTATAAGCTGGACAGCAAGTGAGGCTATCCCTTTTTCACTAGCACAACACCAGGGAGATTATTTATGCTTAGGTGGAGCGCCACACCTACCCTCAGCTCATATTATATATTGTATATACAAGACAAGTCCTGGTCACAATTATTGGAACTCATGAAATTTCAGTTCTGATTTAGCTCAGTTGGTAGAGCATACGCCTAGGAATCGTGAGGTTCCGGGTTCGATACCAGCTCTCACCAACTCAGTGCATGAGTAGCACAGCTTTAGGTGTAATATAATCTGTGCAATAAACTGGAGAGCTGAGGGTAGGTGTGGCACTCCACTTAAGCATAAATAATCTCCCTGGTGTTGTGCTTGTGAAAAAGGGATAGACTCCCTCGCTGTCCAGCTGATACCGATAATGGGTCACTCTGCTGACTTTATTTATATATAGAATATAAAATTGCAACATTTTAATGGCAGTAGTGGGAAATCCACAGCTGGAATTTTGGTTGCTCAAGTTTATGTACCTCAGTCGGTAGAGCATCTGACTAGGATACACAAGGTTCCGGGTTCGATATTGGCCCTCGCCAACTCAACGTATGAGGTAAAGTGAGGAACTGATGGTAGGTGTGGCACTCTGCCTCAGATGCCAAAAAACAATCTCCTTGGTCTAGCGATAGTGAAAAGGGGATAGACTCCCTCACTGTCTGGCTGATAGCAACTCTAGGCCACACCGACGACTTTACTTACTTATTCACTTTAGTTAGCAGCACAAATACTGACCATTTGGGTTTAAAAGGGTTAAAGGTTACAAGGTTAAAGGTTACAAGCTTCTGATGATGTACCAAAAGTCTTGCCTGGATCTGTTGGAATTTGCTTGTTTTTTTTTTTTTTGTTTTTTTTGTTTTTTTACATAAGTTACAAATAACTTTTTGGTTTAAATTTCGTCTGAAATGAGGAATTATCATAGCAATTAGATCAAGGGCCAGTTTAGCTCTATTGAAATCAGTAAGCCTACTGTTGGTTTGAATAACAGTAGCTAACTAAGTACAACTTGAGCAGTGTCCAAGACAGTTGGTATATATAGAAATCAAGAATGACCCATTCATGAATTTGGGTGATTCCATTCCTTGAGTTCTGATTGACTGCTTGATTTGAATGACATTCTGGAGTCTTATAAATATCCTGTCATTCTGCAGTAGACCTTGTGACTATTCAGGTTTTTATTTAAGTTACAATTGTTTGTTGCCTTGTCTACCCAGTTTGACGGTAATTGGAAGTTTAATTATTCTTCAAGCTCCAACGGTAGAGTGTCCATCTAGGAATCACAGTGTTCCTGGTTCAATACCAACCCTTCGCCAACTCAACATATGAGTATCACAGGGATCTATTGCAGTAATTTTTTGTGAGGAGCTGATGGTAGGTGTGGTGCTGCACTTCAGACACCAAAACAATCCCCTTGGTCTAGCGCTAGTGAAAAGGGGATAGACTTCCTTTGCCGTCTGGCTGATACTGACTTTAGGCCACCCTGACAACTTTACTTACACTGAATAAAAGGTTTCAGTTCAGTTCAAAGTTCCAGGTTACCGATTACGGCAGATATCTGAAGAACACCAAAGAATACAATCACCAAAACTTATTGACTAATGGCACTTACTTTAATAAAGTATAATCTCAGACACATATCAATAAAAAAGAGATCAGATGATCCTGTTAATAAACAAAAAAAAACAAAAAAAAAAACCTTACTTAGAGGCAAATCAAATCTAAAATAATAATTAAAATAAAATAAAAAGAAATGATCAGACACACAGACATAAGCACAAACGCACACACAAGCACGCACACGCACACACAAACACACACATAAACAAGCACCCCCAACCACACACACACACAGAATTTGGAAGACCCAGACAGAACAATTGAGCAACTGCTAAGCACCACTTCAGTTCGAGTATTCTGATGATGATAGGATTTTTCATCCCGAAATATTAAGAATAAAGTAACAGGTTAACAAACAACATCATAGTTACCTTCTTTTTTTCTTTACACTTGCATTGTAACAGCCTTCAAAACCAACCAACAACCAATATAAACACAATGCTCCAAGCATATTTTCAAAACCCTTTTAATAAAGTATATATTTATGATATTTTTGAGATTAATCAAATTTACTCTGATAAAATACAACAGATAAAAATAAAATACTTGGAACTTGTATAAATTAACATCACTATGGATATTCAAACAGTATTTTCTAGGATCATAAATATGTTATAATATGGCACAAATATGATACTGGTCCATGGCACATTGTTAAAATATTCTGTTGGTTCTTCACAACACATAGTTTGAGAAAAAGTGATATAGAGTACCTCTACCAACCTGAAGTAGGTATTTACCTCAACCTGTCGCAATTATGGGCCATCTAATAATATGTTAATAGAACAAGAATTGGTTAAATCAAACTTAACAGACCTAAATTCCACCATTGTATGTCATCCCACTGAAAGAAAAAAAAAATCAGGGAATTAACCGAATTTAATGAAATTTTCAGTGTTGATATATTAATGAATAAAGGATATAATGCACCAGTTATTTTATTTAAAAACTTTTACATTTTTTCAAGTCAGTTAACTGAGATTAATCAAATTTATACAGAATTTAACGGCACTGGTCTGAATAAATTGGTGAATAGTAAATTTGTCTTGAAGACTTGAAATTAATCTCTAAAACCCATTAATGTATATTTTTGGACAAATAGCTAATATAGATACAAAATTAGGTGGGGGTGCACCATCTTACCCAAAATTAAGGGGGTGCACCTTGCCCACATTAAATTGCATTATAACAGCAGTTGCATGTATTCGTTACTCTCCAATTTCAGTAAAAAAAAAACTCTGGATTAAAAAAAAAATTTTTTTATCAACTTGAAAATGAATGAGACAAACAATAACTAATAATATAGGTACAAAATTAAGGGGGGAGGGGAGCATCTTACCCAAAATTAAGGGGGTGCATCTTGCCCACATTATATTGCCAATTGCGTTATAATAGGAGTTGCAGGTAATCGTTACTCTCTACTTTCGGTAAAAAAACTCTGAATTAAAAAAAAAAAAAGGCTTTTTTTTTTTTTTTTTTTTTTTAAATCACTTTGGAAATTAATGATACAAACTTGTCTGAAACCTTGGACAAGTCTTTTTACACCCTAAAAGTGCTTGTAGCTACTTCTGTTCATTTGTATTATTCAGCTCGAAAGTAAGCTAACCAGTTAGTATCTTCCTTTGCTTGGTTGCTCCCAGTAGTTGAGTGAATGAATAGTTGAAGTATTTTCTTCCTCCGGAGGTATCCCAATCCGAGACCGCCTCTTCATATGGTTCGACATTTGATAACCCGACGTATGACTAATTGCTGTTGTTAATTTTCTGACATTATTCTCATCGTTAATGTTTTATGTGTGTTTGCTATGATCTGTGTCTACCAATTACAATCATGTGACTTAGATTAGCTTCGTCTTTAGATTCTCTTATCTCTGTTTAGGTCAATTTGTCTTGTACAATACCATTTAACACAATACCATTTGTCTTATACCATTTGATACAATACAAATTAATATAATAAAATTTGTCTTATACAATACCATTTAATACAATACCATTTGTCTTATACCATTTGATACAAAACAAATTAATACAATAAAATTTGTTTTATACAATACAATTTAATACAATAAAATTTGTTTTATACAATACAATTTAATACAATACAGTTTGTCTTATACCATTTGATACAATCAAATGTCTCATTGAAAAATTACTTCTTGCCAACACACACTCAATAAGAATTCTTTCTTAAAGTTATTCCTCATATTTTCCAGCAAACTAATTAGTTTCTTTTTAGCTTCTACTGCCAGCTGCTCATATTCATTGTCTTCATTGCAGCTCCTTTAATGAAATATATATATATATATATATATATATATATGAGGAAAAATGAGTAAAGAAAAGAAACGTAGATGGATAAAATGAATTTAATTGATATCACATTAATCGATATCACTTACACATGTGTTTCGGTCAGTTTATGTGTGTGAAAATATTTCGTACACATAGAAGAATCGACCTTCATCAGAGTGAACATTTATTTTGAATGAAAAAATTCGTTGGGAAAAACAACAGAGATTTTTGGAAATATTCGAAAATCGAATTTTAAAAAATTTGGAACGCTGAAATAGAATGTTGAGATAGACCGTTATGATTTGGATATTTGGTTTTTCTAGGGTTATGGTACAAAATAGTTTTTTATTACAAAAAAAATAAATAAAATAAAAATAAAGTGTTATTATTTATTATTAACATGTTGAACATTTTTCTCGGAGTTTAGTTTATGTTTTGAAAAAAAATCTGTGAAGTGTTAAAAAAAGTAGTCGATTAAAAAAGGAACCAAACATTGATGGTAGATAATTTTGTATAAGTTGTTTAATTTATTAAGATGTTATATATATATAATATATATATAGATAGATAGATAGATAGATAGATAACAGTTTGTGTTGTAGTTCCATAATCTCACAGGTAATCAGGTTGCCACTCACCGAGCAATTCCTTTTAATCGCAACTCTCAGGGCAATGGGAGGATAAGTTGGCAGCACCCATCTCCTCTCTCCAAATAACCTGTGACTGGTTGTACTGGGTTACGTGGTACCAGTAAGCAAGGAATGATCTTTGACCTGTCCTATGCAGCTGGCTTGAATTCAGTTTTCCTTCTCCTAGACTGGTTTCCCTACAAAGGCTACACAGTCTGCCTTTATCCAAAGCTGGGGCAGGGGGGAGGGTGTATTCATGCTTTTCCCAAGGGTATCAGCATATTACGAAATTTGAAATTAGTTGGTTAAGATCGTTATTTGTGACTATAACCATTACAGCCCCACACTGTGACAGTTCATAATTTAAAAATGTGGGGTTATTGTTTGTATAGATACGAGGGTCATTCAATAAGTAAGGGAAATATTTTTTGAAAAAAGAAAAATTATTTTTCTTCTTTTTTTTTTTACTTTTATTTTTACTTTTTTTTTCCACAATTTTTTTTCATAATTGTAAACTTCATTATTTGTAATTAGTCTATAGCAAACATTATTTTAATCTTGTAAAAATATGTTTTGAGTCTATTCAAAAGGGTGTCAAATCATATAGAGTGTGCCAGGCTTGAACAGAGGTCTGTCGTCAAATTTCTGGTGGTTGAGAAATGCAAACCATGTGAAATTTTGATTATTTAGACTATTGTCCTCATCTTTATTCTTATCTGCAGATAACAATAAAGATGAGGTGCTCTTCCAATATGTGATCTATCGAATGGTTTCTAATCCAATATGTGATCTACCGAGTTGTTTACATCCCAATATGTGATCTACCCATTAACTACCCATTATTTTCCCATTAAACTAACCCTAACCCTAACTTATTTTTTCCTAGTAGATCACATGCCATCAATAGTAGATCACAAACCTTCAGTACATCACATATTGGAAGAGCACCAAAGATGAAGACAATAGTCCAAATAATAAAAAAATAGAGGTCAATAATACAAATAATACAAATTATCAAGCCTCATCTCAAAATTCAGAGAAAAGTGTAGATAACAATAAAGATGAGGACAATAGTCTGAATAATCCAAATAATCCAAATTATCAAGCCTCATCTAAAAAATTAAGAGAAATAGTGTAGATAACAATAAAGATGAGGACAATATCTAAATAATCCAAATAATCCAAATTATCAAGCCTCATCTAAAAAATTAAGAGAAATAGTGTAGATAACAATAAAGATGAGGACAATAGTCCGAATAATCCAAAAATCCAAATTATCAAGCCTCATCTAAAAAATTAAGAGAAATAGTGTAGATAACAATAAAGATGAGGACAATAGTCCGAATAATCCAAATAATCCAAATTATCAAGCCTCATCTAAAAAATTCAGCGAAATCGTGTAGATAACAATAAAGATGAGGACAATAGTCCAAATAATCCAAATAATCCAAATTATCAAGCCTCATCTAAAAAATTCAGCGAAATCGTGTAGATAACAATAAAGATGAGGACAATAGTCTGAATAATCCAAATTATCAAGCCTCATCTAAAAAATTAAGAGAAATAGTGTAGATAACAATAAAGATGAGGACAATAGTCCGAATAATCCAAATAATCCAAATTATCAAGCCTCATCTAAAAAATTAAGAGAAATAGTGTAGATAACAATAAAGATGAGGACAATAGTCTAAATAATCCAAATTATCAAATCTAAAAAATTAAGAGAAATAGTGTAGATAACAATAAAGATGAGGACAATAGTCCGAATAATCCAAATAATCCAAATTAAAGCCTCATCTAAAAAATTAAGAGAAATAGTGTAGATAACAATAAAGATGAGGACAATAGTCTAAATAATCCAAATAATCCAAATTATCAAGCCTCATCTCAAAAATTAAGAGAAATAGTGTAGATAACAATAAAGATGAGGACAATAGTCCGAATAATCCAAATAATCCAAATTATCAAGCCTCATCTAAAAAATTCAGCGAAATCGTGTAGATAACAATAAAGATGAGGACAATAGTCTGAATAATCCAAATTATCAAGCCTCATCTAAAAAATTAAGAGAAATAGTGTAGATAACAATAAAGATGAGGACAATAGTCTGAATAATCCAAATAATCCAAATTATCAAGCCTCATCTCAAAAATTCAGAGAAATAGTGTACATAACAATAAAGATGAGGACAATAGTCCGAATAATCCAAATAATACTAATTATCAAGCCTCATCTCAAAAATTCAGAGAAATAGTGTAGATAACAATAAAGATGAGGACAATAGTCTAAATAATCCAAATTATCAAGCCTCATCTAAAAATTAAGAGAAATAGTGTAGATAACAATAAAGATGAGGACAATAGTCTGAATAATCAAATAATCCAAATTATCAAGCCTCATCTCAAAAATTCAGAGAAATAGTGTACATAACAATAAAGATGAGGACAATAGTCCGAATAATCCAAATAATACTAATTATCAAGCCTCATCTCAAAAATTAAGAGAAATAGTGTAGATAACAATAAAGATGAGGACAATAGTCCCAAATAATCCAAATTATCAAGCCTCATCTAAAAAATTAAGAAAATAGTGTAGATAACAATAAAGATGAGGACAATAGTCTAAATAATCCAAATAATCCAAATTATCAAGCCCCATCTAAAAAATTAAGAGAAATAGTGTAGATAACAATAAAGATGAGGACAATAGTCTGAAATAATACAAATAATACAAATTATCAAGCCTCATCTCAAAAATTCAGAGAAATAGTGTACATAAAAATAAAGATGAGGACAATAGTCCGAATAATCCAAATAATACTAATTATCAAGCCTCATCTCAAAAATTCAGAGAAATAGTGTAGATAACAATAAAGATGAGGACAATAGTCTAAATAATCCAAATAATCCAAATTATCAAGCCTCATCTAAAAAATTAAGAGAAATAGTGTAGATAACAATAAAGATGAGGACAATAGTCTGAATAATCCAAATAATCCAAATATGCGCCATGTATGGAGAATCCTGTTTTAGTCAAAAAGATATTTACAAATGAGCTAAATATGGGTTTGCCACTACAAACCTGAGTCAAAAAAAGATAGTCCATGGAGTGGAAACACTCTGACTCTCCAGTAAAGAAAAAGTATCAGCCACAGTAGTCAGTAAAGAAGGTCATGCTGACTGTGTTCTGTGTCACGAAAGGACACATCACTTGATTTCATTGAAAAAGGTGCAAATGTAAACAGTTCTTCCTATTGCCAACTCCTTAGGCAAAATCCAACTTACCGTAAATCCTTGAGTAAAGTCCGCCCTTGAGTATTATATGCAGGGGATTCTTAGGGGGCTGTAGGGGGATTTTTTACGGGGCTGTACCTCTGAAAAAAATGCGTCTGAATGAACATTTGTTGTATACCCTTTCTTCACTTTTTACTTCTTGTCGTATGTAACGTTGTCCCTTTTTTCCGGGCACTAAAACAATATCTGTAACGTTGTCGTATATCTGGTCACAATACCCAAAGCGATATACATAACGGGGCGGCGGTGGCGATATTTTCACCATACTAAAAAGGCATTCTGCATGTGGTGGTCATCTTGTTGATAAAAACTACAACACGAGAAATATGTAGTCACAACTGCTAGCCTTTATTATCATGCTCGTCTCGTGGGCTCGTATCAGAGAGGAGGAAAGGCAGAGAGAGAGAGAGAGAGAGAACTATTAAACTACCGTCATCCCACACGGGACCAAGGGCAGGTCTTAACCCTACGCTGTCCCAAATCGTTGTTCCACGTCACCACGTGACTTCCAGTTCCGGTCAACACCCGACTTCCGGTTGACACTCAATTCTCCATTCGGGGGGTCACGCTCCGGTCAAACTGTTTTGTGTTCATTACTCTCTCACTTATTTCTTTCTTCCTCTTTTTCTAATATAGTAGTTCTCGCTCACAAAAGCCAGGACCTTCATTATCTCATTACATATATTTTCTATTCTGGCCGTCTTTGCTATTCTGATCGTCTTTTGGTATTTCTATCATTTATCTTGACTTGGTCTAGAATCTTCTAAGGTCTGAACTTTCTTTTGCTATTGTAAGAATGGTTCAAAGTTATATTACTTTGAATACAAAACTCCAACGAAGGTTAACAGACAAAACATTTAATATAGTACAGCACATGGATATGACGAGATACAAAATACATAGGTAAAAGGGTACATAAACAAGGAGTACATAAATAAAGATGAAGACACATTCATGAATAGTACAAGATAACATATAAAAGTACAGACATGAGACTAGGGATAGTCCATGCTGTGTGAAGAACTTACAGTAATGTAAGTGGGGCCAAAAGCCAGCCGCTTAAATACTAATTCCCCTAGCGGGCACCAGCAAACTAAACCGGGCAGACAACTCTCCCAGGCAAATACGAAACTAACGCTACACTATGTTCCTGCTGGCTGGTCGTCCTGGATTTATTTCTTAGTCTTGTTACCAAGACATTCATCAACCACAAGAACATATTAATTATACAACTTTTATTTCCTAACATAGCGCGCATGAGTTCCAGTTTAGGCAGAGCATAAAATGGCCGACTGCTCTGCCTGATGCCTAACTGCAAACTGGGGACCGAACAGGTCCCACGTGACTTCACATATTTTGGCGGGCTTCTGTAATTTTCCATTGAAGGACCCGGCCATGGTATGAAAAGGGTCATCCCCTCAGAATTACAGGTTCACCGACAATAATCTTATGCAACTGCATAGATTATGTAACACATTGCCGGACAGCAAATAGAGACTCGGACATTGCTTAGAAAATATTTTTCATTTTTAACCTCATATATAGTACGCAATAGGGATTTTGATCTTTAAATTTTGGGGGAAAAAGTGCGGATTATACTCGAGGATTTACGGTATCTATTGAATAACCCTCATATAACGCTTCTTTCTTGAATAGTTGCCAAAAAAAGATTTTATTTTTCACAGACAAGAATTCTGGTTCATTGTTGCTCATAATAAGTAACCTAGAGAAATACTTTTTCTTTTTTTTTTTTTTTTTTCAAAGTTGTGTATAAACTGGGTATCAATAACAGAAAAATAAATTATTTAAACAAAAAAAAAAATTATTTGTCCGAAGTGTTTTTAAATGCAAGTTTGTTATCCTTCTTTTACAGACACACAAATGAGATATTAATTATCAGCTTTTTTTTTTATGTGTTACAGTGATGCTGATAGCTTTTTCATTTAGTGCATCCTGGAACACACGTATTTGCTTTGAATGAGTCCCCAGAAAAATCTATGGGTTCCAACTAAAGCCGTCTAACTCCTACCTTGTAATCTATCCTGTGTAATTTGTTTCTAAAAAACTATTGAAATGTATTTAGAGTTAGCTTGAAATGGTGAGGGAAGAAAAAAGAAAAACACAGGGATGCATGGATATGATTTTACTGCATCCTTTTAGATTTTTGTGCATCATGGACGCAGGATGCATACCTATCAGCATGTCTGTGTTATATTT
This sequence comes from Doryteuthis pealeii, assembly GCA_023376005.1. Classification (NCBI taxonomy): domain Eukaryota; kingdom Metazoa; phylum Mollusca; class Cephalopoda; order Myopsida; family Loliginidae; genus Doryteuthis; species Doryteuthis pealeii. Next base: position 93,673,197 of record CM042158.1, on the reverse strand, counting down.
TGATCCCCTGATTTCCCTGTTATATACTTTTGGACTGTTTATGCTCATTGTAAATGTGGGGTCTGCACAGACACTTGTCTTGATTTAAAAGTTCTAGAATTAATTTGGAAAAAAATCAAAAAATATTAAGTCCAACCTAAATTGTCTCAGAAATAATTTTTTTTTGAGATTTAAGTTTTCAAGTATTTAAGTTTTTATATAATAGAATATTAAATTAAATTAGAAAGACTATTGAAACTAAATAAGAACACAGATAAAGATATTACACTTATTTTAATGAGAACAGCGATGTGTTTATGATATGGCTTTTTTTTAGCCAACAATTTTTGGGAGAATATGTGCTTAATTGAAGTCGTACCTAATTTTGAAAGTTAATTAATTAATAATTAATTAATTAGGCCGGCATACCTATTTAAATGTAAGGCTAAACAAATCGAGAAAAATCAATCTCTGTATGTACATTTCGGCCTATTAGGCCTCATCAACACAAGGCGGTCTTCCTATCTATAGCTCTGCTGATGAGGCCTAATAGGCCGAAATGTACATACAGAGATTGATTTTTCTCGATTTGTTTAGCCTTACATTCAAATAGGTATGCCCGCCTAATTAATTAATTATTAATTAATTAACTTTCAAAATTAGGTACGACTTCAATTAAGCACTTATTTTAATGTTATTTTGATTGATTTCTCTATAAAATTAGATATAGGATTGCTTTTAATATGTTTGAGAATAACATGATAGTATTTGAAATTAGTAACAGCAAATAATTATTTATTAAACCCAGTTTTGTTAAAATCATTATGCAAATTATTCCCACCATATAGTATGTAAATCTTTATTCTTAGAGATATATAACATGATTTTAAATGGATTAATAATAAGAGCAGTTTTGCAGCAAATCTAACTCAGCTAGTCTTTAATAGAGACATGATTAATTAATAAAAAACTAATTAAGATTAAACAATGACTATATCATAATCATTGAGAATATAACTTATATATATATATATATATATATATATATATATATGGGAAATTATGACGTCAGTGGTGACATAGTTTCAGTTTTCCTTCTCCTAGACTGGTTTCCCTACCAAGGCTACACTCTGCCTTTATCCAAAGCTGGGGCAGGGGGAGATGTATTCATGCTTTTCCCAAGGGTATCAGCATATTACAAAACGCAAACAGCTTTGTTCAGAATTTGAAATTGGTTGGTTAAGATCGTTATTTGTGACCATAACCATTACAGCCCCACCTCCTGTGACAGTTCATAATTTAAAAATGTGGGGTTATTGTTTGTATAGATACGAGGGTCATTCAATAAGTAAGGGAAATATTTTTTGAAAAAAGAAAAATTATTTTTCTTTTTTTTTTTTTTTACTTTTTTAAAAACTTTTTTTTTCAGTGGTGACATAGTTTCGGTTACAGAGAGAAAGTTAGATAATCTCCATTATGATAAGAGAAGACAATTTGAGGTGTACTATTTAAAATAATCAAGATCCTGTATTCGCATGACAATATGTCTACCTGCCCAAACCAAAAATGCAAAATGATTTAAGCCAGGAATAATTATTATTCCTCTTATTTCCTTTCCAATGTGTTTTAGATCAGTGGTTCTCAACCTTTTTTGCTGATGGCCCCCTTCTGACTTGTCATTTTTCTCTGTGGTTCCATATAGCAATTACTAGAATATATATGTTCTCTGTGGCTCCTCATAGTAATTACTAGAATATATATTTATTTATATAATGGATAAAAGTAACCTACTCGAGTTTCATCGTCTGATTCGTCAGGGTTACATCCGTTGAATTAATCGAGTTTTCGATTAATCTCAGTTGGTACAATACATGCCCGTTGGAATGGGACTTATCTTTTATAGACGAACGCTTATTTATATTTTCATATATATATTTTATATATATATATATATATATATATATATATATAATATACCAAATTTATTGGTAAACCCTTGTGGTAAGAAAAAACCTGGCAAATAGTTTGATTGTAAAAATATACTACCAAACATCACCTGGGGAAAAAAAATGAAAAAAAGAAAAGACCAATTAAAACTATACCACTTGGCCAAAAGAAAATTTATATATATATATATATATATATATTCATTTTAAAATATACGGTGCTTTTTAATGGTGTAATTGTTTTCAAGTCAGTCTCACAAATCAGTTACTAATGAGTAGTAAATTTGAGCACCCCTCAGTGCACTATAAATTTGGCTTTGTGTCAAACTAAAGAGGGACCTTATATGGATGTAACGGTTAGTGAACTATGTTATTAGACTATTGCCAGTGAGTTTGTTTCTTACTGAGTGTCTCATATTTCTGTTTTTTTTGCCAAAGCTAAACTTAATAAATGATTACTTCTGTAGTTTCCTATTGATTTCTTGTCCTCAAATCTAGAAATCTTTTGTGGCTCCCAGGTTGAGAATCAACGCTTTTAGAGATTGTTGCAATTCAGTCCACTTCTTGTCATTCTTTTTAAACTTGGAAATGAATAAGTGAATTTTTTCCCCCTTTCCCAGCGACTTTTATGCCGATCAAGTCATAAATAGACGAGCTCATTTCTCTCATACGTGTACAGCAAGGCTACTGATTTCTTTCTACATGTCAGTTTAAAATATTCAATTATTAACTCTCTCTCTCTATCTTTGTTCTCTCTCTCTATCTCTCTCTCTTTGCTCTCTCTCTCTCTTTCACTCTCTCTCTCTCTCTCTCTCTTTGTTCTCTCTCTTTCACTCTCTCTCTGCTTCCACCCTCTCTCTCTCTCTTTGCTTCTCTCTCTCTCTCTCTCTTTGTTCTCTCTCTCTCTCTCTCTTTCCATCTCTTCTGCTTCCACCTCTCTCTCTCTCTCTCTCTCTCTCTTTGCTTCTCTCTCTTTCACTCTCTCTCTGCTTCCACCCTCTCTCTCTCTCTTTGCTTCTCTCTCTCTCTCTCTTTGTCTCTCTCTCTCTCTCTCTCTTTCCATCTCTTCTGCTTCCACCCCCTCTCTCTCTCTTTGCTTCTCTCTCTCACTCTCTCTCTGCTTCCATCCTCTCTCTCTCTCTCTCTCTTTCTTCTCTCTCTCTCTCTCTTGTTTCTCTCTCTCTCTCTCTCTCTTTCCATCTCTTTCTGCTTCCACCCCCCTCTCTCTCTCTTTGCTTCTCTCTCTTTCACTCTCTCTCTGCTTCCACCCCCCTCTCTCTCTCTTTGCTTCTCTCTCTTTCACTCTCTCTCTGCTTCCATCCTCTCTCTCTCTCTCTCTCTTTGCTTCTCTCTGCTTCCACCCTCTCTTTGCTTCTCTCTTTTCACTCTCTCTCTACTTCCACCCTCTCTCTCTCTCTCTCTCTCTTTGCTTCTCTCTCTCTCTCTCTCTCTCTCTCTTGCTTCCACCCTCTCTCTTCTCTCTCTCTCTCTCTCTGCTTCTCTCTTTCACTGCTTCTCTCTCTTCACTCTCTCTCTTTCTGCTTCCATCCCCCCTCTCTCTCTCTCTTGCTTCTCTCTCTTTCACTCTCTCTCTGCTTCCATCCTCTCTCTCTCTCTTTGCTTCTCTCTCTTTCACTCTCTCTCTTTCCATCTCTTTCTGCTTCCACCCCTCTCTCTCTCTTGCTCTCTCTCTCTCTCTCTCTACTCCTTTCCTTCTCTCTATCTCTTTCTTTTTCTGCCCTATTCTTCTCTCCTGCTCCCCCTCTCTCTCTGCCCCCTCTCTCTATTTTACTTTCTCTTTCTCCACCTTTCCTCATCCCTCTCTCTCTGTTTCTCTGTCCCTTTTCTACTCCTCACCCTACCCCTCTCTCTTTGGGTAGTAACTTTACACTGTTTGTTAATGCAGTCTTTTTTTTTTTTTTTTTTTTTCAAGGGTCAAAAGTCATCATTAACCCTTTCTCTGCCGTGTGCAAACATAGTCGAATTTCATCCTACGTTCAATTTGCTGGTCTTTATTTTCCACTCACTCGCTCGCTTGGAAGTTTCTTGTTATTTCAACGCCCGAGCAACTCGACTATTTTTGCCGTATATTTTCATTCACTTTGTTGCCATAGGGACGGTTTAGCGCAGTCGGTAGAGCACTCGTCTAGGAAGCACAAGGTTCTTGGTTCGATACCGGCCCTTGCCAACTCAGTGAATGAGTAGCACAGGGATCTGTGCAGTAAAGTAAGGAGCTGACTGTAGGTGTGGCACTCCACCTCAGATGTAAAAAAAACAATCTCCTTGGTCTATCGCTAGTGAAAAGGGGATAAACTCCCTCGCTGTCTAGCTGATACCGACTTTAGGCCACCCCGACAATGACTTGTTGCCATGGAAACTCTTAGAACTAAACGATATTGGTCACTTAGTACTGAGCGGATTCGAGAAGAAACTCGATTCAGGAAATTTGAATAATGCCATTTGATAACATTTACACATTAAGCTGAAAGTATCAGTTTGGTTCTCGCTAGATCACTGAAGTTAAGCAGTGATGAGCCTGTTCAGTACTTGATTGGGTGACCACTTAAGCAACAGCAGGTACTGTAAGCAACTTGAGTCCTTTGTTTATTAAGAAAGACTTAATTTGGCATTAAATCACCCATAAAGGGTTGATATGCCATAAAACAAACAAAGCAACCATTTTAGTGGGTTAAGCAGTGATGAGCCTGTTCAGTACTTAATTGGGTGACCAACAGCAAGTAGTTAAGTGACCTGAGTCCTTTGTTTATCAAAAAAGACTTGATTTGGCATTAAATGACCCGAAAAGGGTTGATATGCCATAAAACAAACAAAGCAACCATTTTAGTGGGTTAAGCAGTGATAAGCCTGTTCAATACTTAAATGGGTGACCACTTAAGCAACAGCAGGTACTGTAAGCAACCTGAGTCCTTTGTTTATCAAAGAGGACTTTATTAGGCATTAAATGACCCCAAAATGACTTGATTTAGCATGAAATTACATGAAAAGGGTTGACATGTTTAAATTATGTTGTAACATTTCATCTTAATAATTGTTGTATAAAACATATGATCATGGTGAAGTCACACTGAGACCACCGGTTCCTGGTAGATCACCTAAGTTAAGCAGCAATAAGCCTGTTCAGTACTTAATTGGGTGACCAACAGCAAGTAGTTAAGTGACCTGAGTCCTTTGTTTATCAAAAAAGACTTGATTTGGCATTAAATGACCCGAAAAGGGTTGATATGCCATAAAACAAACAAAGCAACCATTTTAGTGGGTTAAGCAGCGATAAGCCTGTTCAATACTTAATTGGGTGACCACTTAAGCAACAGGAAGTAGTTAAGTGACCTCAGTCCTTTATTTATTTAAAAATACTTGATTTGGCATTAAATGATCCATAAAGGGTTGAAATGCCATAAAACAAAACAACCAACAAACTATAACATTGATTATCCTAGTATTTAATCTATACATATATAAAGAACAGTTTGTGTGTATGTATGTATATATGTATGTATGTATGTATGTCTGGATGAAACTACAAAAATAAAACAATTAACAACACAGTAAATATATTTGCATATTAAATATCACCGGTTCTTGCTTTTTGTGCAAAAATTATGAAGATTTGATTTATATACGGAGATATCTAAAAATTAAAATATACATAGAAATAGCATTGAAGTTCTACTTAAAAATGATCAGTATTTGTAAATCTCTAAAGTAAACAAATCAATACACCAGCGTTCTCCACCTCTACCCAGGTGTTGCTGGGTAGCCGCTTCTAGTGATAATTTAAAGGTAATGAAATGTTACAATAACATTTTTTTAAATTGTTTGTTTTTTTTTTTTTTTTTTTAAATATGGCACAAAAAAAAATCTGGAAAATGTGGCAGCAAAAGGGTTAAATGTTTTCTGTGTTTTTTGTTTTGTTTTGTCTATTTAAAAATTTTTTTTTTTTTTTTTGTCAAAAATGCCTGGACACGTGAAGATCCGTTGTAAATATCAATCCCATTAAGAAGGATCGGTTTAATAGATCCGACGAAATTCCCCAATTATGAGAGAAGGATTGCAAAAACAAAACATTTAAATGAATTCTTTATCTGGTTATTTTTATTTACCTGAATAAGCAAAATAATTTCAATCTTTTTATTATTAATAATACCGTATATATATCCGTGGATCATGCAACTTTCTGAGCCCTAAATTTTAGCCTAATATTAGGGGATCGCACCATACACGAGATACAAACTTTCTGTGTAAATGGTTGGCCAGGGTTAGACCTAGGCCAACTGGTGTGTTTACAAGTTCCAGCTGTTGAAAATCTCTATTCAGATCTCAGAAAATCACATGATATACAAGTATATACAGTAATTAATAATTAATAATAATTTGTATTTTTTTTTTTTAATTCTATTCATTTTTTTTGTTGTTTATGTTGTTGCTCCAAAAGAATACCTTTTAAATACAGGTCCTTGTATTTAAAAAAAAAACTCTAGCAAAAATATTTTTTTAACATTTTCTTTTTTAAATTTAAATTTTTAATTTCATCTTTATTTTAAACCTATTCAATTTTTATTTATTCAAAAAATGTTTTAATTTTTAAAAAATAAATTTTGTTATAAACCCGTTAACCCGTCTTTGTTTACATAGGACATATGTAAATCTAAAGACCAAATTTATTTTATCTTATTTAATTTTATTTTTTAAATTTGGAATCATGTTCACTTGCACTGTTGGATCCTTAGCAAGAGAAGGTTGGGTGGGGGGTGGCAGTCTACATAAACGACATCAAAATTATTTGTTGATTGTTGAAACTAAGGTTATTTTCCTAATAAAAGCAATAAAAACATACATAGAGTGTGGTTTGCATTTCGCATATCAGTTGTGTATGCATGTGTATATATAAGTATGAAAATGATTCTAGTAGCTGTTTAAGTATATGCAAATATACATGCGTATGTCCTTGCGTACATGTGTGTAGCAAACCAGTATTGTGTCTCAACACTTACTGTATGTGTATATATGCAGGTGTGTAGTATAAATGTGTAAATTGTTTATCTCCACAAAAATGTGTACAACAAATCTTAACCCCTTGCCCCCCAGCCGCCCTGAGACTCCGCAAATTGTACATACAGACATCTCGGGATGGAACTTTGTCTGACATTTAGCATGTCTTTCATTGAAGACTTTCTAATTTAAATGTTGAAAACTTTAAAAAAAAAAAAAAATGTAACCCAAAAAAAATATTAAAAAAAAAAAATATCCATGAATGATATCTTGTCTTAAGGGATGTTATTGGACAGTTGTTTCTCCAAAATGAACATGGGACATTTTTGGGGGAAAAGGGAAAAAAATTAAAAGAAAAAAATAAAACACTTTGTAGTATTAACAGAAAATGGCTGTTTTAGATATTAAAAGCAATCAAAAAAAAAATTGTTGTTGTTTGTTGATTTGTTTATTTCTTTTTTTTCTTTTTTCCAAGATCAGTAGGTACCACCAATTTTCCCTGTGAAATTTACCTCCCCTATATTTAACACAATGAAACTTGCATAAAGGTTAATATTATCTTGAAAATGTTTTGTCCATTCGGAAGAAGAAACATTAAAAAAACTCCTGATGATAAAAAAAAAAAAATTTCAGCTTATGGAAATAATGAAAATTATGAACGAAAAACAATGTTTACATTTTTGCACCGTCAAATCAACTGAAATTTAACGTAGAAAAAAAAACAAGTTATGAGTAGAGGCTTTTTAAAAAATTCTATGAGAAATGAGAAATGGTCCGATTTTCACAAAAAATTTCCATAATTACTTACCCTTTGATGAAAATATGTCTGAAATAGTTTTTTCTTAAAATATATTAGGGGAAATATTTATTTTTACGAGGTCTAACCCCCCTCCCCATTTTATTTTATGAAATATGAAAAAATGAACCAACAAAAAACAACTTTTACTTTTTTTTTATAAAGATAAGAGTCTGAATAATTATATCAAAAGATTTTTATAAGTTTCAATGCCAGAGTTTTTTTAGTAAAAGAACCATGAATACAGAATTCAGCTTAAAAAATATCAATAAAGAAACTGACCATGTCGTAAAAAAACGGACTGTTTTACTTATTTTTCAAGATAACTGAATAATTTTTCCCCAATCGGATAATTTGATCTTTGAATTTACTGTTTTCCTTTGTAAGAACTCTTAATGTTCGTTATTTCTTTTTTGCAAGATTTTTTTTTTAAAGTTCCAAAATATTTATGTTTCTTCCTTCAGTGGCCTAAACTGATCACATGACCTATTTTGGTGGTACCTAAAGATCAGTTTAGATCTGGGCTTCTCAATCTTTTTACTTACTGCACCCTGTTAAAATCTTTGTCACAATTGTAGGGGTTCAATTGTTCTCTTGTTCACAGAATCCAGTTGGTAATCCTAGTCTGTAGGTTTCCTCTGGTGTTAATCCAAAAGACTGGTCTTGCTGGCAGAAAGTTCAATTTTTTGAAGGGAACTACTATTATGAGTGTGTTACAAAAATGGAAAACAAGATGAAACTTGCTCTGAATTTTTTTAGATGAGGCTTGATAATTAGTATTTTTCGGACTATTGTCCTCATCTTCATTGTTATCTGTACCAACTGGACACATAGCCTAGTGGATAAAGGAGTTAGGTTAAGACAGTTCTAAGTGACAGTTATCTCTAGACTGCAGGTTCAATCCTGGTCAGGGGCAGCAGCAACATAGAATAATAATTAACACAGCTTAACACCTTTACCCCAGCTATGGTTAGCGGAATGAGAACAGGATACCCCCGTGGACTGAATAAAGGGTTAGGTTCAAAGTTCCGTGATGGCTCCTGATTACGACAAGAAGGTTTCTGAGTCCGAAAAGGTTCCCGAGTCTGACAAGAAATGCCTGAATAAGGTCAAAGTGCACATTGGCTGAAACATTGTACAGATAACAATGAAGATGAGGACAATAGTCCGAATAATACAAATAGTACTAAGATCAAACTTTGTCAAATTTCAGAAGAGAAATATTTAACAAGTTAACACAGGTTTATGGAAATCAAGTTCTATTCCCAGCCACAGATTTTTAGATGGCACAAGGCATTTATGGATAGGCCACACAAAAAAGCTTGCAGAAGATGAACACAGTTCTGATTGGTCAATTCATTAATCAAAGAAAATACAACCAAAGTGATGTTAGATGATGAGAATATTAGGCTGGTTGGTTGGATTTTACAGCACATCAACCCTTGTTGGGTTATTTTATGCCAAACATATTTTGTTTTATTCATTCTTGTTGAGTATTCAAAACATTTTTTTAAACTCATTTTTTCTATTTAACCCAATAGGTGAGACTCTAACAGGACCCTCAGCGACCACTTTCTAGCACATATATTCTAATCAGTGTGTGGGGTGTCACAGTCAAGTCTGACTCAAGGTTCCAATCGACAGTCTAAACACTCCCAACTGTATCACGCTCCAAAATCCAATATCCAAAATTATTTCTTTGTCCCGCTCGTCTCGACGAGAAAATACTACTGCAGTCGTTCTCCCTGGTCTGTGAGAATAAGTCCTTTAAATACACCTCAATTTCACCACATCCGGGCTCCTCACTCATAATTGTCTGTGCAGCACGTGCGACACTCTTCAGCACGGTGCAACCACCTACATCTGGGCCACTATGCTATTTCTTATTTCACTGATCGTCCACAGCTCTCACATTCTGAAGGAAGCGGGTTCGACTCTAGGTCAGTCCTACACGCCAGGCAAAGCCTAGCCCATTTTCTTCAAGAATACGGCAAGTCTTCACGCCCGCCACTCTCTCTGTCACACCGTGTTGTACGAGATAGGTTACCTCTCTCACTACATATATGATTTTTAAAAAAGGGGTGTGGTGTAATGGTTAGAGGAATAGTAAATGGACTCGTGAACACAAGTTCAAATCCTGGATGAGGCTGTTTGAATTACCCATAGCACTAATATCCTTGGGAAAGGTATGTATACAACTACTCTCCCTCCAGCTATGGGTAAATAGTAGGACAGACTGGGCTCTTTAATCTTGGGTAAATAACCAATTTAGGAGAAGAAAAACTCTGAATTCAAACCTGTTAAACTCCACTTAAGAAATTGACCTTGTGTCACATCCTACTCATGCAGAGGGATTGGTAAATATATGATTAAAAGTGTTGGGGGTTGCCATAAGGATAATAGGGATGGGACAATCATATAGGTGCTAGGGCATAACATGACCAGCCGATTGATTGTCAGACGCCTCTCTGACTGCCCGTCTACCCTAAGTAAGGACAAAAGTAGAGTGTTGCATGTCATTGACTGCTCAGCCACCCGGGTCCCATCCTTAAGCATCACGGGTTGCTACCCAAGGCCAACAGGTGGTCCTATTGGGGGAGTCTTACCCCTCTGCAGAGGTTCAGTCGGTGTATTGTAATGCTCCAGCCGACAGGGCGCCAATATGCCATTAGACAAAGAAACCAAACCAAATGCATAACTTATGTTATTATCAAGTTTCAAATTGGTGTGAAAATCACTGAATGCTCTTTAAGCACTTTAATACTAGGATATACCATTCTTGTTGTGTTATCAAAATCTGATAATATTGGACAGTGGTTGTATGTAATTTGCAATGGTATATATATATATATATAGTCATGTTACTAGGCCAAAAGGAGGATCAACCCCTCTCCACAAGCAGGTCTCTGCCTTCTAGCACTCTTATGATAAAAAGGGGTTGGGGCTTGTCATAAGGGCAATAGGGTCGGGAAAATCATATAGATGCTAGGGCTTGACATGGTCAGCCAATTGATCAGAGGGGGCTTCTCCGACTGCCCGTCTAGCCTAAGTAAGGGCCAAAGTGGAGTATTGCATGTCATGGACTGCTCATCCCCCAGGATTCCATTCTTAAGCATCATGGGTTGCCACCCAAGGCCAGCAGGTGCAGTTGGTGTATTCTAATGCCCCAGACGACAGGGCGGCAATATGTCATTAGACAAAGAAACCAAACCAAATGCAAAACTTATGTTATTATCAATTTTCAAATTGGAGTGAAAATCACTGTATGCTCTTTAAGCACTTTAAGTGAAAATCAGTGTTGCATGTCATCGACTGCTCAGCCACTAGGATTCGGTCCTTCAGCATCATGGGTCACCACACATGGCCAACAGATTGCTCCCATGGACAGTCGGTATATTCTACAGCTCCAGCCAATAATTGGTAATGAATTAGCCGATTTTCAATCAGAGTTGTCAAATGTGGAAAGTTTAGTTTGTTGGGAAATTACGAATCTAATTCTACATGAAAATAAAACATACTTTTTTAAAAATCTTATTTTGTATAGCACGTATAGTTTCTTGGGTCTAATATTGAAAGAATATTTTAAATCCAAAGACAACGGCAGAAGTGACACCGCCTGCTGCATGATTGTTTGGTTTGGTTTGGTTTTTATCGCATATCAACCTTGGTGGGTCATTTAATGCCGACAAAGTTTTTAAATAAAATTCATTCTTAATGGATAATCAAATTTTGTTTATAAACTCATGTTTTTCTATTTAACCCATAGATGGGACCTTAACAGGTACTACCACTCTGGGTCAGAGTGGACCAGGGAGCAATGGTGATAATTCCCCAGACCTCCAAAACTGGAACCTCACCATCAGATAGAGTTTAACGTCATTCCCAGGACATGTAGACCCTCAACCACCGCCTTCTAGCACCCATATGATAAAAAGGGTTGGAGCTTGCCATAAGGGCAATAGGGTTGGGGCAATCATATAGGCACTAGGGCTTGATGTGACCAGCCGATTGATCAGAGTAGGCCTCTCGATAGGTAACTATCTGATGGTGAGGTTCCAGTATTGGAGGTTTGAGGAATGTGGAGCACCCCTTCATCACCATTACTCCCTGGTCCACTCTGACCCGGAGTGGTAGTACCTGTTAGGGTCCCATCTATGGGTTAAATAGAAAACATGAGTTTATAAACAAAATTGTATTATCCATTAAAAATGAAATTATTTCAAAACTTTGTTAGCATTAAACATTTTTTTTACCAATAGAAGTATTCGGCATAAAATAACCCAATGGGTTGACATGCCGTAAAACCCAACCAACCAAACCAAACCAAACCTTTATACAACTCTCTATGTTAGTTATGTCATTCTTGTATTCATTATTAAGTTTACTCAAGCAATAAAATTGTTCTTTTTAATTCACCGTGAATTATTGCCGCCATCCTTAAAGAAAATACAAGAGTGTAAACACTGTGTGGCTCTATTTTAGAAGTAAATTCCATATAATTTGAATCCTTTAAGTATGGTTGCTTGGGTAAAAGAAAAATGAGACTAATTCAAAGATGGCTCCAGTCGTCTTTGGCTTAGCTTTTGTTTTTTTTTCCACGGCATGTGTACTTTTCCCACGTAGAGTTTGTAGTGGGTTATGAGAATGTGTTCAGTAATATTAGGAATGATGAATAAAAATATGACACAGTTTAAGTAGAAAATATGGAGAAATGATAAAACGAATGCATGTAATTATAAAATAACAAATAAATTTATTCAGAGAATAAATTTGCAATAATATGTGAAATGTTCAAAAGGAATAGTGTAGATGATATGTGTAATGTAAAATGTAAAAGTTTGTATGCTAAGTTTGGAAAAGTTCGTTTAGATGTGGGCAGAAATGAGAATCAACTTTGTATACACGACCTGCTGGAACGGATTCCTGATGCCGAATGCGGTGGTACAAGTGAATGGTAATAGTAGTAATTGTGTTGACTTGGTCATATTCTATCTGGCAGTGAGACGGGATTCGTGTGTTTGTTTGTGGTCGTCAGATGTGTCCAGTTTGAACGTGAGATGAAGTCTGTCTCTTTGTTGATTTCTTCTCTGTCTATTTATGATATCTAGTCGGATCAAAAAGTAATTAACTTTTTGGCGCAAACGCACGGACGTAGTAGAAAGCAATACTAACCTAGCCAATCGATTCTGATTTTTGTGTAAACATTTGTTTTAATCACTTTTCCTTAAATTTAGGAAAAGGATTGTGTTGGTGTGTTTGCTTTAATCTCTTTTCCTTAAGTTTGGGAAAAGGATTGTGTTGGTGTGTTTGCTTTAATCTCTTTTCCTTAAGTTTGGGAAAAGGATTGTGTTAGTGTGTTTGCTTTAATCTCTTTTCCTTAAATTTAGGTAAAGGATTTGTTTGGTGTGTTTGCTTTAATCTCTTTCCTTAAGTTTGGGAAAAGGATTGTGTTGTGTGTTTGTTTTAATCTCTTTTCCTTAAATTTAGGTAAAGGATGTGTTGGTGTGTTTGCTTTAATTTCTTTTCCTTAAGTTTGGGAAAAGGATTGTGTTGGTGTGTTTGCTTTAATCTCTTTTCCTTAAGTTTGGGAAAGGATTGTGTTGGTGTGTTTGCTTTAATCTCTTTTCCTTAAGTTTGGGAAAAGGATTGTGTTGTGTGTTTGTTTTAATCTCTTTTCCTTAAGTTTGGGAAAAGGATTGTGTTGGTGTGTTTGCTTTAATCTCTTTTCCTTAAGTTTGGAAAAGGATTGTGTTGGTGTTTTGCTTTAATCTCTTTTCTTAAGTTTGGGAAAGGATTGTGTTGGTGTGTTTGCTTTAATCTCTTTTCCTTAAGTTGGGAAAAGGATTGTGTTGGTGTGTTTGCTTTATCTCTTTTCCTTAAGTTTGGGATTGTGTTGTGTTTGTTTTAATCTCTTTTCCTTAAATTTAGGTAAAGGATTGTGTGTGTGTTTTTGTTTTAATTTCTTTCCTTAAGTTTGGGAAAAGGATTGTGTTGGTGTGTTTTGCTTTAATCTCTTTTCCTTAAGTTTGGGAAAAGGATTGTGTTGGTGTGTTTGCTTTAATCTCTTTCCTTAAGTTTGGGAAAAGGATTGTGTTAGTGTGTTTGTTTTAATTCTCTTTTCCTTAAGTTTGGGAAAAGGATGTGTTGTGTGTTTATTTAATTCTTTTCCTTAAGTTTGGGAAAAGGATTGTGTTCGTGTGTTTGCTTTAATCTCTTTTCCTTAAGTTGGGAAAAGGATTGTGTTGGTGTGTTTGCTTTAATCTCTTTTCCTTAAGTTTGGGAAAAGGATTGTGTTGGTGTGTTTGCTTTAATCTCTTTTCCTTAAGTTTGGGAAAAGGATTGTGTTGTGTGTTTGTTTTAATTTCTTTCCCTTAAGTTTGGGAAAAGAAATGTGTACGTGTATTTATTTAAAAATATAGAATTGTATTCTATAAGTTCAACATAAACAGTAAACACAATCACTACATTCTGTTGCCGGTGAGAATTTTTATTTATTTATTCATTTATTGTTATGTGTCTTTGACAAAAATATCTATTTATTCATTTTCATATATTCCTGGAAGGATACTCTAACTCAATCATAGAATTAAAAACATAAGGACGACTTTTAAAACATGCGCAGTGTGCTTTTTATTAAATGTAAGATGTAAGGGAAACAACTCTTATTTAAGAATACAGAAATTATCAGGATAGCTCCAGTGGTAAGGGTAGTAATATGGATATTTCTCTTCCCTTTTAAAGTAAGCCTGTTTTTCTATTTCACTCCTTCTACATACTGCTTGTTTATGAAACAATATACGTATACTTTGTGGGCATAGAAAAATTAGATAAAACAAATAAAGATAAATAAAACCAATTAAAATTAGATTTAATTAAATATACATTTTTTTTTAAAAAGACAAAAAAAAAATAACAATCGCCTAGGAGGCTGAAAGAGACAAGAAGAGGTAATCTGAACATTAGCTACATAAATAAGAGTAACCTCCCCTTGTTTCTTTCATTTTGAGGAAGCCGTATATTTTAGTTGGCCATTTTCATTTCACTGTGTAGACACTGAAAATATGAATTTCTTCTAATCATTACAACTGCATGTTTTAACACAAAAATATCATAAAATGTGTTCTTAATAACAATTAAGTTCATTTCAAAAAATGCACAAGCACAATTAAGAACACATTTTATGATATTTTCGTGTTAAAACATTCAGTTGTATTGTTGAAATTTTTTTTTGGGGAGAAATTTCTCTGAAATGGCTGCAACAGTAGCCCCCCACCTGTGGGGGATGTTTTGTAAGAAAGTGTATATTTTTGTTTGGGTCATGGTGCCTTTATTTTTCAAAATTCGCGGAGCGAATTCTTGTGGGCCTCTGATTGGTTGAAGATGACGGCATTTGTAAGGGACGAGGAAGGGCTCTGACTGAATTCCCTAACTTTGGACACTTTTACGGCTGGCACAGCAGGGAGCAGACAGGAGAGAAGGCTCTCTCCTTCTTTTTTTTAGCCAGCAGTCGACTCTGTGAACAGAGGTGAGAGAACAGGTCTCTCTTGGGCTGAAGCCCTCCCCTCCTTCTATGGTTGTCCGCTGTGAACAGTGAAGGTTCTTCTTCAACAAAATATATAAATTTTTTAAATATATAAAAATCTAAGAAAATATGTTGCGTAAAATTGTGCATTTTTAAACTTACATTTTTAGTTAGACTGAATAAAGTTTGATCTATGGTTAAAATATGAAGTTCAACATGGCACCTTCCAGACATTTCAAATAACACTATTAAATTTTTAAGTGAATAAAAACAGGCCAATTAAATAAGAGAAAATACTTTTTTGCATAATTTCAAAGAAAAAATATTGTTTTTAAGATTAAGAAAAAGAAAAAAAATAGATGTAGATTTACGGTGAAAGGAAAATGGCCGACTGAAATATACGGCTTCCTCAAAGTGAAACAAACAAGGGGAAATTACTCTCATTTATGTAGCTAAAGTTAAGATTACCCAAGAAGAAACCTCTGGGCATGTGCAGAGAAAAAGCTTCTTCCTGGCGCAAAAAAAGGAATTTAATTTGAATTAAAACCAGCTTTACTCTACATAAAGTCAGCATATTTTTAAACTTACATTTTTTAGATCGATTGTATAAAGCTTGGCCAATGGAGAAAATAATCAGTTCAACTTCCAGACATTTAAAATTCACTATTAAATTTTTAAGTGAATAAAAATAGGCCAATTAAATAAGAGAAAATACTTTTTTGCATAATTTCAAAGAAAAAATATTGTTTTTAAGATTAAGAAAAAGAAAAAAAAAAAAAGATAAAAGCATGCTATAAAAATTACTTTTTGAGTTTTAAGAAAATGATTTAAATTTTCAAAATATTTTTTACAGGTGATAATCTTTATTTTTTTCTCTTTTTTATTTTTTTTATGTGGTCTTCAGGATTTGATTTTTCTAGAAAAAAATTAAGGACTGGATTTAAAAAAATTCAAATGACCAAAGGTTACCCAACTCTACAATCTGAATTGAAAGGAACATTTTTTTCAAGTTTTTCAAAATAAAATAAGCTATTCATTATAAAATGAAGTAATGAATGAATAAAATGGTGAAAATTTAATTAAAATCGGACAATTTCCTGATTTTGGTTTGGTAATTGTTAAAGATCTAAAAAGTTAAACAAAATTTTTTATTACCTTCCTACGGTTTCTGGACGTACCTACTGTTTAGTATTATGATGCAATATATATATATATATATATATATATATATATATATATATATATCAGCTATGGTTAAAAAGTAGGGCAGACTGGGCCCTTCAGCCTTGGGGGAACCAGTCTAGGAAGGGATAACTCTGAATTCAAATTCCTGAGGTCAGTCGTTGATTGGTTTGTGGCAACCCTCGTTGCACCAATTCTTTCCTATCGACTGTGCCAAAAAGTGTGGATGGTCCACACAAGCCTTCACCACTATAAACAATATGTGTGGGTGTTCATTGTGTGTATGAACCCTCATATGTCGAAAATCGACGGAGAGTCCATAATATATATATATATATATATATATAATATATATAAATAATATATATACACATTGCATCATAATAGATAATTGTATTAAAGAAAACTCTTTTTTTTTAAATAAGAGTTATTTCCCTTACATCTTATGGCATATTTGCATGACAGCCGGGATCGTGGATCGGACTTAAAAAAATAAAATTAAAATATATACTATATATATATATAATATATATATATATATATATTATATATATAATATATACTAGCAAATATATGCACCCTCCGGGTGCAAGTATTTAAGTTTTAATGTAATAAATATTGTATTAATTAGAAAAGGCTAATGAAACTAAATAAGAATACAGATAAAAAGATTTAAACGAGGGAGTATAATAAAAATTTGAAACAGTAAGTATAATAAAAGATTGAAACAGAGGGAAGTATAATAAAAAATGGAACAACTGAAACTTACTCTTCCATCACTCTCGTCTTTCAATTGTTATTTTTTCTAATTTAAGTATTTAGTTATAAGAGGAAGTAAAGATAAAATGACAGTATTTTCTTGTTATGGATTTCATTTAAGATTATTGAAGAGATTTTTGCTTATATTCATTAGATAAAACCAAACATTTAGAAATCAATAATACTAACCACATATTTATTAAATTCGATTTTAATATTAATATGCAAATTAGCCTTCCGTTCACACTGAAACCGCTATTTTTGTATATATAAATATAATTGCATGTTGTCAGTATGTAGACATAGTTAACAGTATTAATAATGTAAGACAATTTTATTAATAATTGAGGTTTAGATAAAAATAAAATCATGGAGAATGTGATTCAATAACTAAGAGAATTCTGACATGAGTAGGAATATAGTTTCGGTACAGGCAGAAAACACACAATCCCCATTATAATAAAATATATATATACATATATATATAGTCCTACCCACAATCCCGGCTGTAATGCAAATATGTCATAAGATGTAAGGGAAATAACTCTTATTAAAAAATAAAGAGTATTTCTTTAATGGCATTAACTAAACCAGAGGTTTTCAAACTATGGGTTCGTGAAATAAATAAATTGGGTCACAAAATAAAAATTAGTAGCGAAATAAACAAAGAAAAAAAAATGGGTAGCGAAAATAAATAATAAGAATAAAAATAAACACATTCTAATTTCAGCTTGGTTATTGTAATGTACACTCCACAATCTCGGAAGTAACTGCAAAGAGAACATTCCTGATTTTTTTGATTTTTACCTTTCATTTCACCAGTTCAAAATAAACCAAGCTCAAAGATCTCAACAATTATTCACTTACTTGTCTTGGTTTCTTCTTCATATTTAATTTTCTTAATACAACACATCACCTTGGGGCATTAGAATACACCGACTTCACCTCTGCAGAGGGGTAGACCGTCACCAATGGTCTAGGTAGACTCCCCAATGAAGCCACAATGTTGGCCATGGGTGGCGATCCATGATGCTTAAGGATGGAATCCTGACGGATGAAGCAGTTTATGACATGCAACACTCCACTTAGATCCTTACTTAGGCTAGACGGATGGTCAGAGAGGCACCTCTGAGTCAATTGGCTGGCCATGTACAGCCCTCGCACCTTTATCATTACCCCAACCTATTGCCCTTATGGCAAGACCAAATCTTTTATTCATATGGGTGCTAGAAGGCGGTGACTGAGGGTCTTCATGCCTTGGGTATGACGTTAAACTCATCTGATTGTGGGGTTCCAGATCTGGGAATGTGGAGCACCCCTTCATCACCATTGCTCCTGGTCTCACTCGGACCCTGAGTGGTAGTACCTGTTAGGGTACTATCTATGGGTTAAATAGAAAAACATGAGTTTATAAAAAAAAAGTTAGTATCCTGAAGAAGTTATTCTTCAGATATAGAACGAATATGATACTCCCCATCGCAGTGGGTGTTCTAACTACACTCGAGTTAGCAGACGAGAACAACAGGCAAGCTGAACTTAAATACAGTCCTTGCATGCTGTTGGCATAATGCAAATGATGGCTGAGAGAGTGGGTACTTATCCCTGTTCTTACTCCACCTGAAATCCAACAGCCAATCAGAACTCAGGAAATGAACTGCCTGAGTTCATAATGGAACATCTCAAAGTTCCATATAAGCCACCTACCAAATTCTAGTTTTAGTTTTGCATTCATCTTGTAAAAGAGTGATACTTTACACAAATCCATTAAGAATGAAATTTTATTTCAAACTTTGTTCAGCATTAACATGACCCACTGAGGTTGATTATGCCGTAAAACAAACAAACCAAACCAAACTAATATAATATCTTTAGTTTCATAAATTGGATACACATAATTCAAATATAAAGGGATCATGAAAAATGTACAAGAATTTTGTTGATGCTAAATGAAGGAAATTGTGAACAGTGTCTTTGTTTACACATTTCATATCATTAATGTCATGGGGGGGGGGCTATTTTTCAAAAAATAATATATCGGGCAGTAAAGTTTCAATCTCGATAGCTATTTGAACAACCTAGTATTTTCAATATTTGTATACGACTAATACTTGCACAGTTTGTAGATAGCATACAGAGCTATATTTTCCTAAAGTTCATTCATATGGGCTCTTTTAATGATCCAAGAAAAACCCATATAATAATAATAATAATAATAATAATAATAATAATAATAATATAAACTCTATCAGTGCCAGCAGATCACAGGGTGAAGTTAAAGGAAAATGAAAAAATGGACAAATATCTGGACTTGCCAGAGAACTGAAAAGTTATGGATATGAAAGTGAAAGTGATACCAATTGTAGTTGGTGCACTTGGAACAGTCCCAAAAGGATTAGAAAAGGGTTTGGAAAGTTTGAAATCAGAGGAAGGATTGAAACATTAGAACACTGCACTGCTGCAATCTGCCAGAATACTCAGAAGAGTCCTGAGACCTGAGGAGACTTGCTGTCACTCAGACTCCAGTGAAAGACCATCAGCTAACACTGATGTGAAAACTCAAAAGGAGATAATAAGAATAATAATAATAATAATAATAATAATAATAAGCCACAAGGAATGAATAATAATGATAACAAGAAAAAGAAAACTTTGTCAACTGGTAGATTTTGCAGTCCCAGCAGACACAGGGTGAAGATGAAAGAAACAAAAAGACAGACAAATACCTGGATCTTGCTAGAGAATTGAAAAAAACTGTGGATATGAGGGTCACAGTGATACACTATAGTTGGTGCACTTGGAACGGTCACCAAAAGTTTTTAAAAAAACAGATTGAGGAATTGAGAATCAGAGGAAGAATTATGACCATCCAAACAAGGCGACACGACTTACTTCTATCCCTAACCCCTACTCTGACCGACCGGCAAGTTAAAGGGGCAAACATCCTACAACAAGACTACGCCAACTGATACACGATACCAACCCGCTATGGCTACTAAAAAAACACAAGACTCTGCCACCTAACCACTACCACTGGTTCATCTGCCCACTTCTACCACCACACTACAACTGATTCGGCCACCGGACATTTCACAGACTTTATTTATTCACTGTTACAACTAGTCACCAAAATCCTTTAACATTCATTTTTATCTTTTCCTCGCTTTTCACGTTCTTTTTTCAAGTACAATTGTTGAAACTTAAAATCTGTGTTTGTTTTTCCTCATCACCATAGATGCTTCACTACTTGAAGAATAAGTTAAAGTTCCAATTACCATAAAACTGGGAAGACAAGGGCAACAAACGATTGCAAACTTAAATACAAACCCGAATAGTCACAAAGTCTATGCAGAATGACAGGATAATATATAAGACTCCACAATGTCATTCAAATCAAGCAGTCAAGCAGCAAGTCAGACTCAAGGAATGGAATCACCCAAATCACCTAAATTCATGAATGGTATTCTTGATTTCTTATATACCAACTCTGTCTTGGACACTGCTTAAGTTGTACTTAGTTAGCTGCTGTTATTCAAACAACAGTAGACTACTGACTTCATATACATACTAACCCTGTTTATAACATATGCTAGTGATGAAAAAGGTGAAGGAGAACATTGAAGATAATGCAACTATCAAATCAGGAGGATTAAAAACACTTGGAGAAAAAGAAAGTTAGAAATACTTAGGATTTTAGAAGTGAACATTCAATGCAAAAAGATGAAAGAAAAAGTTAAAAAAGAATACATAGAAGAACAAGAAACTCCTAGAAACCAAGCTCTGCAACAGAAATCTCATCAAGTGAATAAATACCTGGGCTTCCCCATTATAAGATACTGTTACAATTTTATGGCCATCCTTTAGACTTCAAGCAAGAGCGCTTTCCCAGCGGAGATCCTTTGTGCTAAGCAGAGCGAGTTTCGATCTATGGGTAAAAAAATCCTTTGGTTTGTTCCTTGGTGCTCCTCAATCTAGCAAGTCTTTGTCAATGATTGTAAATTGACATCTCTCAGTATCAGTGATTAATAGTCAACCAGCCACACATTCGGGCTGTTGATTGGCTGAGGCTTAAACCATGTGACCTCGCTTAGTCTATAAATTTAAGTGTGTGTATTGTAGCACACCTTATATACAAAGAATGTAGGAAGCGTGTGGTGTAATGGTTAAAAGTCATGGGAAATGGACTCGTCACCCAATGTTCAAATCCTGGACGTTGCATTTTCACTTACGCTAATACCCTTGGGAAAGGTATGAATCCTACTCTCCTCCAGCTATGGGTAAATAGTAGGGCAGACTGGGCTCTTTAACTTTGGTTAGGCAACCAGTCTAGGAGAAAGGAAACTCTTGAATTCAAACTTGCTGAACTCCGCTTAAGAAATTGACCTTGTGTCATATCCAGCTCGTGCGGAGGGGTTGGTAAATATATATATACAAAAATTCCAACAGATACTCTGGACTGTTCTTAAAATGGACAAAAGACGAAAATCAAGACAGATTGACCAGAAGACAAAAGAATGAATGACTACGCATAAAGCATTACTCACTAGAGACAATAGACAGATTATATTTATCAGAAACGAAGATACCAACATGGAGGATAGTGTTGTATATTGTACAACGAAAATAGGAATAAACAAAGAAAAGACGAAAAAAATGACAAAGGATTTTTTCCCGGTAAAGTGAAAAGAAGTTAAAACGGAAGAGAGGGTTTCTGGTCAAGGAAGCAGGGAAAAGGATAAAGAAATATATAACAAAGGTCCGTTATTAGATCAAAAGATAAAGATGCGGAGGTGTGTCGTCAATACAAAAGCCAGAGGGTCAAGTCGTTAGTCAGACACAAGAGAGTAGACGGCGAACAGTGAGTGACTGTCTCACGGTCCGTCGCGGCAAGGGTGTTGAGACGCCACCAGCACCCCTTTACCTCACATCACCAGATCCCAACAGCAGAGATAGTCATCGTCAACCCTTGGGCAGATTCCTATTGTCACACCTTCACCACCCACACCACCGAAGAAATAAAGAAGGTCCTATCTTTTTACTATGTATTCTGTTGTTTTATTGAAGTCCAGTAGTCGGTAGTAGTGCTGACTACTAACATACATCGCTTTGGGTACAGTGAAACCTAGTACTAACGTACACGATTTAGTGTCGTGAATTTGAAGCGCTATATAACATATATAAATTGATGCCAGGATGCAACAATAGCATAGATGCCTCAATCCAAGGACTCGAAGAATACACAAATAGAGCAAGGAAAGATTAATTACGGCAGCCAAAACAGCAGCTGCAACATATGGACAAGCAGAAAAAAACAACAAAACAAGAAAACAGAAATGGAAGAAAAACACATTATATGGACACTTCAAACGACAAATTCGTGGTGGATTACACATGAAAAGACCTGGACATGGTTAAGAAGAGGAAACCTAAGAGAGAAACCGAGTCACTAATAATAATGCTCAAACAAATGCCATAAGAACAAATTATATCAAAGCAAAAATTGATAAGACACAACCGAACAGCAAATGTAGAGTGTGTGGTGACAGAGATGAGACGATATTATCAATGTATTAAGCGAATGCAGTAAACTAGCACAATAAGATACAATGCTAGATATGACTGGGTTGGAAAGTGATACCTGGGAGACTGTGCAAAAACTATAATTTTAACTATACAACAAAAATGGTATATTGCATAAACCAGCATCTGTTCTTGAGACGGAAATACATATAATCTCTGGGACTTTGAGATAAAAATGGATCGCTTATCCCAGCAAGAAGACCAGACCTAGTATTGATTAACAAAAAAAAGAGAACTTGTCAACTGGTAGATTTACAGTTCCAGTAATACAGGGTGAAGATGAAAGAAAACAAAAAGATAGACAAATACCTGGACCTTGCTAAAGAATTGAAAAGCTGTGGAATATGAGGGTGAAAGTGATACCATTGTAGTTGGTGCACTTGGAACAGTCCCCAAAGTTTTAGAAACAGACTGAGGAATTGGTAATCAGAGAAGAATTGAGACCATCAAACAACAGCATTGTGAGATCAGCTAGAATACTCAGAAGAGTCTTGGAGATTTGAGGAGACTTGTTGTCCCTCAGACTCCAGTGACAGACCATCAGCTAATGCTGGTGTGAAAAACTAATAATATAATTAATATAATATATAAACAGGCAAATAGTATTTGGAAATCATATAGAATTATCTTCCCCTGCTGCCTAGAGGGCGAATTGTCAATACGATGTTGGCGCCAAAACCAAATTCTTTACTTATCAGGAGCAGTATATATCGAGGAGAGACCCTAAAATAAGCGCTCTATCACCTTGCCCTTTAACCAGCAACCACTGAAAGCCGGCTTTTGTACAGCAGTACTTATCAGAATGCTGAGGAACGAGAACAGACCTGACGAAGCGTCTTAACAACATTCAAAACCAGCGAGTAGAACATTTTCTAGTGCAGTTGTTCACAAGAGACTTTTATTGGCACCTCTAAGATAAGTCTTGTAGCAAATGCCATTAAAATTTGCAACAATTCTCTACTTTTGAATAATACATGTATCTGCATTTTATATTCGTGTTTGTTTCCTTCTTTCGTTCCCGAACAATTACCACTTAACGGGAGAATAAGGCTCTAACGCAACCTGTAAATACTCTTAATAGAAGTGTAGGTTATGCTGGTGATAAAAATGAAACGATAATCAATAATATGTCAATGCAGCAAACAAAGTAGGCACAACTGAGTGGAAAGGATGATCCATCGGGAATTGTGCAAAAAAGCTGAAATTTCTCCATACTGTCAAATGGTATATTTCACCTACCAGAATCTGTCATAGAAATAAAGGTGAGTGGTGACCCATAATGCTTAAGATGTGGAATCCTGGTGGTTGAGCAGTCCATGACACGCAACATTTCTCTCTAGTCCTTACTTGGGCGTAGACAGTGGCTGGAAAGCCCCCTTCGCTGATCAATCGGCTGCGTC
>CM042158.1:93583874-93646374 GCA_023376005.1 Doryteuthis pealeii | reverse complement strand
CTCTCTCTCTCCTCACTCTCTCTCTCCTCTTTCTCTCTCTTCACTCTCTCTCTCTACTTCACCCTCTCTCTCTCTCTCTCTCTCTCTCTCTCTTTCTTTCTCTCTTTCCTCTCTCTCTCTCTCTCTTTGCTTCTCTCTCTCTCTCTGCTTCTCTCTCTTTCACTGCTTCTCTCTCTTTCACTCCTCTCTCTTTCTGCTTCCATCCCCCTCTCTCTCTCTCTCTTTGCTTCTCTCTCTTTCACTCTCTCTCTGCTTCCACCCCCCTCTCTCTCTCTCTTTCTTCTCTCTCTTTCACTCTCTCTCTTTCCATCTCTTTCTGCTTCCACTTGCTCTCTCTCTCTTGCTCTGCTTCTCTCTCTCTCTCTCTCTCTCTTGCTCTCTCTCTCTCTCTCTCTATCTCTTTCTTTTTCTGCCCTATTCTTCTTCTCTCCTGCTCCCCCCTCTCTCTCTGCCCCCCTCTCTCTATTTTACTTTCTCTTTCTCCACCTTTCCTCCTCCCTCTCTCTCTCTGTTTTCTCTGCCCCTTTTCTGCTCCTCTCACCCTACCCCTCTCTCTTTGGGTAGTAACTTTACACTGTTTGTTAATGCAGTCTTTTTTTTTTTTTTTTTTTTTTCAAGGGTCAAAAGTCATCATTAACTCTTTCTCTGCCGTGTGCAAGCATAGTCGAATTTCATCCTACGTTCAATTTGCTGGTCTTTATTTTCCACTCACTCGCTCGCTTGGAAGTTTCTTCTTATTTCAACGCCCAAGCAACTCGACTATTTTTGCCGTATATTTTCATTCACTTTGTTGCCATAGGGACGGTTTAGCGCAGTCGGTAGAGCACTCGTCTAGGAATCACAAGGTTCTTGGTTCGATACCGGCCCTTGCCAACTCAGTGAATGAGTAGCACAGGGATCTGTACGGTAAAGTAAGGAGCTGACGGTAGGTGTGGCGCTCCACCTCAGATGCAAAAAAACAATCTCCTTGGTCTATCGCTAGTGAAAAGGGGATAAACTCCCTCGCTGTCTAGCTGATACCGACTTTAGGCCACCCCGACAATGACTTGTTGCCATGGAAACTCTTAGAACTAAACGACATTGGTCACTTTTACAGTCTAGCGGATTCGAGAAGAAACTCGATTCAGGAAATTTGAATAATGCCATTGATAACATTTACACATTAAGCTGAAAGTATCAGTTTGGTTCTCGCTAGATCACTGAAGTTAAGCAGTGATGAGCCTGTTCAGTACTTGATTGGGTGACCACTTAAGCAACAGCAGGTACTGTAAGCAACTTGAGTCCTTTGTTTATTAAGAAAGACTTGATTTGGCATTAAATCACCCATAAAGGGTTGATATGCCATAAAACAAACAAAGCAACCATTTTAGTGGGTTAAGCAGTGATAAGCCTGTTCAATACTTAAATGGGTGACCACTTAAGCAACAGCAGGTACTGTAAGCAACCTGAGTCCTTTGTTTATCAAAGAGGACTTTATTAGGCATTAAATGACCCCAAAACGACTTGATTTAGCATGAAATTACCTGAAAAGGGTTGATATGTTTAAATTATGTTGTAACATGTCATCTTAATAATTGTTGTATAAAACATATGATCATGGGGAAGTCACACTGAGAGCACCGGTTCCTGGTAGATCACCTAAGTTAAGCAGCAATGAGCCTGTTCAGTACTTCATTGGGTGACCAACAGCAAGTAGTTAAGTGACCTAAGTCCTTTGTTTATCAAAAAAGACTTGATTTGGCATTAAATGACCCGAAAAGGGTTGATATGCCATAAAACAAACAAAGCAACCATTTTAGTGGGTTAAGCAGCGATAAGCCTGTTCAATACTTAATTGGGTGACCACTTAAGCAACAGGAAGTAGTTAAGTGACCCCAGTCCTTTATTTATTTAAAAATACTTGATTTGGCATTAAATGATCCATAAAGGGTTGAAATGCCATAAAACAAACAACCAACAAACTATAACATTGATTATCCTAGTATTTAATCTATACATATATAAAGAACAGTTTGTGTGTATGTATGTATGTATGTATGTATGTATGTCTGGATGAAACTACAAAAATAAAACAATTAACGACACAGTAAATATATTTGCATCTTAAATATCACCGGTTCTTGCTTTTTGTGCAAAAATTATGAAGATTTGATTTATATACGGAGATATCTAAAAGTGAAAATATACATAAAAATGATCAGTATTTGTAAATCTCTAAAGTAAACAAATCAATACACCAGCGTTCTCCACCTCTACCCAGGTGTTGCTGGGTAGCTGCTTCTAGTGATAATTTAAAGGTAATGAAAGGTTACAATAACATTTTTTTAAATTGTTTGTTTTTTTGTTTTTTTTTTTTTAATATGGCACAAAAAAAAATCTGGAAAATGTGGCAGCAAAAGGGTTAAATGTTTTCTGTGTTTTTTGTTTTGTTTTGTCTATTTAAAAAAATTTTTTTTTGTTTTTTTTTGTCAAAAATGCCTGGACACGTGAAGATCCATTGTAAATATCAATCCCATTAAGAAGGGATCGGTTTAATAGATCCGACGAAATTCCCCAATTATGAGAGAAGGATTGCAAAAACAAAACACTTAAATGAATTCTTTATCCGGTTATTTTTATTTACCTGAATAAGCAAAATAATTTCAATCTTTTTATTATTAATAATACCGTATATATATCGTGGATCATGCAACTTTCTGAGCCCTAAATTTTAGCCTAATATTAGGGATCGCACCATACACGAGATACAAACTTTCTGTGTAAATGGTTGGCCAGGGTTAGACCTAGGCCAACTGGTGTGTTTACAAGTTCCAGCTGTTGAAAATCTCTATTCAGATCTCAGAAAATCACATGATATACAAGTATATACAGTAATTAATAATTAATAATAATTTGTATTTTTTTTTTTTAATTCTATTCATTTTTTTGTTGTTTATGTTGTTGCTCCAAAAGAATACCTTTTAAATACAGGTCCTTGTATTTAAAAAAAAAAACTCTAGCAAAAATATTTTTTTTTTTTTCTTTTTTAAATTTAAATTTTTAATTTCATCTTTATTTTTAAACCTATTCAATTTTTATTTATTCAAAAAATGTTTTTAATTTTTAAAAAAAATAAATTTTGTTATAAACCCGTTAACCCGTCTTTGTTTACATAGGACATATGTAAATCTAAAGACCAAATTTATTTATCTTATTTAATTTTATTTTTTAAACTTGGAATCATGTTCACTTGCACTGTTGGATCCTTAGCAAGAGAAGGTTGGGGGGGGGTGGCAGTCTACATAAACGACATCAAAATTATTTGTTGATTGTTGAAACTAAGGTTATTTTCCTAATAAAAGCAATAAAAACATACATAGAGTGTGGTTTGCATTTCGCATATCAGTTGTGTATGCATGTGTAATATATAAGTATGAAAATGATTCTAGTAGCTGTTTAAGTATATGCAAATATACATGCGTATGTCCTTGCGTACATGTGTGTAGCAAACCAGTATTGTGTCTCAACACTTACTGTATGTGTATATATGCAGGTGTGTAGTATAAATGTGTAAATTGTTTATCTCCACAAAAATGTGTACAACAAATCTTAACCCCTTGCCCCCCAGCCGCCCTGAGACTCCGCAAATTGTACATACAGACCTCTCGGGATGGAACTTTGTCTGACATTTAGCATGTCTTTCATTGAAGACTTTCTAATTTAAATGTTGAAAACTCTAAAAAAAAAAAAAAAAAATGTAACCAAAAAAAAAATATCAAAAAAAAAGGAAATATCCATGAATGATATCTTGTCTTAAGGGATGTTATTGGACAGTTGTTTCTCCAAAATGAACATGGGACATTTTTGGGGGAAAAGGGAAAAAAAAAATAAAATAAAAAAATAAAACACTTTGTAGTATTAACAGAAAATGGCTGTTTTAGATATTAAAAGCAATCAAAAAAAAAAAAATTGTTGTTTGTTGATTTGTTTATTCCTTTTTTTATTTTTTCCAAGATCAGTAGGTACCACCAATTTTCCCTGTGAAATTTACCTCCCCTATATTTAACACAATGAAACTTGCATAAAGGTTAATATTATCTTGAAAATGTTTTGTCCATTCGGAAGAAGAAACATTAAAAAAACTCCTGATGATAAAAAAAAAAAATTTCAGCTTACGGAAATAATGAAAATTATAAACCAAAAACAATGTTTACATTTTTGCACCGTCAAATCAACTGAAATTTAACGTAGAAAAAAAAACAAGTTATGACTAGAGGCTTTTTAAAAAATTCTATGAGAAATGGTCCGATTTTCACAAAAAATTTCTATAATTACTTACCCTTTGATGAAAATATGTCTGAAATAGTTTTTTCTTAAAACATATTAGGGGAAATATTTATTTTTACGAGGTCTAACCCCCCTCCCCATTTTATTTTATGAAATATGAAAAAATAAACCGACAAAAAACAATTTTTACTTTTTTTCTATAAAGATAAGAGTCTGAATAATTATATCAAAAGATTTTTATAAGTTTCAATGCCAGAGTTTTTTTAGTAAAAGAACCATGAATACAGAATTCAGCTTAAAAAATATCAATAAAGAAACTGACCATGTCGTAAAAAAAAACGGACTTGTTTACTTATTTTTCAAGATAACTGAATAATTTTCCCCAATCGGATAATTTGATCTTTGAATTTACTGTTTTCCTTTGTAAGAACTCTTAATGTTCGTTATTTCTTTTTTGCAAGATTTTTTTTTTAAAGTTCAAAAATATTTATGTTTCTTCCTTCAGTGGCCTAAACTGATCACATGACCTATTTTGGTGGTACCTAAAGATCAGTTTAGATCTGGGCTCTCAATCTTTTTACTTACTGCACCCTGTTAAAATCTTTGTCACAATTGTAGGGGTTCAATTGTTCTCTTGTTCACAGAATCCAGTTGGTAATCCTAGTTTGTAGGTTTCCTCTGGTGTTAATCAAAAGACTGGTCTTGCTGGCAGAAAGTTCAATTTTTTGAAGGGAACTACTATTATGAGTGTGTTACAAAGATGGAAAACAAGATGAAACTTGCTCTGAATTTTTTAGATGAGGCTTGATAATTAGTATTTTTCGGACTATTGTCCTCATCTTCATTGTTATCTGTACCAACTGGACACATAGCCTAGTGGATAAAGGAGTTAGGTTAAGACAGTTCTAAGTGACAGTTATCTCTAGACTGCAGGTTCAATCCTGGTCAGGGGCAGCAGCAACATAGAATAATAATTAACACAGCTTAACACCTTTACCCCAGCTATGGTTAGCGGAATGAGAACAGGATACCCCCGTGGACTGAATAAAGGGTTGGGTTCAAAGTTCCGTGATGGCTCTTGATTACGACAAGAAGGTTTCTGAGTCCGAAAAGGTTCCCGAGTCTGACAAGAAATGCCTGAAGAAGGCCAAAGTGCACATCGGCTGAAACATTGTACAGATAACAATGAAGATGAGGACAATAGTCCGAATAACACAAATAGTACTAAGATCAAACTTTCAGAAGAGAAATATTTAACAAGTTAACACAGGTTTATGGAAATCAAGTTCTATTCCCAGCCACAGATTTTTTGATGGCACAAGGCATTTATGGATAGGCCACACAAAAAAGCTTGCAGAAGATGAACACAGTTCTGATTGGTCAATTCATGAATCAAAGAAAATACAACCAAAGTGATGTTAGATGATGAGAATATTAGGCTGGTTGGTTGGATTTTACAGCACATCAACCCTTGTTGGGTTATTTTATGCCAAACATATTTTGTTTTATTCATTCTTGTTGAGTATTCAAAACATTTTTTTAAACTCATTTTTTCTATTTAACCCAATAGGTGAGACTCTAACAGGACACTAAGACCCTCAGCGACCACTTTCTAGCACATATATTCTAATCAGTGTGTGGGGGGGTCACAGTCAAGTCTGACGCAAGGTTCCAATCGACAGTCTAAACACTCCCAACTGTATCACGCTCCAAAATCCAATATCCAAAATTATTTCTTTGTCCCGCTCGTCTCGACGAGAAAATACTACTGCAGTCGTTCTCTCTGGTCTGTGAGAATAAGTCCTTTAAATACACCTCAATTTCACCACATCCGGGCTCCTCACTCATAATTGTCCATGCAGCACGTGCGACACTCGTCAGCGACCACCTACATCCAGGCCACTATGCTATTTCTTATTTCACTGATCGTCCACAGCTCTCACGTTCTGAAGGAAGCAGGTTCAACTCTAGGTCAGTCCTACACACCAGGCAAAGCCTAGCCCGCTTCCTTCGAGAATAGGGCAAGTCTTCACGCCCGCCACTCTTTCTGTCACACTGTGTTGCACGAGATAGGTCACCTCTCTCACTACATATATGATTAAAAAAAAGGGGTGTGGTGTAATGGTTAGAGGAATAGTAAATGGACTTGTCAACACAAGTTCAAATCCTGGATTAGGCTATTTGCATCACCCATAGCACTAATATCCTTGGGAAAGGTATGTATACAACTACTCTCCCTCTAGCTATGGGTAAATAGTAGGACAGACTGGGTTCTTCAATCTTGGGTAAATAACCAATTCAGGAGAAGAAAAACTCTAAATTCAAACCTGTTAAACTCCACTTAAGAAATTGACCTTGTGTCACATCCTACTCATGCAGAGGGATTGGTAAATATATATATGATTAAAAGTGTTGGTGGTTGCCATAAGGATAATAGGGTTGGGACAATCATATAGGTGCTAGGGCTTGACATGACTAGCTGATTGATTGTCAGACGCCTCTCTGACTGCCCGTCTATCCTAAGTAAGGACAAAAGTAGAGTGTTGCATGTCATCGACTGCTCAACCACCCGGGTCCCATCCTTAAGCATCACGGGTTGCCACCCAAGGCCAACAGGTGGTCCTATTGGGGGAGTCTTACCCCTCTGCAGAGGTGCAGTTGGTGTATTGTAATGCACCAGCCAACAGGGCAGCAATATGCTATTAGACGAAGAAAACAAACCAAATGCAAAACATGTTATTATCAAGTTTCAAATTGGAGTGAAAATCACTGAATGCTCTTTAAGCACTTTAAGTGAAAATCAGTGTTGCATGTCATCGACTGCTCAGCCACTAGGATTCGGTCCTTCAGCATCATGGGTTGCCACACATGGCCAACAGATTGCTCCCATGGACAGTCAGCATATTCTACAGCTCCAGCCAATAATTGGTAATGAATTAACCGATTTTCAATCAGAGTTGTCAAATGTGGAAAGTTTAGTTTGTTGGGAATTTACGAATCTAATTCTACATGAAAATAAAACATACTTTTTTAAAAATCTTATTTTGTATAGCACGTATAGTTTCTTGGGTCTAATATTGAAAGAATATTTTAAATCCAAAGACAACGGCAGAAGTGACACCGCCTGCTGCATGATTGTTTGGTTTGGTTTGGTTTTTACGGCATATCAACCTTGGTGGGTCATTTAATGCCGACAAAGTTTTGAAATAAATTCATTCTTAATGGATAATCAAATTTTGTTTACAAACTCATGTTTTTCTATTTAACCCATAGATGGGACCCTAACAAGTACTACCACTTTAGGTCAGAGTGGACCAGGGAGCAATGGTGATGAAGGGGTGCTCCACATTCCCCAGACCTCCAGAACTGGAACCTCACCATCAGATAGAGTTTAACATCATTCTCAGGACATGTAGACCCTCAACCACCACCTTCTAGCACCCATATGATAAAAAGGGTTGAGGCTTGCCATAAGGGCAATAGGGTTAGGGCAATCATATAGGTGCTAGGGCTTGACGTGACCAGCCGATTGATCAAAGGGGGTCTCTCCGCCCGCCTGTCTAGCCTAAGTACGGGCCAAAGTGGAGTATTGCAGGTCATGGACTGCTTAACCACCTGGGTTCTATCCTTAAGCATCATGGGTCGCCACCCACGGCCAACAGGTGGCCCCATTTGGAGGAGTCTTACCCCTCTGCAGAGGTGCAGTCGATGCATTCTAACGCCCCAGCCGATAGAAGCAGCCATCTTGTGAGTGACACATGTTATTTGATGAGTATGAGAGTTAATTCTATTTGATGGTTAAGAGAGGTAATTACTTTCTGTGTGTGCCAGTAGGCACTAGGTGGTGTAGCAAGAAGATATATAAAGGGGGAACCGGCAAAGTCAAACCCTCTTTCACCTTCTAGCATTGACAGAGTTTACAGTGGATCTCTTCTCTACAGGACAGATGGCTTGCATCCTGTGGGAATTAAATAAAACTAAAATAAAATTTAAAAAAAAAAAAAACCTCCATGGACCTTCACCGGAAGAACCCTCCGCGCATGGCGACAAAAATGACCGACTCCCGACTCCCAAGAGAATATCTCAGCCATTCGAGTTTAGGCCGTAACTGGGTGTAGTCGCTCCTACTGGCCAGGGGGATATTCCCTTGCTACAGACGACTATGACCTGATCGATAAAGCCTAAGTCATAAAACTGCCTCCTGCCTTTGTCTCTTTCCTTTTTAGTTCCTTAAATTCCTTCTTTTCAACGCGAACACCAAATGAGATGGGATACAAAGCAAAAACCATAAGAACACACAACAAGAGTACACTGGGTACTTTAAACCTTTAAAACACCCAAACCTCTTGCTATCCCATAATCCCCCACAACCTACAGGGGTTGGACAAAATAATGGAAAAATAATGGGTACTCTTCACAGAGTTCCATCCCAGCCTCCTGCCTCTAAATCCACTAGCCGGTGGCTGCTGGAAAAAAACACCAGCTACGATTGAAGTCCGTAGCCGAAGTGGTGTCACTGGCAAAAAAACCCCAAACAAACAACCAACTTAGGGCGTTTTTCCCGAAAATCCAACCCCAACCCCAACCCTAACCCTAACCCTAAACCCTAACCCCCCTATTTAAAATTAACAGTTTTATTACAATATATGTGGGTTCTGTTTTTTTCTGGGCCACCCTGAAAAAACAGAACCCAAATCTTTTATTTATTTTCCCATTAAAATAACCCTAAACCCAAGTCCCAACCCCAACCCTAACTCTAAACCCTAACCCTAGGTTTTTTTCAAGTGATACCGCTTCGGCTACGGAATTCAATCGTAGCTGTTTTTTTGTTTTTTTCAGCAGCCACCAGCTAGCATTTTTAAGGCAAGAGGCCAGGATGGAACTCCGCGAATATACCCAAATAATGTTTCCATTCCCTGTAGTGTCGCATGGTACACAAGAATATGCTCAACATGTAAGTTTATATTTTCCTTTTTACTAGCTATTATATCAAAGACGTCAACATTATCTCGACTAAAGACCATTTTCTTATTTGGACATTTCCTTTATACAAGGCTGGGGTGTTAGAATGCACCAACTGCACCTCTGCAGAGGGGTAAGACTCCCCCAATGTTGCCACCTGTTTGCCGTGGGTGGCGACCCGTGATGCTTAAAGATAGAACCCAGGTGGATGAGCAGTTCATGACATGCAATACTCCACTTTGGCCCTATCTTGGGCTAGATGGGCGGTCGGAAAGGCCCCCTCTGATCAATCGGCTGGTCACGTCAAGCCCTAGCACCTATATGATTGCCCCAACCCTATTGCCCTTATGGCAAGCCCCAACCCTTTTTATCATATCGGTGCTAGAAGGCGGTGACTGTGGGTCTACATGTCCTGGGAATGACGTTAAACTATCTGATGGTGAGGTTCCAGTTTTGGAGGTTTGGGGAATGTGGAGCACCCCTTCATCACCATTGCTCCCTGGTCCACTCTGACCTGGAGTGGAGTACCTGTTAGGGTCCCATCTATGGGTTAAATAGAAAACATGAGTTTATAAACAAAATTGTATTATCCATTAAAAATGAAATTATTTCAAAACTTTGTTAGCATTAAACATTTTTTTTACCAATAGAAGTATTCGGCATAAAATAACCCAATGGGTTGACATGCCGTAAAACCCAACCAACCAAACCAAACCAAACCTTTATACAACTCTCTATGTTAGTTATGTCATTCTTGTATTCATTATTAAGTTTACTCAAGCAATAAAATTGTTCTTTTTAATTCACCGTGAATTGTTGCCGCCATCCTTAAAGAAAATACAAGAGTGTATACACTGTGTGGCTCTATTTTAGAAGTAAATTCCATATAATTTGAATCCTTTAGGTATGGTTGCTGGGGTAAAAGAAAAATGAGACTAATTCAAAGATGGCTCCAGTCGTCTTTGGTTTAGCTTTTGTTTTGTTTTTCCACGGCATGTGTACTTTTCCCACGTAGAGTTTGTAGTGGGTTATAAAAATGTGTTCAATAATATTAGGAATGACGAATAAAAATATGACACAGTTTAAGTAGAAAATACGGAGAAATGATAGAATGAATACATATGATTATAAAATACTTACCTTCACCCGGTTTCGACTGGGGGTCCGGCGAGCTTCGGCCGCTGGACCGGTTAGGTTATAATAATAGCGTCGATCCCAGAGGGCCATCCCTTTGGGGACAGGGCTGGGTTTATTGCCCAGCGCCTGAGGCGCCCCCCTTGAGGGGGAATGCCGATGGGATCGATGCAATTTTTGTTCTCTCCCACCCATTAGCTTCGGCTTGTGGGTGGGCCCACGTTAAAACGGAGCCTTGTGCCCAGTCCATACAGGTGGGGTATGAGACAAATAAATACATATGATTATAAAATAACAAATAAATTTATTCAGAGAATAAATTTGCAATAATATGTGAAATGTTCAAAAGGAATAGTGTAGATATGATATGTGTAATGTAAAATGTAAAAGTTCGTATGTTAAGTTTGGAAAAGTTCGTTTAGATGTGGGCAGAAATGAGAATCAAATCTGTATACACGACCTGCTGGAACGGATTCTTGATGTCGAATGTGGTGGTACGAGTGAATCGTAATAGTAGTAATTGTGTTGACTTGGTCATATTCTATCTGGCAGCGAGACGGGATTCGTGTGTTTGTTTGTGGTCGTCGGATGTGTCCAGTTTGAACATGAGATGAAGTCTGTCTGTTTGTTGATTTCTTCTCTGTCTATTTATGATATCTAGTCGGATCAAAAAGTAATTAACTTTTTGGCGCAAACACACGGACGCAGTAGAAAGCAATACTAACCTAGCCAATTGATTCTGATTTTTGTGTAAACATTTGTTTTAATCACTTTTCCTTAAATTTAGGAAAAGGATTGTGTTGGTGTGTTTGCTTTAATCTCTTTTCCTTAAGTTTAGGAAAAGGATTGTGTTGGTGTGTTTGCTTTAATCTCTTTTCCTTAAATTTAGGTAAAGGATTGTGTTGGTGTGTTTGCTTTAATCTC
Source organism: Doryteuthis pealeii (assembly GCA_023376005.1). Taxonomy (NCBI): domain Eukaryota; kingdom Metazoa; phylum Mollusca; class Cephalopoda; order Myopsida; family Loliginidae; genus Doryteuthis; species Doryteuthis pealeii. The sequence goes on along the minus strand of CM042158.1, from coordinate 93,635,088 downwards.
TTTTCCTTAAGTTTGGGAAAAGGATTGTGTTGTGTGTTTGCTTTAATCTCTTTTCCTTAAGTTTGGGAAAAGAAATGTGTACGTGTATTTATTTAAAAATATAGAATTGTATTCTATAAGTTCAACATAAACAGTAAACACAATCACTACATTCTGTTGCCGGTGAGAATTTTTATTTATTTATTCATTTATTGTTATGTGTCTTTAAAAAAATATTTATTTATTCATTTTCATATATTCCTGGAAAGATACTCTAACTCAATCATAGAATTAAAAACATGAGGACGACTTTTAAAACATGCGCAGTGTGCTTTTTATTAAATGTAAGATGTAAGGGAAATAACTCTTATTTAAGAATACAGAAATTATCAGGATAGCTCCAGTGGCAAGGGTAGTAATATGGATATTTCTCTTCCCTTTTAAAGTAAGCCTGTTTTTCTATTTCACTCCTTCTACATACTGCTTGTTTATGAAACAATATACGTATACTTTGTGGGCATAGAAAAATTAGATAAAACAAATAAAGATAAATAAAACCAATTAAAATTAGATTTAATTAAATATACATTTTTTTAAAAAGACACAAAAAATAACAATCGCCTAGGAGGCTGGAAGAAACAAGAAGAGGTAATCTGAACATTAGCTACATAAATAAGAGTAACCTCCCCTTGTTTCTTTCACTTTGAGGAAGCCGTATATTTTAGTTGGCCATTTTCATTTCACTGTGTAGACACTGAAAATATGAATTTCTTCTAATCATTACAACTGCATGTTTTAACACAAAAATATCATAAAATGTGTTAATAACAATTAAGTTCATTTCAAAAATGCACAAGCACAATTAAGAACACATTTTATGATATTTTCGTGTTAAAACATTCAGTTGTATTGTTGAAATTTTTTTTTGAGAAATTTCTCTGAAATGGCTGCAACAGTAGCCCCCCACCTGTGGGGGATGTTTTGTAAGAAAGTGTATATTTTTTGTTTGGGTCATGGTGCCTTTATTTTTCAAAATTCGCGGAGCGAATTCTTGTGGGCCTCTGATTGGTCGAAGATGACGGCATTTGTAAGGACGAGGAAGGGCTCTGACTGAATTCCCTAACTTTGGACACTTTACGGCTGGGACAGCAGGAGCAGACAGGAGAGAAGGCTCTCTCCTCCTTTTTTTTAGCCAGCAGTCGACTCTGTGAACAGAGGTGAGAGAACAGGTCTCTCTTGGGCTGAAGCCCTCCCCTCCTTCTATGGTTGTCCGCTGTGAACAGCGAAGGTTCTTCTTCAACAAAATATATAAATTTTTAAATATATAAAAAATCTAAGAAAATATGTTGCGTAAAATTGTGCATTTTTAAACTTACATTTTTAGTTAGACTGATAAAAGTTTGATCTATGGTTAAAATATGAAGTTCAACATGGCACCTTCCAGACATTTCAAATAACACTATTGAATTTTTTAAGTGAATAAAAACAGGCCAATTAAATAAGAGAAATACTTTTTGCATAATTTCAAAAAAAAAATTGTTTTTAAGAATAAGAAAGAAAAAAATAGATGTAGATTTACGGTGAAAGGAAAATGGCCGACTGAAATATACGGCTTCCTCAAAGTGAAACAAACAAGGGGAAATTACTCTCATTTTTATGTAGCTAAAGTTAAGATTACCCAAGAAGAAACCTCTGGGCATGTGCAGAGAAAAGCTTCTTCCTGGCGCAAAAAAAGGAATTTAATTTGAATTAAAACCAGTTTTACTCTGCATAAAGTCAGCATATTTTTAAACTTACATTTTTTAGATCGATTGTATAAAGCTTGGCCAATGGAGAAAAATAATCAGTTCAACTTCCAGACAAATTCACTATTAAATTTTTAAGTGAATAAAATAGGCCAATTAAATAAGAGAAAATACTTTTGCATAAATTCAAAGAAAAAATATTGTTTTTAAGATTAAGAAAAAGAAAAAAAAAAGAAAAGCATGCTATAAAAATTACTTTTTGAGTTTTAAGAAAATGATTTAAATTTTCAAAATATTTTTTACAGGTGATAATCTTTATTTTTTTCTCTTTTTATTTTTTTTTATGTGGTCTTCAGGATTTGATTTTTCTAGAAATCTAAAAATTAAGGACTGGATTTAAAAAAAAATTCAAATGACCAAAGGTTACCCAACTCCTACAATCTGAATTGAAAGGAACATTTTTTCAAGTTTTTCAAAATAAAATAAGCTATTCATTATAAAATGAAGTAATGAATGAATAAAATGGTGAAAATTTAATTAAAATCGGACAATTTCCTGATTTTTGGTAATTGTTTAAAGATCTAAAAAGTTTAAACAAATTTTTTGATTACCTTCCCTTACGGTATATATATATATATATATATATTAAAGTCCTACCCACAATCCCGGTTGTAATGCAAATATGTCATAAGATGTAAGGGAAATAACTCTTATTTAAAAAATAAAGAGTTTTCTTTAATGGCATTAACTAAACCAGAGGTTTTCAAACTATGGGTTCGTGAAATAAATAAATTGGGTCACAAAATAAAAATTAGTAGCGAAAATAAACAAGAGAAAAAAAAATGGGTAGCGAAAATAAATAATAGAATAAAAATAAACACATTCTAATTTCAGCTTGGTTATTGTAATGTACACTCCACAATCTCGGAAGTAACTGCAAAGAGAACATTTCCTGATTTTTTTTAATTTTTTTACCTTTCATTTCACCAGTTCAAAATAAACCAAGCTCAAAGATCTCAACAATTATTCACTTTACTTGTCTTGGTTTCTTCTTCATATTTAATTTTCTTAATATAACATCTCACCTTGGGGCATTAGAATACACCGACTTCACCTCTGCAGAGGGGTAAGACCGTCACCAATGGTCTAGGTAAGACTCCCCCAATGAAGCCACAATGTTGGCCATGGGTGACAACCCATGATACTTAAGGATGGAATCCTGACGGATGAGCTGTTCATGACATGCAACACTCCACTTAGATCCTTACTTAGGCTAGACGGGTGGTCAGAGAGGCCCCCTCTGATCAATTGGCTGGCCATGTCAAGCCCTAGCACCTTTATCATTACCCCAACCCTATTGCCCTTATGGCAAGACCAAAATCTTTTTATCATATGGGTGCTTTTTTTAATCAAAAAAAAAAAAAAAATGATTTTGATTAATTCCAACGTTTGACTAGCAGCGTTCTGTTTTTACTAACGGTCTTTTTCCCGTCTTATATTTTTGTTGATGACCGACCCACGTGCGGTTGATACATTATATTGCAATAGGGTCCTCATATTAGTTGAGGATGGGCCGAGTGTTGCTTTTTAAACCGTCAAGAGAATTGGGCCCCGAAACGGTTTGCACACTTTCTCTTCTGATGAGCCTATTTCATTTGTAAACATCGTTTGTTTTTTCATTATATCTTATTCATATATATATATATATATATATATATATATATATACAAAAAATTCCAACAGATACTCTGGACCATTCTTAAAATGGACAAAAGAGGAAATCAGTCAGATTGACCAGAAGACAAAAGAATTAATGACTATGCATAAAGCATTACTCACTAGAGAAATTAGACAGATTAAACGAAGATGCCAACATGGAGGATAGCATAGATGTCTCAATCCGAGGACTTGAAGAATACACAAAATAGAGCAAGGAAAGATTAATTATGGCAGCGAAAAACAGCAGCTGCAACATATGGACAAGCCGAAAAATAACAACAAAAACAAGAAAACAGAAATGGAAAGAAAAACAATTATATGGACACTTCAAACGACAAATTCGGGTAATTACACATGAAAAGACCTGACATGGTTAAGAAGAGGAAACCTCAAGAGAGAAACCAAGTCACTAATATTTACTGCTCAAAACAATGCCATAAGAACAAATTATATCAAAGCAAATATTGATAAGACACAACCGAACAGCAAATGTAGAGTGTGTGGTGACAGAGATGAGACAATATACAATGTATTAAGCGAATGCAGTAAACTAGCACAATAAGAATACAATGCTAGATATGACTGGGTTGGAAAGGTGATACACTGGGAACTGTGCAAAAAACTAAATTTTAACTATACAACAAAATGGTATATGCATAAACCAGCATCTGTTCTTGAGACGGAAACACATATAATTCTCTGGGACTTTGAGATAAAAATGGACCCTTATCCCAGCAAGAAGACCAGACCTAGTATTGATTAACAAAAAAGAGAACTTGTCAACTGGTAGATTTTGTAGTTCCAGTAGATCACAGGGTGAAGATGAAAGAAAACAAAAAGATAGACAAATACCTGGACCTTGCTAAAGAATTGAAAAAGCTGTGGAATATGAGGGTGAAAGTGATACCAATTGTAGTTGGTGCACTTGGAACAGTCCCCAAAAGTTTAGAAAACAGACTGAGGGAATTGGCAATCAGAGGAAGAATTGAGACCATCCAAACAACAGCATTGTTGAGATCAGCTAGAATACTCAGAAGAGTCTTGGAGATTTGAGGAGACTTGTTGTCCCTCAGACTCCAGTGACAGACCATCAGCTAATGCTGGTGTGAAAAACTAATAATAATAATAATAATAATAATAAACAGGCAAATAGTATTGGAAATCTGATATAGAATTATCTTCCCCTGCTGCTAAAGGGCGAATTGTCAATACGATGTTGGCACCAAAACCAAATTTCTTTACTTATCAGGGAGCAGTTATCGAGGAGAGACCCTAAAATAAGCGCTCATATCACCTTGCCCTTAACCAGCAAACCACTGAAGGCCGTTTTGACAGCATACTTATCAGAAGGCTGAGGAACGAGAACAGACCTGACGAAGCGTCTTAACAACATTCAAAACCAGCGAGTAGAACAATTTTCTAGTGCAGTTCACCAAGAACTTTTTATTGCACCTCTAAGATAAGTCTTGTAGCAAATGCCATTAAAATTTGCAACAATTCTCTACTTTTTGATAATACATGTATCTGCATTTTATATTCGTGTTTGTTTCCTTTTTTCGTCCGAACAATTACCACTAATGGAGAATAAGGGCTCTAACGCAACCCTGTAAATACTCTTAATAGCAAGTGTAGGTTATGTGGTGATAAAAATGAAACGATTAATCACATAATATGTCAATGCAGCAAACAAAGTAGGCACAACTGAGTGGGAAGGATGATCCACTGGGAATTGTGCAAAAAACTGAAATTTCTCCATACTGTCAAATGGTATATTCACCTACCAGAATCTGTCATAGAAAATAAAGGTGAGTGGTGACCCATAATGCTTAAGGATGGAATCCTGGTGGTTGAGCAGTCCATGACACGCAACATTTCTCTCTAGTCCTTACTTGGGCTAGACAGTGGCTGGAAAAGCCCCCCTCTGATCAATCGGCTGGTCATGTCAAGCCCTAGCACCTATATGATTGTCCTGAGCCTATTGCTCTTATGGCAAACCACAACCCTTTTTATCATATATGTGGTAGAAGAAGGTGGCCAAAGGTCTTAGTGTCCTGGGTATGACATTAAATTGAATCTAGTTGTGAAGTTCCAACTCTGGAGCTCTAAGGGATATGGAGTACCCCTTCATCACCATTACTCCCAGGTGGGTAATTCCATATCAAATCATCCAGAAAAAATTAAAATTGTCACCTCCCGCTTCAATTTTTCTGAAATTTTTTTCCAGGTGTGAACTATGTTAAATCCCAAAAATTTGAGCTTCCAATTCCAAAAATTGGCGGAATTATGTCAATTTTTAGCTCTCCAAATTTGGTGGGGTTGGCGAAAAATGGCAACTTTTTGTAATCTATTTTTGTCTGTAAAATGAGTTCTAGAGCTTCCCTACTACTAAAAATTGGTTTATAAAAGCATTTTTGCCCAAGGAATCCAAAAATGCTATAAAAAAGTCTTTAAGTCAACCAATTTTAAGTTATTGATGATTCTGATTTTTTCATTGCAAGATCAATATCCTGATGGGGCATACATCTATGAAAAAAAAAAATAATTATTTCACATATATTGAACATTATTTGTACCAAACAAATAATTTGTTTGTTTTTTTGTTGCTCAGAACTGAAGCTACAACATCAGTTAAAATTTTGCAAATCAGAAATCATTAATAACTTAAAATTTGTTAACTTTAAGACTTTTTGATAGCAATTTTGAATTCCTTGTGCGAAAATGTTTTTATAAACCAATTTTTAGGAGTATGGAAGCTCTAGAACTCATTTTACAGACAAAAATAGATTACAAAAAGTCTCAAAAGTCACCACACCCAAATTTGGAGAGCTAAAAATTGACATAATTCCACCTATTTGGAATTGGAAGCTCTCAGAAAAATTTGTTGCACAAAATTGCACATTTTTACTCATACATTTTTAGATAGATTGAATTATACTTAATTTATGATAAAAATATTGTGTACAACATGCCACTTTCCAATCCTTTAAAATTCACTATTAGATTTTCAAGTGAATAAAAATAGACCAATTGAATCAGAGAAAAGACTTTAAAAAAATCAATTTAAAGAAAAATATTGTTTTTAAAAACAAAAAGAGAAAACATGCTACAAAAATTATTTTTTAGTTTTAAGAAAATAACTTTTTTTGGATGTTGATTTTTTTTTTTTTAAATTTAAATGTAGTTTTCTGGATTTGATTTTCTAGAAATGTAAAGATTTGGGACTGGAAATTTTTTGGTACCATTATAGTATGTGGCCTACCTTTTGAATGAGGCCTACAAAATCATGTCTCTCTTATAGTGGCCTACCATGAAAAGCATATTATAAGGTTATAATAACAACTGCTAACCCTAACCCTATTTCAGAATATTTCAGAATTAAATAGATCTCTGATTCATGTAAATTATGGATAAATTCTTTTTTAATTATTCTTAATTACTATATACAGCTTATGACTGAATTGCATTTCTTGAAGTTGAATATACGTGAAAAATAATTAGTTTCAATAAATTGCCTACTACTTATATCTATAAATATACTCTTATTGAGGTAGGACACATTCAAACCAGGTAGGCCATATACTATAACAGAATCAAAAAGGTAGGCCACATATAACGGCACCAATTTTTATTTTATTTAAATGACCAACGTTTGAAACGCCCTACAATCATAATTGAAAAAAAAAAAAAAAAACAGAACATTTTTTCATTTAAAAAAAAATAAAATAAACTATTCGTTTTGAATTAAGCTCTCAATGAATAAAGTAGTGAAAATTTCATTAAAATTGGACAATTCCGTAATTTTTTTAAATTTAAGAAAAAAATTACCTCCCTTTGTTTCAAAGTGCCCATACCTATTTCATGGCTTTGATAACATTTAAAGTTTAAATTTTAAAAAAATGTTATTTTTTTAGTTTTTATTTTAAATTTATTTTCCGATTTTCGATACTTATTTTCTACCAGGATATCCCCCTTAATTTTTTTTCTTCTATTCACACGTATTTTGTCTTTTATTTATACTGTAATTAATTAATTTGAAAGTAAACAAACGATAACCCCACCGATATTTTGCGCCCCCCAAATAAAGGGGTGAAAGTTAAGTGAGCTGAAAAAGAATCAGAATGTTTTGAAATAAAATAACTGATGCATTATAAAATCCATTCTTTGATAAATCAACACTGAAAATTTAATTAAAATCAGACAATTCCCTGATTTTTGGTAATTTTTTTCAATCGAGAGAAGGGGGGGGTATTTTGCAAAATTACGGATTTTGCGGCAACTTTAGCAGTGTCTAATTTAAACTGATAATTATTAATATTTTCAAAATAATATTAATATGAAAACTCATGTCATGCTTACGACTTGTTTTTAAAAAAATATTTTGCTTCTTTGAAATATATTTTGCAATGTAGTTTTAGTTTTTAACAACCGTTTTGAAGACGAAAGTTTTGTTGACATTAGAGATCAACCGCGGTTAAATAGAACTGTCATTAACTGTTTCGCGGATAGTAAGATCCTACCGTATGTTTTTCTGGGCGCGAATGCAACTTTAACAAAATTAAGTATGACTTTCTTGCATAAACAAAATAATCCAGTCCAATAAAACGTTATATCTCAATTATTTGGTCTTTTGTTTTGTTTTTATTTTGTTTTTCTATTTGTTGACATCTTATTTTTAATTAAAAAAAATTATCCGTGTCACAACTTTATGGGGGAAATAATAAAAATCAACGGCATGAATTTGAGTATCGCCAGTAATGTATTCTTTATTCGATCCCAGTCTGCACTGCTGTTAAGCAGTAGAAATTGTGATAAAAAGGGATAGAAATTGAAATTAAATATTAAATAAAATGAATATATAAATAAGTAAATAATTAAACAAACAAGCATACAAATTGACAATACTTTAGTTGAAAAATTGGATCAAATATATGAAAGGTACAACCGGAAGTTAACACCGCTTTTCATAAAAGTACTTTCACCGTTGTGACAAAATGAATCTTGAACTTTTGCGTAAGTATTTTTACGTTTAAATGTCATTTTTTATCTATTTTTTTCTTAATATGGCAAAAAGTTGTATGTAGTGTATAGTACTAAACTAAATTCACTTGAATGTCTATGGAAATAATGTATTAGTTTAAAAAAGATTTTTTGACAAAGCAAAAGAAATTTAAAAAAAGCATCTTATTTTTTTTATTTTATTTTTTATGGACCCGGACCGGTACCAAAAACATTTTTTTTTATGGTAACTCAATAATAGACATAATTTTTGTGGGACACAATTTTATATCTCACTATAACTCTTAAAATTCAATTTTTATACATAGATCTCTCGGAATAAATAAGAAAACAATACAATATGACGACTTATTTTACAAATATGACTGAATAAAACAAACAAACAAAGGACAACACAAGGAAATAAAAACAAAACTAAATGAGATGATAGATTTTTTTTCGGAAATATGTTTACTATCGTTTGTTTAACAACACGATCATTTTTCATGCCTATTATTTACCGAGTGAGTACGAAAGTAATACGTATTGAACTTTTTGTTTATATAGCGGTCAGAGAGAAAGAGAGAGAGAATCATTTGTGAATGTGAAACTATTATTATTTTTAGACGTGTTTTGTTTCCTCACTTATAGAAACCTAGTTTCTGTGGTAATTTTCACCTTTAGTTGGCTAAATTCAACTAAAGGTGAAAATTACCGTTTCTGTTTAGTCTTTATGCTTACATGTGATTCCTGCCAAAACATTGATTATAGCCCGAAGATCCGTTTCTCAGTCAGTACTTCCCCATCGCATTACGAGATGATCAGAGAGATACATTCTGATGACTGCGGCTACTTCCGAAGAAACCGGAACATTTTTAGAAAACCTACCATAAAAAATACAATCTTAAATAATCGTGTGTTTATCGGGTGCATATATAGACACCTACACTAACTAGGGCCGGTTTAGCTCAGTCGGTAGAGTGTCCGACCAGGAAACGTATGGTTCTGGTTTCGATACCAGTCCTCACCAACTTAGCGTATCAGTAGCACAGGGATCTGTGCGGTAAAGTGAGGAGCTGATGTTTGGTGTAGCACTCCACCTCAGACACCAAAACAATCTCCTTGGTCTAGCACTAGTGAAAAGGGGATAGACTCCCACACTCTTTGGCTGATACCAACGACTTCACTTTTCCTTTACACTCACGATTAATTTAAGTGCCACTGTTATTTGCTGTGATCTTCAAGTTGTGTTGATAGCACATATTCCCTTGACTTTCTCTCGTCATCCGTCCCTATTGGCCATCACTCTTTGTATGTCCTCTTGCCCAGCATCCAGTGTTCGTACAGAGCTGATGAATGTAATTTTTTTGCTGGTTGGCCAATACTGGTGTGTTCATGTGTAGGAGTCCACAGGGGAACCTCGCTTATAAGTTTGTCCCTGCTTCTTTAGCCATGCCAGCATGTTCATCTTCTTACTTGAATAGTTTGTGAGATGGGGGGTAAGTAGCCGTACAGCTGCTGTTTTGTGGAGTGCTACTTCCAGAATTCATTCTATCTATTTATTTACTGTAATTAGAAAACGGAAAGACCAACTTGAAAAAAAAATTACGCCCCTACATTAGGGGGGGGGGTAAAAAATAAGTGACCTGAAAAAAATGAGAAAGTTTTAAAATAAAATAAGTAATGCATTATTCATTGATACATAAACACTGAAAATGTCATTAAAATCCAATAAATCCCTGATTTTTGGTAAATTATTTCCCGGGGGGGGGGGCTAAATTTATTTTGTCAAAAATGCAATTTAGTCTCATTTTGGGTATCCCTAGTTTAGGCCATATTGAAGGAAGAAACGTAAATATTTTTGACCTTTTTTTTTACAAATCTTGCTAAAAAGAAATAATGAACATAAAGAGTTGCTACAAAGAAAAACTGACTGTTTTTCTAAGATCAAATTATCCGATTGGGTAAAAATTACTCACCATTATCTTGAAAAATAAGTAAAACAGTCCGTTTTTTTACAACATGGTCAATTTCTTTATTGATATTTTTTTAGCAGAATTCTGTAGTAATGGTTCTTTTACTAAAAAGCTCTCACATCAAAACTTATAAAAATCTTCTGATATAATTATTTAGACTCTTATCTTTATAGAAAAAAGGTAATAATCATTTTTTGTCGGTTCATTATTTCATATTTCATAAAATAAAATGGGGGAGGGGTAGACCTCGTAAAAAAATGTTTCTGCTAATATATTTTAGGAAAGAAAACTATTTCAGATATATTTTCATTAAAAGGTAAGTAAGTAAGAAATTTTTGTGAAAATCGGACCATTAATTGATTTTTCATAGAATTAAAAAAAAGCCTCTAGTCATAACTTGTTTTTGGCTATGTTAAATTTCAATTGATTTAACGGTGCAAAAATTGTTTTCTGTTTATAATTTTCATTATTACCGAAAGCTGAAAATATTTAAAAAAAAATCATCAGGAGTTTTTTTAATGTTTCTTCTTTTGAATGGACAAAAAATTTTCAAAATGATATTAGCCTTTATGCAAGTTTCATTGTGTTAAATATGGGGGGGGGGGGGGGGTGGTACCTACTAGCATGGATAGTGGAATGTAAACAATTAAACCCAAAGGGTTAAATTTGTCTAATTTTTTTGTGTATATAACAATAAAGATAAGGACAACATTCTGAAAACAATAAAGATGAGGACAACAGTCCAAAAAATCCAAAAGGGTTCAGTTCAAGATTCCAAATAGGTTACTGCTAGTCATGTCCTGGAATTTGAATCAAGTCAGGGTGCTCACAGGACGAGACAGATCATTTATTCAAAATTTTTATATAAAAAAAAAGTATTTAAAATATTAGATAATGGCATCCATATCCAAACAGTATCTGTCAATTTCATATCAAAGTAATCCAGTATCCAGTATCCAGCATCCAGCCAGATATCAAAATCGGTACCATTATAGTATGTGGCCTACCTTTTGAATGTGGCCTACAAATCATGTCTTTCTTATGGTATGTGGCCTACCATAAAAAGCATATTATAAGGTTATAATAATAATAACTCCTAACCCTAATCCTATTTCAGAATTTTAGAATTTTAGAATTAAATAGATCTCTGATTCATTAAATTATGGATAAATTCTTTTTTAATTATTCTTAATTACTATATACAGCTTATGACTGAATTGCATTTCTTGAAATTGAATATATGTGACAAATAATTAGTTTCAATAAATTGCCTAATACTTATATCTATAAATATAACTCTTACTATACTGAGGTAGGACACATTGAAACTGGGTAGACCACATACTATAACAGAATCAAAAAGATAGGCCACATACTATAACGGCACCTCAAAATCTATATCCAGTACATCACCAGACTGCTAGACACCAAGACACCTTCAACTGGACTTTTCTGTATGAAATTAAGTGGTTATTGCCTACAAATGTCAAAGCCTATGCATAGACTCCTAACTTAAGTAGGCCTATATCGTTGTAAGATTCAAAGTGATAATACTTGAAGATAAAACTCCGACAAAGGTTGATAGACAAAACATTTTATATACAGCACAGAATAAACAGGGTACATAGAGGTGTACATGAACATACATACATAAGTAATACAAAGTTACATGTAAAAAGATAAACATAAAAGCAACAGACATGAGACTAGGAATAGTCCATGCTGTATGAATCACTTACAGTAATGTAAGGGGGGGGGGTCAAAGCCCCAACAAGAGGGGGGTAGACCAGAGTCTAACCCATAGTGTCTCGTAGGTCGAGCTGCAGGAAAAGAGCAAGAGACGTTCAAATCAGCCGCTTAAATATCCAAGGCCTAGCGGGAACCAGCGAAACTAAACGGCCAGACAACTCCCCAGGCAAATATGAAAACAACGCCTACATCCTTATAACTGTTTATATCAAAGAATAAAGATATTGCGGCTTTTATATTATACCTATTCATTCTTCAATATTTTCTTTGAGAGGATATAGAAAAAATAACAATGAAAAATAAAAATGCTATAGTGTTAGACTTTTTACATATTGTGTTTGTAATTGTGTCTATCTTTACAAATAAGAAATAAGTAAAGGACAAAAATAAAAACAAAGTTATCTTGAAAATTTTTGTCCATTTAAAAGAAGAAACATTAAAAAACTCATGATGATTTAAAAAAAAAATCTTCAGCTCAAGGACATAATGAAAATTATAAACGAAAAACAATGTTTTCATTTTTGCACTGTTTAATCAATTGAAATTTAACGTAGCCAAAAACAAGTTATGACTAGAGGCTTTTTAAAAAAATTCTATGAAAAATCAATTAATGGTCCGATTTTCACAAAAATTTCCATATGTACTTACCTTTTGATGAAAATATGTCTGAAATAGTTTTTCCTAAAATATATTAAAGGAAATTTTTATTTTTATTTTATGAAATATGAAAACATGAAGCAACAAAAAAGATTTTTACTTTTTTTCTATAAAGATAAGAGTCTGAATAATTATATCAGAAGATTTTTATAAGTTTCAATGCCAGAGCTTTTTAGTAAAAGAATCATGAATATAGAATTCTGCTAAAAAATATCAATAAAGAAACTGATCGGGTCATAAAAAAATGGACTGTTTTATTTATTTTTCAAGTGAGTAATTTTGACCCAATCGGATAATTTGATCTTTGAATTAACTGTTTTTCTATGTAACAACTCTTTATGTTTGTTATTTCTTTTTTGAGAGATTAAAAAAATAAGTTAAAAAATATTTACATTTCTTCCTTAAATATGGCCTAAACTGATCACGTGACATATTTTGGTGGTAACTAATGCTCAGTTATCAGGATATCTGTATCATATCATGCTAAGAGAATATATCATTTTAGTTCACTGCCCTGCCAGCTGAGGCTATAGAATACCCCGACTGCACCTTTGCAGAGGGGTAAAATCCCCCCAATTGTGACACTTATTGGTTGTGGGTGGTGACCTGTGATTCATATAAGGTTATATTAAAAAAATGGCTAAAAATGACCTTTGCATCTAAAGTTACCTATTATTTCCCTTAAATCAAAGATTTCTAAATATGTTTAATATTAAATTTAAACAAAGGCTATTGTTTGGGGCTGATTAGTTAAAATGAATGTGACTTCCAGCCAGGTGGAATGAGGTGGTATAGGACTTTAAGAGTTAAGGACAGAATACTGGTGGCTGAGCAGTCGATGACATGCAACACTCTACTTTGACCCTTATTTAGGCTAGATGGGCAGTCAAATAGGCCCTTTTCAATCAACCAGCTGGTTACGCTAAGCTATAACATCTATATGATAATCCCAACCCTATTGCCCTTAGGGCAAACCCCCAACCCTATTTTATCATATGTGCTAGAAGACAGTGGCTGAGGGCCTTAGTGTCCTGGGTAAGATGTAAAACTGCATCTAATGGTGAAATTATAGTTCTGGAACCTCACCATCAGATAGAGTTTAACATCATTGCCAGGACATGAAGACCCTCGGCCACCACCTTCTAGCGCCCATATGATAAAAAGAGTATAGGTGCTAGGGCTTGATATGACCAGCCGATTGATTGGAGGGGGGCCTTTCCGATCGCCTATCTAGCCTAAGTAAGGGTCTAAGTGGAGTGTTGCATGTCATGGATTGCTCATCCACCAGGCTTTTCTCTTTAAGCATCACGGGTCGCCACCCACAGCCAACAATGGGGGAGGCTTACTCCTCTGCAGAGGTGCAGTTGGGTATTCTAACGCCCCAGCCGACAGAGCTGCTGGAATCTGGGTTTATTTATAATTTATTTCTCTTAATGCCAGCTTGTTGCATTTCTGTGGAAACATATCTGTATGTTTGCTCTAAATAATGTGTAAATTTTGTGTTTTAAGATTTAAGTAAACTATATAAGTTCTATTTTTAGTCTGTACGAACCGGTAAATTTAGGTTAAATTCTAAAAAGTCAGTGTGTATTACCATGTTTCCCCGAAAATAAGACCTAACTTCCACGTGTTTGTGTCAAATAAGGTAGATGCAAAAAATTGAGCAACCTGGCGCTTAAACATTAAGCAAGGCACGGAGAGGGGTGAGGCCGAGTGGAGAGTAGCCTCGACAGCCAGAAAAGACAGCAGTCCCAGTTTTTTTTTCATGTGGTGTATTTTATGAAACATGAAAAAATGAACCACCAAAAAAGGATTTTTACTTTTTTTCTATAAAGATAAGAGTCTGAATAATTATATCAGAAGATTTTTATAACTTTCAATGCCAGAGTTTTTTTAGTAAAAGGACCATTAATACAGAATTCTGCTAAAAAATATCAATAAAGAAACTGACCGTGTGATTGTTTTACTTATTTTTCAAGATAACGGTGAGTAATTTTTCCCCAATTAGATAATTTGATATTTGAATTAACTGTTTTTCTTTGTAACAACTCTTTATGTTCGTCATTTCTTTTTTGCGAGATTTAAAAAAATAAAGTTAAAAAATATTTACATTTCTTCCTTCAATACGGCCTAAACTGATCACGTGACATATTTTGGTGGTACCTAGTATACAATTATTTTTTTTCAAAATTTCATTGTTCAAAGTTAGGGGTGCATGTTATACATAAATATTTACTGTAATGCTTTTTTATCTCAGAAATTTCACCAAAAACAAAAATTCTAATTTTTCTTTATTATTTTATATTTCAGAGTCATTTGGTCAAAATCATCCAGAGGTAAGTTTTTTTTTTCTTCTTGTGTTGTATACTTTAACATTTTGATATAACTTATTAATTTTATTTGAATAGAATAAATTGATAAACTTTTCTGGATTGAAATAATAACATTTTTGAGCAATTTTATATCAAAATGTATTATACACAAGGATTTTGGGAGGCTTCATATTAGAGGATTTTTAAAAACTAAATGCCGCCCTGTCGGCTGGGGCGTTAGAATGCACCGACTGCACCTCTGCAGATGGGTAGGACTCCCCCAATGGGGCCACCTGTTGGACATGGGTGGCGACCCCTGATGCTTAAGGATAGAGCCCAGGTGGATGAGCAGTTCATGACATGCAATACTCCACTTTGGCCCTATCTTGGGCTAGACGGGCGGTTGGAGAGGCCCTCTCCGATCAATCGGCTGGTCACTTCAAGCCCTAGCACCTATATGATTTTCCGAACCCTATTGCCCTTATGGCAAGCCCCAACCCCTTTTTATCATATGGGTGCTAGAAGGCGGTGGCTGCGGGTCTACATGTCCTGGGAATGACGTTAAACTCTATCTGATGGTGAGGTTCCATTTTTTTTTCATCACCATTGCTCCCTGGTCCACTCTGACCCGGAGTGGTAGTACCTGTTAGGGTCCCATCTATGGGTTAAATAGAAAAATGTGTTAATAAAAAAAATTGTATTATCCATTAAGAATTGATTTATTTCAAAACTTTATCGGCATTAAATGACCCACTGAGGTTGATATGCCGTAAAACAAAACAAACCAATAAACCAAAAACTAAATGCTCAAAAATTGGTGCAAGTTAGAAATCTATTTTTTGGTGTCCGTACTTATCCTACCAATACCCGACTTTCCTCAGGCGAATCTTTTTGATATTCAAAAAGAGTTGAAAATCGACCTACCCTAATATATATATATATATATATATATATATATATATATATACCAACCCCTCTGCACGAGGTCAATTTCTTAAGCTGAGTTTAACTCTTAACATCCTATACCACCTCATTCCGCCCAGCTGGAAGTCACATTCATTTTCCTAATCTATCCCAAATGATAGCCTTTGTTTAAATGTAATATTAAACATATTTAGAAGTCTTTGATTTAAGGCAAATAACAGGTAACTTTAAATGAAAAGGCCATTTTTAGCCAGTTTTTGATAAATCCTTATAGCAAAGGGACTCTGGACTTCTCAAAATTCTCAACAGGATGTTAAGAGTTAACAGGTTTGAATTCACAGTTTTCCTTCTCTTAGACTGGTTACCTAACCAATGTTAAAGAGTCCAATCTGCCCTGCTATTTGTCCATAGCTTAAGGGAGAATTGGATTCATACCTTTCACAATTGTATTAGCGCTGTGGTGTTATTTTAGTATTTGCATGGAGAGTTGTCTGCCCGTTTAGTTTCGCTGGTTCCCGCTAGTGTATTCAAGCGGCTGATTTGAACTTCTCTATCTCTTTCCCTGCTGCTCGACCTACGAGACACAATGAGGTAGTCTTATGACCACCCCCTTCTCGTTGGGGCTTCGGCCCTTAACACTGGCCACTCACTGCTAGTAAGTCTCGTATACGATATATGACTATTCTTTAGTCATGTATCTGTAACTATGTTATTATGTACATTTAGGTATCTCTTTGACACCTAAATATCTTGTATTTTACCATTCATGAATGTTTCATTATCTCTACTCTTGTATATGTATTTATATTACTTATGTATGTATGTTTATGTACACCTCTATGTATTATGTACCCTGTTTATCTATGTGCTGTATACCTATTAAATGTTTTGTCTAACAACCCTTGTCGGAGTTTGTGTTCCAACGAGTTATGACCTTGTCATAACCTTTGAACCTTACAGCGCCATGTTAAATGCAAACAGCTTTGTCCAGGAAATGAACTCAGGTTGACGAGTCCATTTCCTACGACTCTAACCATTAGACCACACACCTACCCTAATATATACACATTCTTCTTCTCTTTCAGGAATTTGATGGTGCTTTGGATTGTGTGAGCATTGCAGTAACATGCGCTTTTAATCGGCAAGGCACCATATTAGCAGTTGGCTGCAATGATGGAAGAATTGTCTTGTGGGATTTCCTCACCCGAGGAATAGCAAAGGTTATCAATGCTCATGTTCATCCTGTTTGTTCTCTGAGGCAAGTCTCTTTTTTCTTTTTCTTTTTTTTTTCAATTTCATCTATTTTACTCACATAAACAGATTCACGCATTTAATAAAAGGTTATTTTCATTTCACTGTAAATCTACACTGAAAATATGAATTTGTTTTAACACGAAAATATCATAAAATGTGTTCTTAACTGTGCTTGCGCATTATTTGAAATGAACTTAATTGTTATTAAGAACACATTTTATGATATTTTCGTGTTAAAACATGCAGTTGTCTCTTTTTTTTTTTCAATTTCCTCTATTTTACTCACATAGACAGATTCATGCATTTAATAAGAGGTATTGAAGTCAGTAAGTCTACTGTTGGTTTGAATAACAGCAGCTAACTAAGTACAATGAAAATATCATAAAATGTGTTCTTAATTGTGCTTATGCATTATTTGAAATGAACTTAATTGTTATTAAGAACACATTTTATTATATTTTCGTGTTAAAACATGCAGTTGTCTCTTTTTTTTTTTCAATTTCCTCTATTTTACTCACATAGACAGATTCATGCATTTAATAAGAGGTATTGAAGTCAGTAAGTCTACTGTTGGTTTGAATAACAGCAGCTAACTAAATACAATGAAAATATCATAAAATGTGTTCTTAATTGTGCTTATGCATTATTTGAAATAGACTTAATTGTTATTAAGAACACATTTTATGATATTTTCGTGTTAAAACATGCAGTTGTATTGATTACAGTGAAATGAAAATGGCCGACCAAAACATATGGCTTCCTCAAAGTGAAATAAACAAGGGGAGGTTACTCTCATTTATCTAGCTAATGTTCAGATTACCAGTAATCCTATGTATAATTTTATATAGAAATTGATTAGAATTAAGTAAAAATAGGTGTAATGTTTTTTTTGTGTTTGTATTTAATTTCATTAGTCTTTTTAATTCAATATAATATTTAACTATATTAAAACTTAAATACTTGTATCCGGAGGGTGCATTTTTTGCTATTAGAACTTAATGTCTGTTCTTTAAACTAAGAGTTGTCTCCCTTATCCTAATGAATATTGGTATACTTCATCCTGTTGTAGTGTGATGGTTACCAAGCTAGTCTCACAGATCCATTATTACTTATGCTCCCTGGTCCACTCTGACCCGGAATGGTAGTACCTGTTAGGGTCCCATCTATGGGTTAAATAGAAAAATATGAGTTGATAAACAAAATTGTATTATCCATTAAGAATTGATTTATTTCAAAACTTTATCAGCATTAAATGACCCACTGAGGTTGATATGCCGTAAAACAAAACAAAACCAAACTATTATTACTGAACAGTTAGTTCGATCCTTGCTGGATGTCCCCATAAAAAATCCCCCACATAAAAAAAAACTATTCTTAATTTAGCAATGTGAGAGATCAGGAAAAAAATTTTTTCTGTAATTTTGTATGATATAAATCTTTGTCACTGCACTTTATTACTTATGGGTAATTCCATGTCAAATCATCCAGGCCATGTCACCCACCCCCTTCAATTTTGCTGAAATTTTGTCCAAGTGTGGATTAGGATAAAGTTAGCCAATTCCAAAAATTTGAGTTTCCAATTCCGAAAATTGGCGGAGTTATGTCGATTTTTAGCTCTCCAAATATTTGAAATAATAATAGAAAAAAATCCTTGTCATAGATGCAGAGCCACATCAGGATAATCTTGCTAGGAAAAAATCAGAAATCATCAATAACTTAAAATTGGTTGACTTTAAGACGTTTTTAGTAGTAGGGATGCTCTAGAACTCATTTTACAGACAAAAATAGATTACAAAAAGCCGCCATTTTTTGCCAACCCCACCAAATTTGGAGAGCTAAAAATCTATATAACTGCCAATTTTTGGAATTGGAAGCTCAAATTTTGACAATTGTCTAATGTTAAGGTAGTCCACACCTGGAAAAAATTTAGAAAAATTGAAGTGGGTAGGTGCCAATTTTAATTTTTTCTAGATGATTTAACATGGAATTACCCTTATAATAATCATGTTTAGATATTAAACTGTATTCTATTGTTTTATCTAGATATTAAACTGTATTGTTTTATCTAGATATTAAACTGTATTTTATTGTTTTATCTAGTGTGAATCGTAATGGCCATAAATTGTTAAGTGCAGCAACTGACAACACAGTTTCCATTTGGGATGTACAAAATGGAGAATGTGACCGCACGTACAGATTTCCTTCTCCGATTCTCAAAGTCCAATTCCACCCCAGAAACAGGTACGTTATTTCCAGACTTTAAGTTCTTTGAAAATCATTTTTGTTTCACAATACTGATTTTGATTTGAAATTTTTGTTTATTTATTCATTTTTTGAATTTCTTCTTTTGTAGTGATATATTTATTGTAAGTCCATTAAAACATGCTGTCGTTAAAATGGATCTCAATGCCCATTCAATTGTGCCACTTGATGATGAGGTAAGTTGCCTAACATTCAAGATTGTGAGATTAATAGTAAAAATTAATAGGGCTATTATCATAACCGTAGTAAGACTTATTAAGGTTATTATTATAACCTTAGTAAGAATTATTAAGGTTATTATTATAACCTTAGTAAGAATTATTGAGGTTATTATCATAACCTTAGTAAGAATTATTAAGGTTATTATTACAATCTTAGTAAGAATTATTAAGGTTATTATGATAACCTTAGTAAGAATTATTAAGGTTATTATGATAACTTAGTAAGAATTATTAAGGTTATTATTACAATCTTAGTAAGAATTATTAAGGTTATTATGATAACCTTAGTAAGGTTATTATGATAACCTTAGTAAGAATTATTAAGGTTATTATTATAACCTTAGTAAGAATTATTATGGTTATTATGATAACCTTAGTAAGAATTATTAAGGTTATTATTATAACCTTAGTAAGAATTATTAAGGTTATTATTATAACCTTAGTAAGATTATTAAGGTTATTATTATAACCTTAGTAAGAATTATTAAGGTTATTATTATAACCTTAGTAAGATTATTATTATCATAATCTTAGTAAGGTAAGGTTATTATTATAAGTAAGAATTATTATGGTTATTATTATAACCTTATTAAGTAGAATTATTAATTTATAACCTTAGTAAGAATTATTAAGGTTATTATTATAACCTTATTATTAGTAAGAATTATTAAGGTTATTATGATAACCTTAGTAAGAATTATTAAGGTTATTATGATAACCTTAGTAAGAATTATTAAGGTAGTAAGAATTATTAAGGTTATTATTATAACCTTAGTAAGAATTATTATGGTTATTATGATAACCTTAGTAAGAATTATTAGGTTATTATTATAACCTTAGTAAGAATTATTATTATTATAACCTTATTAAGAATTATTAAGGTTATTATTATAACCTTAATTATTATTATACCTTAGAATTATTATAAGGAATTATTATTATTATAACCTTAGTAAGAATTATTATCATAACCTTTAGTAAGAAGTTATTAAGGTTATCATTATAACCTTATTAAGAATTATTAAGGTTATTATTATAACCTTATTAAGAATTATTAAGGTTATTATTATAACCTTAGTAAGAATTATTATGGTTATCATTATAACCTTAGTAGGAATTATTATAGTTATCTGTAAGAATTAAGGCTATTTTCTATTTTTGTTTTGTGTTTTATTTAACAAATTTTTCAATTTTCTTTTCTTTCTTCAGTCAGATTTAAACATAGTTACCTCGTTTGATCGCCGTGGGAAACATATTTACACTGGAAATGCTAAAGGCAGGGTAAGTGTCTTCTTTATTCACCCACCAACTGCACACACACTGTACCATTACACTACCAAATATTATTGCACTAAGTTTTAAACTACATTATCAAACCTAAATAAGTACCAATTCTTTTATAAAAAGTTTTCTTCTAAACTAAAATTAGCAGTATTATCTGCATTATTCGGACTATTGTCCCCATCTTCATTGTTATTTGTACAACGTTTCGGCCAATATGCCCTCCGGCCTTCTTCAGGTATTTCTTGTCGGGACCTTCTCAGACTCGGGAACCTTCTTTTCGAACTCGGGAACTTTCTTGTTGTAATAGGGAGCCATCACGGAACTTTGAACCTAACCCTTTATTTAGAATAAGGTAGTTAGGTTAAGACAGTTCTAAGTGACTGTTATCTCTGGATACCGAGTTCAATCCTGAGTAGAGGCAGTAACATAGAAAAATAATTAACACAACTCCTACCCCAGCTATGGTTAGCGGAATGAGAACAGGATACCCCCGTGGACTGAATAAAGGGTTAGATTCAAAGTTCTATGATGGCTCCCGATTACGACAAGAAGGTTCCTGAGTCCGAGAAGGTTCCCAAGTCCGACAAGAAATACCTGAAGAAGGCTGGAGGGCATATCGGCCCGAAACGTTGTACAAATAACAATAAAGATGGGGACAATAGTCCAAATAATGCAGATAATACTAATCATCAAGCCTCATCCCAAACATTCAGAGAAATAAAATTAGCAGGTTTTTCTTTCACCCTTTTAAAATCAAATGTAAATCCTCAGAGAATTGAAATCATTGAAACGTGACACTCCTTCTTGCAAAACATCTCAACTAAATCGTAAAATACATTAAAAATAAAACGTTTTTTAATTTGAAATGCTTTATTTTATTTATTTTTTTATCGAAGTATTTCACCAAAAGGGCCGGTTTAGCTCAGTCGGTAGAGCGTTCGGCTAGGAACCTCAAGGTTCCTGGTTCGATACCGGCCCTCGCCAACTCAGCGTATGAGTAGCACACGGATCTGTGTGGTAAAGTAAGGAGCTGATGGTAGGTGTGGCGCTCCACCTCAGACGCCAAAAACAATCTCCTTGGTCTAATGCAAGTGAAAAGGGGATATAGACTCCCTCGCTGTTTGGCTGATACCGACTTTAGGCCACCCTGATGACTTTACTTTTTTATCTCACCAAACATAAGAGTATTCTATTTTGAATCTATGATTTTACAAGATTTTATAATTTTTTCATTTGTTTAGTTCAATTTTTAATTCTGATTTGTGTTCATATTTCAGATTCTTGTTTTTGCCACGGACAGTCTTGAATTAGTGGCATCATTTCGTGTGACCACAGGAACCTTAAACACAACAGCCATCAAATCCATTGAGTTTGCTCGAAGAGGAGAGTAAGTTAACATTTTAACAAGTTTTTATTGCTCATCTTTTGAAAAATCAAAATTGCTGTAAAGTTTCTTGGTGTGGTTGATTGATTGGTTGGATGGATGGATTTTACAACATGTCAACCCTTGTTGGGTTATTTTAAGCTGAAGACCATTTATCAAACATTATGATTAATTTTTATTTAAAGAAAGTTAATAGATTGAGTTATTAGATCGTAGATGATAACAAAATTGAATTTTATCTTTGTGTCTTTTGTTTATAGCTGTTTTCTTGTGAATTCTGCTGACCGTATCATCCGAGTATACGAGAGTGGGGAGGTGCTGGCATGTGGCAAAGATGGAGAACCGGAACCAATTCAAAAATTACAAGATCTTGTCAACAGGTATGTGATGATATTGTTTAGATTAATTTGAAGAAAAAAAATTAAATCAGTTATAAACATTGTAATCAAATTGTTGAATGGCCAACTTGTCTCTTCGGCTGTTCCTCCATATTGTTCCATGTTCTTTACTGGGGTTGTTATACGAACACGGAACACATACCATAAATCCTTGAGTATAATCCGCATTTTTTCCCAAAATTTAAAGGTCAAAATCCCTAGTGGGTACTATTGAAGTAAGTCAGTTAGACAGATTTCGAATCCAATGGGTTATTCCCTCACAGGTTCATCCTGTTCGCAGCGCCATATTGAAGTAAGTTAGACAGATTTCGAATCCAATGGGTTATTCCCTCACAGGTTCATCCTGTTCGCAGCGCCATATTAAAGTCAGTCAGTTAGACAGTCAACAATTGGTTTGAGCAATGTGACTGGCCAAGCCTAACCATGAAGTTACTAGTTCCCCAATGAACCCACTATAACAGCTTAAATAATTACTGCCACTACTGCCAGGAAGAGTCCATTAAGCTGAGGAGGTGTTTGACTGTTCCACTATCCAATAGTTAACAATCTGTAACAGTCATTTCCAGACTGCAGGTTCAATCCTGGCTAAGAGTGAAAGTAACACAGAATAACAATTAACAGTATTCTACAGGTACTATATATGAGGTTAAAAATGAAAAATATTTTCTAAGCAACGTCCGAGTCTCTTTTTGCTGTCCGGCAATGTTTATTCAGACGCATTTTGTGATGTCGGGTGCGAAAATATCTTAAGCTAAACCTGAAAGCAATGAAGTCATAAAAGAATCATCCCTAACTGAAAAGTTTTATCAAATGTTGTATATCGTCTGCACTGGATGGTACTCAGGATGACGTATGGAAAGATGAAATAAATGAATGTGAATCTTCCGATGTTGACTTTGGATCTGATGATGACAGAGATTTACACTACAATGATGCTGACATCTTTACTAAGGAACATATAGAACAGTTATTTGATGCTGAAAGTGACGTTGAATTTGAAGGATTTGAATAAATGTTTTTGCTTTTGTTTTTGCAACTGATAGTGATAAATATGTAAAGGCAATTTACTTAATATTTATTTTTCATTAATTTTATTACTATTATTTCTTTATTTTCTGAAAACAAAATACACAAAAAAGCTACACGTTTGCATTATGTTATATATACAATGTAGGGGCCGCGTTAGCTCAGTCGGTAGAGCGTTCGGCTAGAAACCATAAGGTTCCTAGTTCGATACCGGTCCTCGCCAACTCAGCGTATGAGTAGCACAGGGATCTGTGCCGTAAAGTAAGGAGCTGATGGTAGGTGTGGTGCTCCACCTCAGACGCCAAAACAATCTCCTTGGTCTAGCGCTATTGAAAAGGGGATAGATTCCCTCGCTGATTGGCTGATACCGACTTTAGGCCGCCCCAACGACTTTATATATACAATAATAATAAAGGACGTTACCGTATACATTTTTACAAACCAAGGACGTTATATAGACCTCCTTGTCTCAAGTTAGAGAAGGGATGCGTATTATACACAAGGTTTAGGTTTTTCAGAAGTACAGCCCCCTAAAAATCCTCTGCGTATTATACTCAAGGGCAGACTATACTCGAGGATTTACGGTATATATGCACCAGAGGGGTGCTCTGCAAAGGAATAAGATCCTCCTACCCCACCCCACAAAAATACATGTCCTGGGAATGACACTAAACTCTATCCAGTGGTGAGGCTCAAGTTCTGGGGATTGGCGTAATCAGTCATTGGCATTACTCCCATGTCCACTCTGACCTGGAGTGATAGTATCTTTTATGGTCCCAACTATGGGTCAAACAAGTCTATTTAAAAATGTGACAGAGAGCACGGGGTGAGTGGCGGAGGTGGGAACCGTGGAGTTGAGAATTCCCTGCCCCCAAGGAATAAGCGCATCCGTGTGTGTCTGGTCTGTGCAGGGGGGGGGTATAGTGAGTGATTCGAGATTGAACTCGCAACCTCCTGATCAAGAGTGCTGGAATTGTTGTCACCCCTGTTAGCTGAAGTGGTTCGGCCACTGAGAGAAATAAATGCTGAGGCGATTTCTCTCGCAGAATGTCTTTTCCAGTGGAGAGAACAGTGTGACGTGTTTCGATCTTAAAGTGAAGTGAACTTTTGACGAATTGTGTAAGAACTACTGGGAGTGTTGCCGGAAGAATACTTTTTTTCAGTTGAAGAAACTGATTATTGCAGTCGTCACTTGAAACTAACAACTAGAAAAAATCATTAGTATTAGATAGGAATACTTGAAAACCTAAAACTGTTTGAAAACAAGTAATGATTATTAAATAATTACTTGAAATCATATAATCATGCATGAATTATTAGTATTATATAGGATCACTTGAAACCATACAATTATGCTAATTAATTGTATTAGATAGGAACACTTGAAACCATATAACTGTGCAAAAAAAAAAAGATTATAGGCAAAAAAATGCAATGGAACATTGAAATTTACAAATGAATAAATTTTTGGCATTAAATAACCCATGTGGAGTTTGTATTTATCCAACACATTCATCACAGGTAGGATTTGACACAAGGTCACAAGTATAGGGCACCCAGCGAGGATCATGATTTTATATTTATTTGTAGGCCATAATCACTTAATTACATAAAAAGGAGTTGGAGTCACCAAAAATAAAGGAGTCAAAGTTGGAGGTTTTGTGTTTAGACTTCATAGTCCTGGATGAGATAGTTATCAATAAACTTATTTGGTAATCTGAACATTAGCTACATGAATGACAATAACTTCCCCTTGTTTGTTTCACTTTGAGGAAGCCGTTTGTTTTGGTCGGCCATTTTCATTCCACCGTAAATCTACACTGAAAATACGAATTTGTTCAAATCAGTACAACTGCATGTTTTAACATGAAAATATCATAAAATGTGTTCTTAATTGTGCTTGCGCATTATTTGAAATGAACTTAATTGTTATTAAGAACACATTTTATGATATTTTTGTGTTAAAATATGCAGTTGTATTGATTCAAACAAATTCATATTTTCAATGTAGATTTACAATGAAATGAAAATGGCTGACCAAAACAAACAGCTTCCTCAAAGTGAAACAAACAAGGGGAAGTCACTCTCATTTATGTAGCTAATGTTCAGATTACCACTTATTTTTATCTCTGTATTCTTTGTAGATATCCTTGGATGTTATTTTCTTTTGTAAATGTTTTTAAAATTATATTTTTTCTTAAATTTTCAGGACAATGTGGAAAAAATGCTGTTTCTCAGGGGACGGTGAATATATTGTGGCTGGTTCAGCGCGACAGCATTCCTTATACATATGGGAGAAAGGTGTTGGCAATCTGGTAAAAATCTTACATGGAACCAAGGGGGAACTTTTACTTGATGTTGTTGTAAGTGATACCTTTGTCTTGTTTGCTGTTTTTTCAGTAATATATATATATATATATATATATATATATATATATATATATATATATATAATATATTATATATGTAATTTATTTTTAATACAATTTAAACAATTAAATTTGGTTAAAAAAAATCTTTAAAAAAAAGATGTCTTAGAAATCAATCACAAAAAAAAAAATACACTATGCGCAGAAAATATCTAATTAATAAATAAAATTCTAATTTTCATATTTCATATGTAATTTATTTTTAATACATTTTAAACAATCAAATTCAACCAAAAAATCTTAAAAGAAAAAAAAAGTCTTAGAAATCAATCACAAAACAAAACAAAAAATACACTATGTGCAGAAAATATCTAATTAATAAATAAAATTTATAGTTTGATATTTCATATGTAATTTATTTTTAATACATTTTAAACAATTAAATTTGGCCAAACAATCTTAAAAGAAAAAAAAAGTCTCAGAAATCAATAAGAAAAGAAAAAAAAAAGCACTATGCACAGAAAATATCTAATTAATAGATAAAATTCTAAGTTTTATATTTCATATGTAATTTATTTTTAATACATTTTAAACAATTAAATTTGGCCAAACAATCTTAAAAGAAAAAAAAAGTCTCAGAAATCAATAAGAAAAGAAAAAAAAAAGCACTATGCACAGAAAATATCTAATTAATAGATAACATTCTAAGTTTTATATTTCATATGTAATTTATTTTTAATACATTTTAAACAATTAAATTTGGCCAAACAATCTTAAAAGAAAAAAAAAGTCTCAGAAATCAATAAGAAAAGAAAAAAAAAAGCACTATGCACAGAAAATATCTAATTAATAGATAAAATTCTAAGTTTTATATTTCATATGTAATTTATTTTTAATACATTTTAAACAATTAAATTGGTCAAACAATCTTAAAAGAAAAAAGTCTTAGTAATCAATAACAAAAAAAACAAAAAAATACACTATGCACAGAAAATATCTAATTAATAGATAAAATTCTAAGTTTTATATTTCATATGTAATTTATTTTTAATACATTTTAAACAATTAAATTGGTCAAACAATCTTAAAAGAAAAAAAAGTCTTAGTAATCAATAACAAAAAAAACAAAAAAATACACTATGCACAGAAAATATCTAATTAATAGATAACATTCTAAGTTTTATATTTCATATGTAATTTATTTTTAATACATTTTAAACAATTAAATTTGGCCAAAAAATCTTAAAAGAAAAAAAAGTCTTAGAAATAAAAATAAGGCAATGAGAATGATGTCTTTTGTTTGGGAAGAAACAGGAAGTAAATGATCTGCCATTATCGAAATGCCTTAATTAGACCCCTTTTTTTGCCAAATTGTTAAAATCACTAGGACTGCATTTTTTAACACGGGAATATCATAAAATGTGTTTTTAGTAACAGTTAAATTCATTTCAAATAATGCACAAGTACAATTTTATGGTAGGAATTTAGTTACTTAAAGTTCAAGTATTTTCTTAAAAACTGTCAAAATTCTGAGGAAATATCAGGAATATAGAGCTCGATTTCATGGTCTTTTACTATATTCATATACGTTAGCATTGTGTGAAGTTTTCATATATTTGCTTAATATGGATTGTTTAGAAAATAATGTCGGATTTTAGAATAAATTTTTTATTCCTGAATTAATGAATTTAAAGCAAGTAAAATTAGTGGTTTGTTTTGTTTTATGGCAAATCAACCTCAGTGGATCATTTAATGCCGACAAAGTTTTGAAATAAATTCATTCTTAAGTGGATACTCAATTTTTTATAGACACATTTTTTCTATTTAACCTTTCAGTGGCATCCAGTGCGACCAATTATTGCTTCTATTTCAAGTGGAGTCGTTTCAATTTGGGCACAAAATCAAGTTGTAAGTAACAAAAAACACTTTGCTTTTAATTTGTCAAACATGTATTTATGCTGATTTTTCTAAAATTGAAGGACTTTGCTGATTTTTCTAAAATTGAAGGACTTTGCTGATTTTTCTAAAATTGAAGGATTATGCTGATTTTTCTAAAATTGAAGGATTATGCTGATTTTTCTAAAATTGAAGAATTATGCTGATTTTTCTAAAATTGAAGGATTATGCTGATTTTTCTAAAATTGAAGGATTATGCTGATTTTTCTAAAATTGAAGGACTATGCTGATTTTTCTAAAATTGAAGGGCTTTGTTGATTTTTCTAAAATTGAAGGATTATGCTAATTTTTCTAAAATTGAAGGTCTTTGCTGATTTTTCTAAAATTGAAGGGCTTTGCTGATTTTTCTAAAATTGAAGGATTATGCTGATTTTTCTAAAATTAAAGGATTATGCTGATTTT
The DNA here is from genome assembly GCA_023376005.1 of Doryteuthis pealeii. NCBI lineage: Eukaryota > Metazoa > Mollusca > Cephalopoda > Myopsida > Loliginidae > Doryteuthis > Doryteuthis pealeii. The sequence goes on along the minus strand of CM042158.1, from coordinate 93,606,476 downwards.
TCTAAAATTGAAGGGCTTTGCTGATTTTTCTAAAATTGAAGGATTATGCTGATTTTTCTAAAATTGAAGGTCTTTGCTGATTTTTCTAAAATTGAAGGTCTTTGCTGATTTTTCTAAAATTGAAGGATTATGCTGATTTTTCTAAAATACCTAGAAAATTTGGTACAGCTCTGGGGGAAATTTGGTAGGCAAAGAGTTAAGTATTCTCATAGATACCTCGACTGGTGTTTCTACATCAACCAGATACCTCGACTGGTGTTTCTACCTCAACTTGAGGTAAAGTGGGGGTTCATTTTGGTATTGTAATAAAGTTATAAACTGATCCCTCATTTCTTGATAACATTAGATTCCATTCATTTCTATAATTGAGTAAATTTTACATGAACACTAATAATAGGACTTTATCTAAGTAAAATGAGTGCTGAGGTGAATAGATAATGAACTTTAAAATAACCCATCATACAGGTAAAAAATACCCAGAAAATTTGGTCCAGCTGTAGGGGGGGGGGGATTTGGTAGGCAAAGAGTTAAAGCAAATGAATGTTTTGATTACTTTTAATTGTTTATTGCATAAAGCATTTTTGGTTTTTTTTCAGGAAAACTGGAGTGCATTTGCTCCTGATTTTAAAGAATTGGATGAAAATGTTGAATATGAAGAACGGGAATCAGAATTTGATATTGAAGATGAAGACAAAGAAAAAGAAGAAACAAAAGGTTAGTAAAATTTTTGTTTTGACTATCTACATCTTTGGAGTAGTAGTGCATGTTAGGATCCTGTCCATGGGTTAAATAGATTGAAAATATCATAAAATGTGTTCTTAATTAATCAATACAACTGCATGTTTTAACACAAAAATATCATAAGATGTATTCTTAATTGTGCTTGCGCATTATTTGAAATGAACACATTTTATGATATTTTCATGTTAAAACATACAGTTGTATTGATTCAAACAAATTCGTATTTTCACTGTAGATTTACGGTGAAATGAAAATGGCCGACCAAAACAAACAGCTTCCTCAAAGTGAAACATACAAGGGGAGGTTACTCTTATTTATGTAGCTAATGTTCAGATTACCACCATATGAATGTAAAATGAGTACGATTTCCTAACCTCTAGACAAGTTGACATGTCATTAAAATCAATCAAATGAGAAAATCTTTTCTTTTTTTTTTTTTAGGTCCTGATGAAGAAGATGAGGAAGTAGATGTTACAAGTATTGAACCTATCCGGGCATTTGTCAGCAGGTAAGAAAAGTCCTAAAAAATTAATGTTAGAAATGAATATATTTTGTGGCTGGTTTAATACGACAGCATTCCTTTTACATACTAGCAAATATATGCACCCTCCGGGTGCAAGTATTTAAGTTTTAATGTAATAGAATATATTAAATTAGAAAGGTTAATGAAACTAAATAAGAATACAGATAAAAAGATTTGAAACAGAGAGGGTATAATATAAAAATAGAACACCTGAAACTTATTCTTCTATCACTCCTGTCTTCCATTGCTAAATTTTCCTAATTTAACTATTTAGTTAAAATAGGAAGTAAAGAATAAAATGACAATTATTTCTTCGAGTTGATGGATTTCTTTTAAGATTTATCCCCGAGATTTTTGCTCATATTCATTAAGATAAAACCAAACAATTAGAAATCAATAATACTAAGCACATATTTATTAAAATAAAATGTTTAATATCAATATGCAAATTAGCCTTCCCGTTCACACTGTAAACCGCTATTTTGTTGTATATATAAATACAATTGCATGTTATTATGTAGATATGTCCAACATATCTAACTTTGGTTTCGACTGGGGGTCCAGTGAGCTTCGGACGCTGGACCATATAAGTTAATAGCGTCGATCCCAGGGGGCTATCACCCCAGACAATAACTGCCCCCTTGACTTAAAGGGGCAGGGCTGGGTTTATTGCCCAGTGCCTGAGGCGCCCCCCTTGAGGGGGGAATGCCGAAGGGATCAATGCAATTTTTGTTCTTTCCCACCCATGAGCTTCGGCTTGTGGGTAGGCCCACATTAAAATGAGGCCTTGTGCCCAGCCCATACAAGTGGAGTATGAGGCAAATACACCTAACTTCGGTTTTGACTGAGGTGTCCGGTGGCTTCGGACGCTGGACCTTACAAGTTAACATCATTGATCTCAGGGGGCCACCTCCCAGTCAACACCTGCCCCCTTGACTTAAAGGAGCAGAGCTGGGTTTATTGCCTAGTGCCTGAGGCACCCCCTTGAGAGGGAATGCCGATGGGATCAATGCATTTTTTCCACCCACCACCCATGGGTCTCAGCTTGTGAGTGGTCCCATATTAATAGGGCCTTGTGCTTGACCCATACACGTGGGGCACGTGGTAAATATCTAGTATGTAGATATGGTCAATAGTATCGGTAATGTAAAACAATTTCATTAATAATTGAGGTTTAAATAAAAGTAAAATAATGGAGAATGTGACGTTAATAACTAAAGGAATTGTGACTTGAGTAGTGGAATAGTTTCGTTTACAGACCAACACAATCTCCATTATGATAAAATGAGAGAAAGGCTTGGGTAATCTGGTAAAGATCTTACATGGAATTAGTTGACTGTAACCTGCTGTAGTAAACTTAAGATATTTCTCTATAAAACTGTATACCATTAGAGACAATATCTTAAATAGTTTAAATAGTTGCTCTAGTAAACTTAAGATATTTCTCTATAAAACTGTATACTATTATCTATTATTATACTAAAGCTGAGCAAATCGACTTATGGTTCCATAAGGCTTTTTTTCTATTTAATTTAATGACATGAAAATTATACTAAATTATTCCTTACTTTTAGGATTGAATTATGTTTGAAAAAGATTCCGTTTTAATTGGTTCTAATTAGTCATAATTTGCAATTAAATCAAAAACTGACCAATCTCTTACTTTACTTTCTGTCTATCACTTTTTCCCCTCTATGTATCTCTTCATTACCTCCTCGTTATATAATCTTAGTCTCTCTGGGAGGGGAGAGAGAGAGAGAGACACACACGGGAGAATTAGAAATGTATTTCTATGTTAGATTTCACAAGCAGCAACCAGTAGCTTAAATTAGGTCAAACATTCCCTTTCTTAGAAAGCTTAACATACAGAATGATGTCCGACTGTATTTATTATTATTATTATTGTTAGGTAAACTTAACGAGTTGCTAAAGAGTTGTTCCCCTTTGATCAGTAAGAGACTGACTGGAACCCAGAGATGGGAATTCTGCCATGTTACTTTGGACTGGGATTTTAGACAGCACAGACGTGCGTCAGCACAGTTGAACTAGTGACCACGTGTGTCAGCACGATTGGGCTAGTTAAGTCATTTTTAGGTTAGAAGCATTTTCTATGTTAAATAAAGACTCATCAGCAGAGAGTCAACAGACAAGGCCACTGGCCCCATGTGACGAACACACACATGATACACACACAGCTGAACTCTATCCAAAACCCTCTGACTGTATTCCCTGTCAGTGAGAATAAATAAAAATAAATATTATCTGTTAAACATATTCACTGTTTTATCATCATTTTGATATTTCCTACATCTCGGGATATAACATTTTAAAAATGTATGCGCTTTGCATACATACTTTCCCCTAATCTCAATTATTTACCTAGAGCTGAATGGGTAACTCAACATGTTACATTTTGTCTAGTATCTCTATAAAACTGTATACCATTAGTGTCAATATCTTAAATATTTAAAAATAAAAATTTCATGACTATCAATTTCTTTTATAAATACACTATATTTTTGTCTGCCTTGTTAGATGAGTTAAGATAAATTCTTAAAGGATCACCAAAAATGATTTATTTTCTTATTTAAAAAATTTTTTTTTAGTTTTATTTTTTAATTTTTTTTTAGTTTTATTTTATTTAAAAAATTTTTTTAGTTTTATTTTTTAATTTTTTTTTAGTTTTATTTTCTTATTTTTTAAATTTTTTATTTTTATTTTTTTATTTTTTTTTTTTTATTTTCTTATTTTTAAATTTTTTATTTTTATTTTTTTATTTTTTTAGTTTTATTTTCTTATTTTTTAAATTTTTATTATTTTTTTAGTTTTTTTAGTTTTATTTTCTTATTTTTTTAATTTTTAATTTTTATTTTTTTATTTTTTTTTAGTTTTATTTTCTTATTTTTTAAATTTTTATTTGTATTTTTTATTTTTTTTTATTTTTATTTTCTTATTTTTTTAAATTTTTATTTGTATTTTTTATTTTTTTTTATTTTTTTTCTTATTTTTAAATTTTTTATTTTTATTTTTATTTTTTTTATTTTATTTTTTTTTTTATTTTTTATTTTTATTTTTTTATTTTTTAAATTTTATTTCTTATTTTTTAAATTTTTTAGTTTAATTTTTAATTTTTTTTTAGTTTTTATTTCTTATTTTTTAAATTTTTTTAAATAGACTGCTTCAGTTCCAGTGATCTTTTGAAAAAGAGATATTATCTCGAAAATTCAAGAATTAAATACAGGTTAACACACAACATCATTGTTACCGTATTATTATTTTTCTTTTTTCTTTACACCTGCATTGTGATAGCCTTCTAAATCAACCTCCTAACTAATTTTTTAAATTATTTCTGCCTGGTTCTGTTTCAGTGATGAAGAAGCAGAAGATGAAGGTGCCCTGATGTATTTGCCTGTATCTCCTGAAATTGATGATCCTGAAGAAGGATGGCCTCTGGCATCTGATCTGGTAAGTTAATCATCATAAGTAAACATATCAAATTAAATCATCATACTGTCGTATATCCACAGGTCCTGCTAGTATATATAAAAATGAATGTTCTCTGACACAAGTAAATATGCATACACCTTCACATACACATGTATATGATTGTAAACCCGCCCTCGTGGTGGGGATTGCTATAATTAACGGCATTGATCCCAGGGGGCCATCCCTCCAGGCAACACCTGCTCCTCGATTTAAAGGGGCAAGCTGGGTTTATTGCCCAGCGCCTTGAGGGGGAAACCGACGGGATCAACACAATTTTTGTGCTTACCACCCATGAGATTCGGCTTATAGATGGGCCCAAGTTAAAAACGAGACCTTGTGTCCAGTGCTCATAAGTGGGATGAGAGGCTTATATCTGTATATGATTGTAAAATGAATACAATTCCCTAACCTTTAGTTTATACTCGTTATGTAATGGTTATTGTTGTTGTAGCAATCCTAACACTTAAGAAAATAAAGAACATAGAAATTTACATAGAAATGCCAAGTTTTATGAAAATTGTTCCAAAAATAAAGAAATGGTAAAGAAATGACTGAATTTCATGTTTTGAATTGGTCAGTGATTTGACATTTTTTTGCAAAATCATATCCACGTTTGTACCCCCAATTTTGGGGCTTTAAATTCTCATCACTTTTGAACCAATGGGGATATTTTCATAATTCAGTTTTGAACTCCATTTACAGAGCTCAATATAACTAATGTAATTAAATAACAATAACACAAAATAAAAAAATTAACTGAGAATGCCGGTTGTAGGAAATGTATTCAGTGCCCCCGAGTTCAAATCCTGGGTGTGACTGTTTGCATTTCATATATTGCTAATACTCTTGGGAAAAGTATGAATCAAACTATTCTTCTCCCAGTTATGGGTAAATAGTTAGACAGACTGAGCACTTTGGCAACCAATATAGAAGAAGGAAAACTCTGAATTCAAATGAGTTGTACTCCGCTTAAATATTGACCTTATGTCTGCTTGTGGCAGAGAGGTTGGGTAAATACAGACTGGGCTCCATTCAGCTATAGGTAAATAGGGTAGACTAGGGTCTTTAACCTTCTTATGGCAACCTGTCTTGGAGAAGGAAAACTCTGAATTCAAACCAATTGAAACTTAAAAAGTGACCTTTTGTCACATACTGTATGTGGTGGAGAGGTTGATTAAATACAGACTCATATGACACTAAAATGGTAAAGCTCCATTTCTGGAGATGTGGGGGTCACTTTTTTGTTGCTATTACTCCCAGGTCCACTCTGACCCGGAGTGGTAGTACCTGTTAGGGTCCCATCTATAGGTTGAATAAAAAAATGAGTTTTTAAAAAATTGAATACCTAACAAGAATGAATAAAACAAAAACATCTTTGGTATAAAATAGCCCAATGGTTGATAGGCTGTAAACTCCAACTAACTGGAACTTTCAGTATTACTTTTTATACAAAAATTGGGTACCATTATAGTATGTGGCCTACGAAATCATGTCTCTCTTATAGTATGTGGCTTACCTTTTGAATGTGGCCTACGAAATCGTGTCTCTCTTATAGTATGTGGCCTACCATAAAAAGCATATTATGAGGTTATGATAATAACTGCTAACCCTAATCCTATTTCAGAATTTTAGAATTAAATAGATCTCTGATTTATGTAAATTATGGATAAATTCTTTTTTAATTATTCTTAATTACTATATACAGCTTATGACTGAATTGCATTTCATGAAATTGAATATATGTGAAAAATAATTAGTTTCAATGAATTGCCTACTACTTACATCTATAAATATACTCTTACTGAGGTAGGACACATTCAAACTGGGTAGGCCACATACTATAACAGAATCAAAAAGATAGGCACCAAAAATTGAATACCTAACAAGAATAAATAAAACAAAAACATCTCTGGTATAAATTAGCCCAATGGTTGATAAACTGTAAAATCCAACCATCTATCTGGTACTTTTTATACAAAAATTGTTTAGTGTGTTTTTATTCATTGGCAATTCTAGAGAGATGACTTTCATGGAAATGTTCAGATTTCATTCTCTTAATGTCCTATACCACCTCATTCCATCCGGCCGGAAGTCATATTCATTTTCCTAGTCTACCCCAAATGATAGCCTTTGTTTAAATGTAATATTAAAACTCTTAACATCCTATTAAGAATTTTCTAAATTCAGAGCCCCATTCCTATAAAGATTTATAAAAAAATGCCTAAAAATGGCCTTTTCATTTCAAGTTACCGGAGTTATTTCCCTTTAATATAAGACTTCTAAATATGTTTAATATTACATTTAAACAAAGGCTATCATTCGGGGTAGATTAGGAAAATGAATGTGACTTCTGGCCGGGCGGAATGAGGCAGTATAGGATGTTAAGAGTTAAACATATTTAGCAGTCTTTGATTTAAGGGAAATAACAGGTAACTTTTAATGAAACGGACATTTTTACCCATTTTTGATAAATGTTTATAGGAATTGGGCTATGGATTTTGTTTAAATGTAATATTAAACATAATTCTCAACAGGATGTTAAGAGTTAAATTTTTTTATTGCTAAATTTTGAGATTCATTGTCTGTGATTTATATTTGTTTTTTTTTTCTTTTAAATTTTTCTTTACTTTCACTTTCACTAGGCGTCTGAAGAACCAATTAAAGAACACAAAGATAAAGATTCAGATCAAGCATCATCACCAAAGAAACGAAAAACAAAGTCTGTAGATATTGACCTGCCAGATGCACCAATTGATGGTGAGTTATTTACACAATAATCAAGTATAATTATCTGTCTGTAATTTTTGTTAGGATGAGAGTGTAGTTTCTGCATATCTTGTTTAAGATAAGAATGTTGTTCAGTAATCTGAACATTAGCTACATAAATGAGAGTAACCCCCCCTTGTTTGTTTCACTTTGAGGAAGCCATATGTTTTGGTCGGCCATTTTCATTTCACTGTAAATCTACACTGAAAATACAAATTTGTTCAAATCAGTACAACTGAATGTTTTAACTAAAAAATATCATAAAATGTGTTCTTAATTGTGCTTGCGCATTATTTGAGATGAACTTAATTGTTATTAAGAACACATTTTATGATATTTTCGTGTTAAAACATGCAGTTGTATTGATTCGAACAAATTCGTATTTTCAGTGTAGATTTACAGTGAAATGAAAATGGCCGACCAAAACATATGGCTTCCTCAAAGTGAAACAAACAAGGAGAGGTTACTCTCATTTATGTAGCTAATGTTCAGATTACCTGTTATTCTCTGGTATCCTTCCAGCTGAGATCAATAAGTAGTATCTGTTATGCTCCTTTTGGACATAATCTTTTGTGTTTTTTTAAAAAATTTTTTGATACTATCTTGATCGGATTGTTTCTAGCTAAAATATCCTGTTCTTTGCCTTCAATGTATTTATTATTTCACAAAAAACCCTGAAACTCTAAATATAACAATGAAGAGAAGTGTGCTAATTTGTTTTTGATATTGTATTGGTTACATTTAATTAAACTGTTTTCTTTTATTTTTTGATATCTGTGTTTTTAGTATTCCATATTGTATATGTATTTATTTGATGAGAAAATAGGATAAAGAACAAAAATTAAAGAAAAATCTGCTATCTTCAAGATATGCGCTCCCAAATTTTTCATTTTTTTTTTTTTTAAGGAATGCTCCCATCGAATTAGAAGTAGGAGCCAGCCTTATATGATCATTTGATCTGCTTTTTTTTTTTTTTTTTCTTCAGGAGAATAAATTTTTTTTCATTTGAATTCTTAAATGATTTTGTTTTACAATAAATTATTTTGTGCATTTTCAATGAATATGTCTCAAAGAAAATTATTCTGGGCATTTTTCATTAAATATGTCTCAATTAATTTTTTTTTACCTATAAAATAACTTTTTTGTTTTTCAATAATAAAGTTTGAAATCTTTTTTTTTTACAATGAATTGAAAACAAATAAAAAATTAATTAACAATTCAAATGGAAAACAAAGTTTATTTTTCCAAAAAAACAAAAGGTAATTTATGAGGAAGTGCGTCCCGGTCTCCTGCCTCAATAGTTGCTGCCCAGTGACTATTAAAATAACAACCCAGCTATATTAAAACTATCCATCTATCTATCTATCTCAATTTGTTCATATTTATCTATATTACTTTAAATACTAAGATTTTTTTTATTCATGTTTGTTTAATGTCTTGTTTTTAGTTTAAATAAACAAGAATTACGACAAAAAAAGAAGCGACCACCCCCAAAAATACATTTACTTGTCAAAAATATCTATCTCCATTTGTTTGTATCTATCTATATTATTTTGTTTGTTTATCTATCTATCTATCTCAGTCTATTCAAAACTATATATCCATCTTCATATCTAAACAAGAATTACGACAAATTACGATAAATAAACAAGAATTAGGACGAGCTGGGGTTGTTATTTTGATAGTCACCGGGTAGCGGGTTTTAAGGCGGGAGACCGGGACGCACTTCCTCATAAATTACCTGAAAAATTTGCCAGTGCTTATCTTGAAGATAACCAAAAAATCTATTAAATCTTACCTATTCAGTATTGAAAAAATAAAGTTAACACATTTCTCTCTGTTGTCACATTTAAAATTTCATTTTTTTGTGAAATAATAAATTTATTCTAACAACGCTATCCCTATAGTAAAATATATTAATCTGATGGAGTATTTTTTAAAAAAGTGAGCCTATTTCTCCTTTCTTAAGTTTAGATTTAGTTTGATGTTTCCCTATAAGGATAACAATAATCTAATACAATCTAATACAGTATTAAAAAGATAAAGTTAGAATCTAAGGACCAAGTATCCAGCTGGGAGCCGCCTTGAAAGGAACACCTTTTGCTTTTCACTGTACACTTCCGGTTGTGGTACAAGAAACGCATGGAAAATAAACTTTATAAATTGTGTGATACCATTTCCGAACAACATCCTTTTATTTGAATAAACATAAAAAATATTTTGTAAATAAAAAGTATTTTCATTTAAATAAACATATCTGCATTTCTCTTCTGATTAAACAAAAACTATTTAATATAAAAATGTCTTTAATATAAAAACGTGTCTTTCGTTTAAAGTTTTATAATTGAAAATAAAAAAATCCTATTGAATTAACAACAACAACATGAAATAACTAATTTTTTAAAAATTAAAATCGAAAACTATTTTAGTATAAAAACATGCCTTTGGGTTGTAAATATACATGAACAAATTTAAAAAAAATCTTACAGTGAAATTCTAATGCAAAAAAATCGTCTGTTGTTTGTAAACAAACAACTGGTAGTTTATAGTGAAAAGCAAAAGGTGTTCCTTTCAAAACAGCTCCCAGTTGGGGTGCTTATTGGTTACTTGGTGCGAATCTAATACAGTGTTAAAAAGATAAAGTTATCTCCCTTGTTATATTTAGATTTTGTTTTTTGTGGAACAAGTTCTTTCTGATCACGCTATTCCTATGATGTCACATGTCAATCTGGTTATTCATATCGTCTTCTTTTTACCTCATGATACCTATATAATATAAAATGATATAAAAGGTAGAATCTCTAAAATTCCAGTGTATCCAGGCAGATAAAAATATATATCATCAGTGATGCTGATAGCTTTTTAATTTAGTGCATCTTGGGATACATAGATTTGATTTGAATGCTCCCTGGGAAATTTGATACGTCCCAACTAAATTTTCTTAATAAATTGTAGGGTTTTTATTCATGAACTCGGAAAAGAGGACTGAAGTTTTTTTTTTTTATGAAACAACTAAAACTGTCTTACTCTTACCTTGTGTCCTATTCCATGGAGTTCGTTTCTAAGAAAATATTGAAATGTATTTACAATTAGCTTGAAATGATGGGGGAAAAAACACCAACAAAAACAAAACTAAATAAAAATAAAAAAACGGGAGTATTTACAGCAGGGTCGAGCTATACCTGGATTAAGCATGAGGCCAGAAATTCTCTCGTGATGTTAGGAGTGGAAATTTCCTGTTAACAAAAACAAGATATACTTTCTACTTTCTACCAATTAGCTGAGAACTTACATCCCTGAACTGTTACAGGCTGGTTGTGTGCAGTGTATTGGATTTCCTTGGATCCTATTTTACTGCATTCTTGTGTTCAGGTGCTTCGGCCCTGGACCGGATAAGTAAAATTATCAGCATTGATCCCAGAGGGTTATCCCCCCCCCCAGGCAATACCTGCCCCCTTGATTTAAAAAGGCAGGGTTGGGTTTATTGCTTAGTGCCCGATGCGCTATTGAGAGGGAATACTGACGGGATCAACGCATTTTTGTGCCTACCACCCATAAGCTTTGACTTGTGAGTGGGCCCACATAAAAATGTCCTTGTGTCACGCCCTCATATTTGGGATGAGAGGCAAATACCTATTTTACTGCATCCTTTTAGATTTTTATGCATGAGGGATGCAGGATACGTAACCTGTCATCATCACTGTATTAGGAAACAGAGATTTGATAGGTGTTACAAGAAAGATAAACTCATCTTTTTTTTCTTATAATTCAACTGGTTATTTCCTATAAGTCTAACATAAACAAAGGGGAACCACTCTTGACTGATAAATTTATTTATTGATCTACTAGGAAAAAAAAAAGACGACGGGGTTAGGGTTAGGGTTAGTTTAATGGGAAAATAAATAAATAATCTATCAGTCAAGAGTGGTTCCCCTTTGTTTATGTTAGATTTATAGGAAATAACCAGTTGAATTATAAGAAAAAAAGATGAGTTTATCTTTCTTGTAACACTTATCAAGTCTCTGTTTCCTAATACAGTGATGATGACAGGTACGTATCCTGCATCCCTCATGCATAAAAATCTAAAAGGATGCAGTAAAATAGGTATTTGCCTCTCATCTCACTTATGAGGGCGTGACACAAGGACATTTTTATGTGGGCCCACTCACAAGCCAAAGCTTATGGGTGGTAGGCACAAAAATGCGTAGACTTATAGGAAATAACCATTCAATTGTTGTCTGTCGGAAAAAGAAAAAAGTGATATTTTTTTTAATCTTGACTTTTTTTTTTTCTTCTTCTTTTCGTTTTTGCAGACTCATTTTAATCCTGACTCTTTTCTTTTTTTTTAATCCTGTTAATCTTTAATTTAATAATGATAATAATAATAATAATAATAATAATAATAATATATAATAATAATTTAATTTAATTTAATAATAATTTAAGAAAAGTGTTCAATAATTTTTAATCTGTTTAATCTTTTTTTCTAATCCTGACTCATTTTAATCTTGACTCTTTTTTTTTTCTTTTTTTTCTTTTCCTTTTTGCAGAGATCCAAAAAAGTGGATCCTATTTTACTGCAAGTATCAAAATACAATAGTGATATTTTTTTAATCTTGACTCTTTTTTTTTTCTTCTTCTTTTTTTCAGAGATCCACCCATTTCTAAACGTGAAGAAACCTCAGGATAAATCTCAACAGAAAAAAGGTACACGGCCCAAACAGCGTCAAGGGAAACCAGAAAAGAATCGAGGGAAAGAAAAACATGCAACAAAACACGCAGACAAGTCAGATTCAGATCAAAAAGAAAACATAGGTAAATTGGCATTTTGGAATTTAGGTTAGAGTATTTTACCTGAAGATAAAATTGGTGTAGAATAGACAACAGTGTTAAGGGCCTAACAAATTGCTGACGTTATTTCCTATAACTCCAACCTAAAAAAAGGGGAACCACTCTGAATGAATTGTATATTTAATCTACCCATTATTTTCCGCGTTAGAATGCGCCGACTGCACCTCTGCAGAGAAGTAAGACTCCCCCAATGGGCCACCTGTTGGCCGTGGGTGGCGACCCGTGATGCTTAAAGATAGAGCCCAGGTGGATGAGCAATACTCCACTTTGGCCCTATCTTGGGTTAGATGGGCGGTCGGAGAGGCCCCCTCCGATCAATCGGCTGGTCACGTCAAGCCCTAGCACCTATATGATTTTCCCAATTCTAGTGCCCTTATGGCAAGCCCCAACCCCTTTTTTATCATATGGGTGCTAGAAGGTGGTGGCTGCAGGTCTACATGTCCTGGGAATGACGTTAAACTCTATCTGACGGTGAGGTTCCAGTTTTGGAGGTTTGGGAATGTGGAGCACCCCTTCATCACCATTGCTCCCTGGTCCACTCTGACCCGGAGTGGTAGTACCTGTTAGGGTCCCATCTATGGGTTAAATAGAAAAATGTATTTATAAAAAAATTGTATTATCCATTAAGAATTGATTTATTTCAAAACTTTATTGGCATTAAATAACCCACTGAGGTTGATATGCCGTAAAACAAAACAAACCAAACCAAACCATTATTTTCCCATTAAACTAACCCTAAACCTAACCCCGTCTTCTTTTTTCCTAGTAGATCAATAAATAAATAATTTATAAAATTTATTCAGAGTGGTTCCCCTTTTTTTAGGTTGGAGTTATAGGAAATAACCATTGCTGGGATCATATGGGGGACAATATATATAAATCTGATATAGGTTATATTTAAAAAATCTAAATCATCAGATGTAATATGAAATATGCAAATCATGAAATATTAAAACTTTCTTTTTTATTAGTATTATTTGTATAATTTGTATTATTGTCCTCATTTTCATTGTTAATTGTACAACGTTTCGGCTGATGTGCCCTCCGGCCTTCTTCAGGTATTTCTTGTCAGACTCTGGACACATAGCCTAGTGGATAAAGGAGTTAGGTTAAGACAGTTATTTTTAAACTGTAGGTTCAATCCTGGTCAGGGGCAGCAGTAATATAGAATAATAATTAATGCAGATTAACACCTGTACCCCAGCTATGGTTAGCGGAATGAGAACAGGATACCCCCGTGGACTGAATAAAGGGTTTGGTTCAAAGTTCCATGATGGCTGCTGATTACGACAAGAAATACCTGAAGAAGGCCAGAGGGCACATCGGCCGAAACGTTGTACAGATAATAATGAAGAAAATAGTCCGAATAATACAAATAATACTAATTATCAAGCCTCATCTCAAAATTTCAGAGAAATATTTCTTTTTGATTTTAATTTATTTTTTATTAAGTCTCACATGCCATCAATAAGTGAAGATCTTTTTTTAATAACACTTGCACAATCTTTATACCGAAAGGCGTCTTTTCTTTTGTAAGTAATTACATGGTTTCAAGTAATTATTCTTCATACAAATAATTTGCACACAGTTTCATGTATTTCAAGTAATTATTCTTCATACAAATAATTTGCACACAGTTATATAGTTTCATGTATTTTTCATGTAATTATATGGGTTCAAGTAACTATTCTTCATACAAATAATTTGCACACAGTTATATGGTTTCATGTATTTCATGTAATTATATGGTTTCAAGTAACTAATAATAACAATAATTTGTAAACAATTATAGCTTTAAGTAAATATTCTTAATACAAATAATTTACAAAGTTATATGGTTTCAATTAACTATTTAGTTTCAATAATAATAAGTAAAAAAAACTTAAGTCATCGGGGCGGCCTGATGTTGGTATCAGTCAGACAGCAAGGGAGTCTATCCCCCTTTTCTCTAGCGCTAGACCAAGGAGATTATTTTAGCGTCTGAGGTGGAGCGCCAAACCTACCATCAGCTCCCCACTTTACTGCACAGATCCTGTTCTGACTTGGCAAGGGTTGGTATCGAACCAGGAACCTTGTGATTCCTAGCCTCACAAATATATTTCTTAAGGTGCTAGTTTTCCAGACAAGAAATTGGTTTGCCAAAGAGGCTCTGCTAGTCAAAACGAATGAAAATTGAGATATTGCCCCTGGGAGAGCCTCTGCATAGTATCCAGAATCTGCACAGAACTGATTGATGTAGATTTTTGGGTAATCTGAATATCAGCTACATAAATGAAAGTTATCCCCCCCCCCCTGTTTCTTTCACTTTGAGGAAGCCGTTTGTTTTGGTCGACCATTTTCATTTCACTGTAAATCTACAGTGAAAATACAAATTTGTTCGAATCAATACAACTGCATGTTTTAACATGAAAATATCATAAAATGTGTTCTTATTAACAATTAAGTTAATTTCAAATAATGCGCACACACAATTAAGAACACATTTTATGATATTTTTGTGTTAAAAAATGCAGTTGTTTTGATTCGAACAAATTCATATTTTCAGTGTAGATTTATGGTGAAATAAAAATGGCCGACCAAAACAAATGGCTTCCTAAAAAAGTGAAAGATACAAGGGGAGGTTACTCTCATTTATGTTCAAATTACCGGTGTGTCCATATACAGGTGTATACAGAATATTACATGAGTTTGCCCTAGTTTCTCCAGCAGTGTTCATTTTACTCTGATAGTTTGTGTGATAGGTGGCAAGTGGCTGTACAGCATATTTTTTATGGGTATTTCTTCCAAGTCACTGGAATAATGTTTGCCTCTCAAACCCTCTTCATACAAATAATTTGCACACAGGCCAAAGAGATGATAGTCTGAGGCAAACATTATTCCAGTGACGAGGAAGTGAAATCTGTAGTGAAGAAGTGGGTCAAAGAACAGTCAACAAAATTTTATGGGGCAGGGATACATGTTCTCATTCGAAGGTGGAACATTGCTATTGAGAGAAACAGTGATGTGATCCACAGAGAACCGCTTCATTTTGATGTATGATACATGTTCCTGTGTTGATAATTATACCTGTCCTAAACAATATGGCATTACTTTTTGACTAACCCTCACATGCACACACACACACACACACACACACATATATATATATATATATAGTCATCCACAGACACCGTGTTTTGACGTTTACGTCTCATTAGTGTGTCTAGACATAACAACTACTTCTAGCCAAGAGCGAAACCTCTTCCCTCTTGGCCGTCCATAGCTGTCAGTAAGAGGCAACATTTTAACATGTAAATACATACATTAATAGATGTATGTTACAATCACCTAGAGAACTCTAGTCTGTAAACAGACGAGTAATGCCTAATGTCCGGTTGGCCTAGGGGTAGAGTCTCTGACTTTGCGTCCTGGGTTCGCCGGTTCGATCTCTGTTGGGGGGAGATCATAGGTATACACTGCTGATGAGACCAAAATTAGGTCGAAACAGCTGTACAGTGTTCCTCACGTCACACATGGTATTCGCCGAGTTTGCTTGTCATGATTAATTAAAATTATATAAATAAAATTTCTCTCCACAAAAAATAAAATAAAATAAAAAATTAGCTATATATATATATATATATATATATATATATATAGGTAATATATATATATATATATGAAGTAGTCAAACAGTGTGTTTGAAAATGGCGAAGGCTGACAATTTGTGGGAGATTATGTGCTTAATTAAAGTAAGCCAGCTAGTGTAGTGGTTAGAATGTCCGCCTGTCAGCCTGACAGGTAGGGTTTCGAATCACGCACAAAGCACTGCCCTGTCTATAGCTCTGCTGATGAGGCCTAATGGGCTGAAATGTACATACAGAGATGACTTTTTCTCGATTTGTTTACGCTTTACATTCAAACCGATATGCACGCCTAATTCATTTAGTTATAATTAATTAACAAAATTAGGTATGACTTTAATTAAGCACATAATCTCCCACACACACACACACACACATAAGAAGGACCTGTGGATATACTACAATATGATATTTTACTTAATACCCTGTTTGATATATTTACTTAAGAGCTATTGTAAAATAGTTCAATATTTAAAAAGCATAATAATCTTGATTTAACTTTTTCTCACTCTTTTTTCTTTCTTTCACATCTTTTCATTATATTCGATTGAAACAGATTAGCGCTATCACTCCCACACGCTCACCCTCTCTCTCTTTCCCTTACTCTCTTTCTTTCTTTCTTATTAGATTTTTTTCTGTATCACATGACCTTTTCCTTCCCTTTTTTTCATTATAATAAAAGCAGAATGGTCCATTATTTAACTGAGATAACGACACTCATAAGAAATAAGAATTTGACAGATAAACACACCAGATATATTTTTGCATTACATCTTGGACGATTTGGACAGTCTCATTTTTAACCAGAGGGTGTTGCAAGATAATAATGGTTGGAAGATTAAAGAACAAGAGTATTAATATATCCCCTAACAAGCCCCCAACAGAATACAACATGACCAAGAATTGTGTGTATTCCATCCCATGCAGCTGTGGCAAAGTATACAAAGGTGAAACATGCTGTCCACCGAAAGTAAGACTAGAGGAACATCGTAAAGCAGTGGTTCGAGGAGAAATAGAAAAGTTGGGTATGGCTGACCATATATGGAATGAAAAGAGAAACCACCTGCCCTTATGGGATGAAGTTAAGATAATAGATAGGGAAGAACATTGGAAGAGAAGACGCCTCAAAGAATCAGCTCATATGATAGGCTATAGTAATCTCTTGAGTAGACCAAGTATAGAGATGAATACAATATGGAAACCTATAATTAAAAAGGCTAGATTAGACTTGAAAAAAAAAAGAAGCAGTAGGAGTCAAGGTAAAGAATCATACATCAGTTAAAAAGGTAGATATTCTAAGCAAAAACAAGACATTAGGTTTATAAGTTCCCAAAATTCACACTGGATTGTCCAATTGGACACATGGCCTTGTGGATAAAGGAGTTAGGTTAAGACAGTTCTAAGTGACAGTTATCTCTAGGTTGCAGAACATGAAAATATCATAAAATGTGTTCTTAATAACAATTAAGTTCATTTCAAATAATGCACAAGCACAATTAAGAACACATTTTATGATATTTTCATGTTAAAACATGCAGTTGTTTTGGTTTGAACAAATTCGTATTTTCAGTGTAGATTTACAGTGAAATGAAAATGGTCACCCAAAACAGATGGCTTCCTCAAAGGGAAACATACAAGTGGAGGTTACTCTCATTTATGTAGCTAATGTTCAGATTACCTTTGATTGTTTTTAGAATTTCATTAAGTTCATCCTTCATAAAGTGTACCAGTTTGATGTCTATTTGGTCATTTATAATTTCTTGGGTAGGTTTATCGGTGATTTTATGATGCAGATCTTGAAGTGTTCTTTCCACTTCTGAAGGGTTTCTTCTTGTCTAACAGCTTTTAGCTTTTAGAGGTGGTTTTTTTTTTTTTTTTTTTTTCACTGCTAATTTCGTTTACGATCTGCCATGCTAATTGAATATTTACCACATACCCCATGTGTACGGGTTAGGCACAATGCCCTATTAATGTGGTACCACCCACGAACCGAAGCTCATGGGAGGCGGGTGCAAAAAATATGTTGATCCCTCAAGGGGGATGCCTCAGGCACCGGGCAATAAACCCAGCTCTGCCCCTGTAAATCGAGGGCAGGTTTGCCTGGGGGGATGGCCCCCTGGGATCAACGAAGCCACCGCACCCTGAGTCCATTCTGCCATGCTAATTGTGATTGTCTATCTACAAAATTTCTGATTTTATTTATTTGACCTTGGATGTATTCGAGTTGTTCTTTTTTTTATATGTTTTATTTAGTTCTATATAAGCTTTCTTGAGTTTCTGCGTATTGGTGATTTTTGGGTTTCTTTTATTAAGTAGTGATGCTTTTTTTTTATGGTTTCTTGTTTTTCTCTAACTGCTTTTGACTCCCAGGGAACTGTACATGTGGCTCTTGTTTGGTCAGTATGCACTTGACTGCTAATTCTAAGTGGGCGGTTGTAAATTTTTTATATTCATTTGTAGTTTTTTACAGTTACCGAATAGTGATTGCATTTATCACTGTTGGCAAGTGATGACCAATCATATTGTACAGATTTACTTGTTTGTTTCTTATTTTGGCATAGGCTGAAGCGAAATTTTATTGAGACAATTCTGTAATCTGAAGAATGAATAAAACAAAATATATTCGGCATAAAATGACTCAACAAGGGTTGACATGCCGTAAATTCCAACCAACCAACCAACCAACCAACCATCTATTCACCTCAGAACTCATTCTATTCAAATAAATTCCTATTATTGTTGTAATCTGGTTCCTACTGCTCAATTATAATGAATTAACCATCAGTTTTTGTACCTTGCTTGGGTGTGTTATGCATAGGATTGCAGTGGTGGGAGGGTTGCTGTGAGCAGCTTAAAGTAGGCAAAGAGTTAAAATTTACCTCAGAAACCAACCTTGATATAAAAATAGATTATAATGGCATTTAAATCAATCATTATTATCATCAAGGCGTGCTGGCTGCACAAATTCTTTGAACCTCTCTTGCCATCTGTCCCTATCAGTCATCAGTTTTAACAACTGTGATGGTAATCTGAACATTAGCTACATAAATGAGAGTAACCTCCCCTTGTTTCTTTCACTTTGAGGAAGCCTTATTATCATCAAGGCGTGCTGGTTGCACAAATTCTTTGAACCTCTCTTGCCATCTGTCCCTATCAGTCATCTCAGTTTTAACAACTGTGATGGTAATCAGAACATTAACTACATAAATGAGAGTAACCTCCCCTTGTTTCTTTCACTTTGAGGAAGCCTTAATAACAATTAAGTTCATTTTATAAATAATGCACAAGCACAATTAGGAAAACATTTTATGATATTTCCGTGTTAAAACATGCAGTTGTATTGATTCGAACAAATTTCGTATTTTCAGTGTAGATTTATGGTGAAATGAAAATGGCCGACCAAAACATAAGGCTTTCTCAAAGTGAAACAAACAAGAGGAGGTTACTCTCATTTATGTAGCTAATGTTCAGATTATCGTTGTTAAGTCTCTATACAGCATCTGGTATCTGCACAGAGCTAATCAATGTAAGTTTTTGCTAGTCGGCTAACACTGGTGTGTTCATTTGTTGGAGTCCATAGTTTGTCCTTTCTTCTCCAGCAGTGACCAGTATGTCTTCCTCATTTTTTACATTGGAAGCTTTGGGAGATGGGAGGTAAGTGGCCATACAATTGCTGTTTTTTAAGGATTTATTCAAAACAGCATGCAGCATCCTTGTGTAGTTCCCATCTAGATTTTTCTCTAAGCGTTTTGTTAAAGTAAGTGGTGCAACCATACAGTAGTACTGTCACAGGTATATTTCAATCAATACAACCATAAAATTTACCTCAGACACAACCCCTAATATAAAAATATATTTCAATACCATTTTTATCAATACAACCATAAAATATAAAAAATATGTTTCAATACCATTTTATCAATGCAGCCATGAAATGTACCCAGACACAACCCTAATATAAAAATATATTTCAATAAGATTTTTATCAATACAGCCATGAAATGTACCCCAGACACAACCCCTAATATAAAATATATTTCAATACCATTTTTATTCAATACAAACCATAAAATATAAAATATGTTTCAATACCATTTATCAATGCAGCCATGAAATGTACCCCAGACACAACCCCTAATATAAAAATATATTTCAATACCATTTTTATCAATACAACCATAAAATATAAAAATATGTTTCATATACCATTTTATCAATACAGCCATGAAATGTACCCCAGATACAAACCCTAATATAAAAATATATTTCAATTACCATTTTTATCAATACAGCCATGAAATGTACCCCAGACACAACCCCTAATATAAAAATATATTTCAATACCATTTTTATCAATACAGCCATGAAATGTACCCCTTAATGTGAAAATACATTATGTAGACATTTCTATCAATACAATAATTAAAATGTATCTCAGAAAAGGAAAATGTATTTCAGAGAATGATATTTTTGCAGTTTTTATTTTGAAAATACAATCTGGTTCTCAAAATTACGATTGTTGATTAAAAAATCACTTTTAAGAAAACCATGACATTGATGTATTTAAAGGAAAAACAAAAAAACTTTTGTCAGAATCATTCTATGTTGTAAACCTCAAAATTCCATGTTTACAGCCAAGTCACATTGAAAGCATTGGTTCATGCGAGATCACCAAAGTTAAGCAGTGGCGAGCCTATCCAATATTTAGATGGGTGACCATTTAATCAACCGGAGGTTCTGTAAGAAATTAAATGACCTGGCATACCAACATTCATGGGATTACAGTCAAATCATACTGAAAGGATTGGTTCCTGCTAGATTACCAAAGTTAAGCAGCAATGAACCTGTTCAGTACTTAATTAGGTGACCACTTAAGCAACAGCAGGTACTGTAAGCAACCTGAATCTTTTGTTTATCAAAATGACTTGATTCAGCATTAAATGACCTGAAAAGGGTTTATAAGCCTGTTTAATACTTAATTGGGTGACCACTTAAGCAATAGCAGGTACTGTAAGCAACCTGAGTCCTTTGTTTATCAAAATGACTTGATTTGGCATTAAATGACCTGAGAAGGGTTGATAGGTTGTAAAACAAACAAAGCAACCATTTTAGTGGGTTAAGCAGTGATAAGCCTATTCAGTACTTAAGTGGGTGACCTCTTAAGCAACAGCAGGTACTGTGAGCAACCTTTAGTTCTTTGTTTATCAAAATGACTTGATTTGGCATTAGATGACCTGAGAAGGGTTGATATGTTGTAAAACAAACAAACCAACCATTTTAGTGGGTTAAGCAGTGATGAGCCTATTCAGTACTTAAGTGGGTGACCTCTTAAGCAACAGCAGGTACTGTAAACAACCTTTAGTTCTTTGTTTATCAAAATGACTTGATTTGGCATTGAATGACCTGAAAAGGGTTGATATGTTGGGAAACAAAACAATCCACAAGATAGGGAAGTTCTGTAAGTAACCTGGCATTAAATAACCCAAGAAGGTTTGATATGCCATAAAACAAAACAACCAACCAGATAGAGAGATAATGTTTAATGGCATATCAACCTTCATGGGATTACAGTCAAGTCATACTGAAAATACTGGTTTCCATTAGATCACTGAAGTTAAGCAGTGATGAGCCTGTTCAATACTTAATTGGGTAACTACATAAGCAACCTGAGTCCTTTGTTTAACAAAATGACTTGATTCGTCATTAGATAACCTGAGAAAGTTTGATATGCTATAAAACAAAACAACCAACCCCTAAATCACCAAAGTTAAGCAGTGATGAGCCTGTTCAGTATTTAGATGGGTGGCTATTTAAGCAACCACAGGTACTGTAAGCAACCCAATATCAAAATGACTTGATTTGGCATTAAATGACCCAAAAAGGGTTGATATGCCATATAAAATAAAACAGCCCAATCGTCAAAACTCCCAGCTTCTGTATTTACTATAATGTCTCTTCATGAAATTGTCCATCTCTTGCTTGATATTTTTTTTGTCAATTTCTTATCTTTAATCCAAACTCGCAGACAAGTTAAAGAGACAACCAAGCCGTCGTCGTGTCAGTGCTGCTGTACGGCTGCACCACCTGGACCCTAACGAAACGACTATAGAATAAACTAGATGGGAGCTGCATAAGAATGCTGCGTGCGATCCTAACAAAACGTACAAACAACACCCCATGAGAAAAAACAGCTGTATGGCCACCTGCCCCATATCACCCAAACCATCCGAATAAGACGGACACAAGACACGTAGGACACGGCTGGAGAAGCAGACGAAACTCATAAGATGCCCTGTGCAGCCAGCACATGGGCATGCAGGCATGGGTCGGCAGTAAAGACGTATATTGACCAACTCTGTGCAGATACTGGATACTGTGTAGAGGACCTCCCGAGAATGATGAAGTGATAGGATGGATGGAGAGTGATTGTCATGGATATCCGTGCTAATAGGTGACATGATGATGATTGCCCTCTTAGTTCGTTTTCATTCTTAGTAAATTAATTATATCCATATAGATGAAGTGGTTTTACTATTTGCCTTTGCCTTTTCATCTATATATATATATATATATATATATATATATATAATTATAGTGATAATTATATACCAA
>CM042158.1:93501563-93583774 GCA_023376005.1 Doryteuthis pealeii | reverse complement strand
GAGGGAGAGAGAATTTACAGTCAATATCCATTACTGAAAGGATGTGGTTCGCTGCAGATTACCAAAGTTAAGCTAGCAATGAACATGTTCAGAGGGAATTACTGTAGAATAGTGACCACTTTATAGGCAAAACAGCAGGTACTGTAAGGCACCGTGAATTCTTGTATGTTTATCATAGAGTGACGGTTGATGTCGGCATTAAATGACCTGAAAATGGGTTCTATAGAGTCCTCGTTTTTATAGTACTTGAATTCGTGACGCACTTTAAGCAAGTAGGGCAGGGGTCACTGGGTACAGCTAACCGTGGATCCTTTGTTTACTGAATAAATTGACTGATGTGTGGCGATTTAATGACCGTGGAGGAAGGGTTGATGTAGGTTGGTTAAAACAAACGATAAGCAACGCATTTTAGGTGGGTGTCGTAGAGCAGTTTGATATTGGAGCTATTTGCAGTACTTAAGTGGAGTGACCTGCGTTAAGCGACAGCAGTGGTTATGGTGAGCAGACCTGTGAGGGTTGCTGTTGTTGTAGGTCAAAAGTGATCTTGGATTTGGCATTAGATGACCTGAGAAGTGGTTGAGTGATTTGTAAAACAGAACAACCTAGACCATCTCTTAGTGGGGGTTAGCGAGTGATGAGCTTCTATTCAGTACTGTAAGTGGGTGATCGGCTCTTAAGCAACCAGCAGGTACCTGTAAAACAAGCCTTAGTTAGATTTGCTTTGTTTATTCAAAATGGACTTGATTTGGCATTGTAATGACATGAAAAGGGTTGATATGTGGGAAACAAAACAATCCACAAGATAGGGAAGTTCTGTAAGTAACCTGGCATTAAATAACCCAAGAAGGTTTGATATGCCATAAAACAAAACAACCAACCAAATAGTGAGATAATGTTTAATGGCATATCAACATTCATGGGATTACAGTCAAGTCACTGAAAGCACTGGTTTCCATTAGTACACTGAAGTTAAGCAGTCATGAGCCTGTTCAATACTTAATTGAGTGACCTTAGCAACCATAGTCCTTTGTTTAACAAAATGACTTGATTCGTCATTAGATAACCTGAGAAAGTTTGATATGCTATAAAACAAAACAATCAACCGCTAAATCACCAAAGTTAAGCAGTGATGAGCCTGTTCAGTATTTAGATGGGTGGCTATTTAAGCAACCACAGGTACTGTAAGCAACCCAATATCAAAATGACTTGATTTGGCATTAAATGACCCAAAAAGGGTTGATATGCCATAAAATAAAACAGCCAATCGTCAAAACTCCCAGCTTCTGTGTATTTATTTTATAATGTCTCTTCATGAAATTGTCCATCTCTTGCTTGATATTTTTTTGTCAATTTCTTATCTTTAATCCAAACTCGCAGACAAGTTAAAGAGACAATTTTTCCAAGCAGTCGTTGTGTCAGTGCTGCTGTACGGCTGCACCACCTGGACCCTAACGAAACGACTATAGAATAAACTAGATGGGAGCTGCATAAGAATGCTGCGTGCGATCCTAAACAAAACGTACAAACAACACCCCATGAGAAAACAGCTGTATGGCCACCTGCCCCATATCACCCAAACCATCCGAGTAAGACAGACAAGACACGCAGGACACGGCTGGAGAAGCAAGGACGAACTCATAAGTGATGTCCTCCTGTGGCAGCCAGCACGGGTCGGCCAGTAAAGACGTATATTGACCAACTCTGTGCAGATACTGGATACTGTGTAGAGGACCTCCCGAGAATGATGAGTGATAGGGATGGATGGAGAGTGATTGTCATGGATATCCGTGCTAATAGAGTGACATGATGATGATTGCCCTCTTAGTTCGTTTTCATTCTTAGTAAATTTATTAATATCCATATAGATGAAGTGGTTTTACTATTGCCTTTGCCTTTTCATCTATATATAATATATATATATTATATAATATATATAATATATTATATTAATTAATATAAAGCGTGTTGGTAGATCCTTGCGGAGAGAAAAAACCCGGCAGAGAGTTTGATTGTAAAAATATACTACCAAACATCAACCAGGAAGAAAAAAATTTTTGAAAAAAAGAAAAGACCAAGATATTCGTACCAACAAAAAATAGTCTATTGGTATAGTATTTGGCCAAAAGAAAAAACAATTTATATGCATATATATGTATATAAGATATATATATATTCATATAACCGCTAGGAGAAGCTAATTTGTAAAAAGTGCTCGATACCTAAGTAGAGCCAAGTAATAAAGATAATCTACTGAGTCAGACGAACCTACTATTAGTTTCGCATAAAGCTCTTCAGGGCTAAAATCTGACTGTATAATAATATAATATTATTATTAATATATATATATATATATATATGTGTGTGAGGATGGGAAATGAATCCGACAATATGAGGAAAAAATGAGTAAAGAAAAGTGTTGTGAGGTTTTAAGGGTCAAATAAGAACAAAGACAACGAGTAACGGAAAGTAGACAATACAATAGAGAGATGTGGAAATTACGTCCGACGAACAGAGTTATTGGCACTCGCATTGGCTTGCTTAAGCCACAATTATCCCTGTTTATTTATAGTAAGCTGTTGGCGCATTCCATTGGTCTTATAGGGTGTGTCACCTATAACACCCCTCCTAAGATTTCACTCCACAGGAGTCTTAGTATCTTTTTCTCTGGGGTTTATGTTGATAAACTCTGTTGCTCTTCGTTTCCTTGAAGAATGGCGTTGTTGAGGGGCTGCTTTATGTAACCCGTCCGGCACCTTGAGCAAAACGCATGCTCCGATGCCATATGAAGCTGGCATCGCTGGCAACAATAATCTCTAGGTCTGGGTTGAAGTGTGTGAGAAACAAGTCCGACGTCAATATTTCTTTGATTTTTTCGAATGCCGGTCTTCTCAAGTCTATCCAGCTCTTTGTTGATCTGTTCTAACGAGGCAAATGGCACATTTCTTTTTTTTTTTCTTAAATACTGGCTGGATATTATCCTGTAATGTGAGTTTAGCAGTCATTTTTTTACAACGACCAAGACCATCAGAAAAAACGTCAGGAAAAGTTTTTTCAATTCTTCTATTAATTTTTCTGACTCGGCCGTTTAATTTTTTTATTTTCTGGCAAAAAGTGTTAATGGGCGAATTCCACAATTCAAATTTTTGCATAGCGTCTGTGCCGAATAAATTGTTTGTATTTTTTAGAACAAACATTCTTAATTTTTGGGTTTGCCTGTTTAAAGTTACATTGGTGATAATTTCACCTTCGAATTCAATTTTTTCCCCCGTGACAGATCTGGCTATTTTTTTTGTTCTTAACATCGTCGGTTTACCAAGCTTTTTCTATGTGTAAGCGTTGATAATCGTTAAGTCTGACCCAGAATCTAATTGGAGTTTTATGTTTCTGCCTAAAATTTGTACCAGTACATATTTTCTTATGTTACGGCCTTCTTGCTCAACTGACTTTGTCGTTTTTATGCTGCTTCTTCCGGATTTCTTTTTCCTGCAGTGAGAGGCCTTGTGCCCGACACGGTCACACATTTCTTGTTCCGGTACATGCAGTCCCTGTACCAATGAAGGGATCCACATCCGGAGCAAGGATTAGGGGGCAAATCGTCGTATCTCTTCTTAGGTGAAGAAGGAGTAACTTGTTTTTTGGGGGGAGGTCTGAATTTGTTTCTATCCCACAATTTTCTAATGTGCCCTATAGCAGACTGTTCAATATTTTTAGAGTCTTGTTTAAGACTGACAAATCTTTGCGAGTCTTCTGCCAATTGTTGCAGGGTCAAGGTTGGCTCGTTTTCCAGCTTATTTAATACCCTTTGTCTAATTTCAGCGTCTTTCGCTGATACTAAACCCTGGCAATAAATTAGACATTTAAAATTGTCAGAGCTTAATTCAGACAGCTTAAAATCATCACAATGTTTATTAACTGTTGACGCAAAGGTTGAATAATCTTCGCTTTCCTTTCGAATTAAGTTCATGCACTTCCAACGTTTATGGAATAATGAAGTCTTAGGGCTAAACAATTCTGTTAAGAGTTTGATAGCTTCTGAAAACGATAATTCGCTGGTCTTTCGAGGCAAAATATAGTCAACAAATCTGGTGTGCTCAGTCGTACCCAGTTTGCGTAATAGAAGGCAGACCTTTTTCGAGTCCGTCCAAGTAGAACAATCTTAGTATACAAGTCCTCGTATCGCCTGTAATACGATTCAAAACTTATATCTTCATCTGGTGCGTAAGTAAAAGTTTCTATCGCTGTCCAGATAGCATTCTGTGTAAACGCGTTCTCGTTGTATGCGTTTTGGCCCCTATTTTCAATGGCTTTCATTAGTAATGTCTGCTGTTCTAATTGAGATTTCTGGATTTCTTGTATTTCAATCAATTTTTTGTTCCGTCTGTATTTGTCTTTCTTGAAATGTTTTCTGCTAGCTGTTAATTATTTCTAGCATTTGTGCCTTAAAATCCTCCATTTTAGTAATATGTGAAACGAACCAAAAAAGTTTGAGAGAGAGAAACCGAATAAAAAAAAAATCTGTTATGAATCCAGAAAAAAAATTTTTTTTCTTTTTTTTTTGTACAACTTACTTTTTTTTTTTTCCAGCAAGTGTTAATTTCTCTGCTAATAGGTCCTTGAACAAAAACGGATTTTTGCTTATTTGGACTGACAAGTTCTTATAAAAAGAAGTTCTTTTTTTGCAGAGCTGCTACGATTTTCTCGTAATCCCGATGTTGCGGTTTCGAATTTCAGTGTAGCTTGGTTCACTTTTTTTTTTTTTTAGGTTCAATTACTTCACAACGTTCTTTTTAGAGTCTTTTGGGAGATCCTTAATCGTCTCTTCCAAGTTTTGTGTCGTTACAAAATGATAATTGTGTGTGAAGTCTTTTGAATCCTGCTTCGCTGGTGTTGTTGTTGTAAACAATAAACTTGCGTAAGTTACTTCGAATCCTTCGTCGCCAGTTTGTTGTGAGGTTTTAAGGGGTCAAATAAGAACAAAACAACGGGTAACGAAAAGTAGAAAATGTATTAACAGAAAGTAGACAATACAATAGAGAGATGTGGAAATTACGTCCAACGAACAGAGTTATTGGCACTCGCATTGGCTTGCTTCTAAGCCACAATTATCCCTGTTTATTTATAGTAAGCTGTTGGCGCATTCCATTGGTCTTATAGGGTGTGTCACCTATAACAAAAAGAAATGTAGATGGATAAAAATGAATTTTATCGATATCACTTTTAATCGATATCACTTACACATGTGTTTCGGTCTGTTTATCAAAATGTATACGGATTTACGTTATTATTATTATTATTATTATTAAAATAATCAGATGGAGTTGAAATGATGATGATAATAATAATAGGAAAAATGCATAAAATATTCCGTACACAGATTTTGCCGACCTTCATCAGAGTAGTATTTTTTTTTTTTTTTTTTTTTTTTTTTTTAAAAAAAAAAAAAAAATACTACTCTGATGAAGGTCGGCAAAATCTATGTACGGAACATTTTATGCATTTTTCCTATTATTATTATCATCATCATTTCAACTCTATCTGATTATTTTAATAATAATAATAACGTAAATCCGTATACATTTTGATAAACAGACCGAAACACATGTGTAAGTGATATCGATTAAAAGTGATATCGATAATATTCATTTTTATCCATTTACATTTCTTTTCTTTACTCATTTTTTCCTCATATATATATATATATATATATATAAGACTGTTTCTGGTATGTACGTGTCGACTTATAACTCCGAAAAGAGATGTCATTATTTGAAATCTCGCAGACACATTAATGTGTTTCTAACTAAGAAACACACAAAATTTGGTATTTGATTTTTACTAATTAAGTGACATAATTTAATAATTAAACAAAAATCAACCAATTTCTAGAACTCTTCACAGTAAGGAAAAATAAAATAAGGAAAAATTAGATCAAAAAGGAAATAAATTAGACTAATACATTTTACTTTAACTCAACAGACTAGGTAATCTCTCTTTCACCCAGTCTATTCGTCTCTCTCTCTCTCTCTCTCTCTCTCTCTCTTTCTCTCTCTCTATCTCTCTCTCTTTCTTCTGTGTTTGTCTCTCAAATAAAATTATGTTTTAAAACAAGTTTAGGATTACATTTTTTAAAATAATATTTAAATGTAAACAAAAAAATAATTTCCTAAAAAAACCAAAACATTGTAATATACGAATTCTCAACGATTTTTTAAAAATTCAATAAAATATTTTCCTTTTATTCTCTCCTGTTTTCTCCCTTTCTCACTGGTGTTCCTAAAAAAAATTTAGTCCAGTCATGGACCGGGTACTTTTGCTAGGTATTTATAAATCTTTTTATTTTTAATAGTGTTTTATAATTTGCTTGAAGCATTGTGTTTATTTTGGTTTGGTGGTTGGCTTTGAAGGCTATCACAATGCAAGTGGAAAGAAAAATAAGGTAACTATAGTATTGTCTGTTAACCTGTAATTTTTTAAATTTTTTATTTTATTTTATTTAATTTTTTTTCCTCTTCTTTGATAGGCCGTAAAATCAGATACACCAATGATGACGCTTGAGGCATCAGTCTGTGAATAATAATCATTTTAAAAGCTGCTGTTGTTAAATATGGACAAGACACATTATTTCCTCCAACTGAATTCTATTTCTTATCTGATGAATGAAGACATGATGAACATTTCTACAGGAATCTCAGGACAGACATCCGAAAAATTCACATTCTGGTTGGTTGAATTATTATTCTCTAATTTTCGTTTTTTTTGAGTAAAATCATTGGTAATTTATGAGGAAGTGCGTCCTGGTCTCCTGCCTCAAAAATTGCTACCCGGTGACTATTAAAATAACAACCAGCTCAGTCTATTCAAAACTATCCATCTATCTAAATTTGTTCATATTTATCTATATTACTTTAAATACTAAGATTTTTTTTTATTCATGTTTGTTTAATGTCTTGTTTTTAGTTTAAATAAACAAGAATTACGAATTAAGGTAATTTATGAGGAAGTGCGTCCCGGTCTCCTGCCTCAAGAGTTGCTGTCCGGTGACTATTAAAATAACGACCCAGCTCAGTCTATTCAAAACTATCCATCTATCTATCTCAATTTGTTCATATTTATCTATATTACTTTAAACACTAAGATTTTTTTTTTATTCATGTTTGTTTAATGTCTTGTTTTTAGTTTAAATAAACAAGAATTACGACAAAAAAAAGAAATGACTACCCCCCCCAAATACATTTACTTGTCGAAAATATCTATCTATCTCCATTTGTTCGTATCTATCTATATTATTTTGTTTGTTTATCTATCTATCTATCTCAGTCTATTCCAAACTTCATATCTAAACAAGAATTACGACAAATTACGATAAATAAACAAGAATTAGGACGAACTGGGGTTGTTATTTTGATAGTCACCGGGTAGCGGTTTTTGAGGTGGGAGACCGGGACGCACTTCCTCATAAATTACCAAATCATCAAATGTATTAAAGGAGTAAAAAAAATAAAACAATTTGAAATGGAAACTTAGATCTGTTCCCCTCAAATAAAATGTTGCATGCATCTATTAATTATTAATTAGATAATTATTTTGGTGCTGTTTGCAGAATTGTATCCCAGCCTCCTGCCTTAAAAAACGCTAGGTGGTGATAGCTGAAAAAACAACCCACTGTACGAATGAAAATACCAAAAAAAAAAGATTTTTTTAGCAGATTGAAGGCGTTTTTATCGACAAATTATTTTTTTTATTAATGGTTTTAATATAAAGAACAATTCCAAGTTTATGTGTTTAAAAAAAAATGTTTTTTTAAATTTCTGGGTGCTATGCGATATTTTACCCCCTCTAGTCTTTTTTCGACAAGTAAATGTAAATATTTTAATCCTCCCTCACTTTAAAATATTTTAAGTGGGGGCTAAATATTTACATTTACTTATCGATAAAAATATGGCTTGCTTTTAACACCTTCAAACCACAAAAAAAAAAAATTTTGTTGATAAAAACGCCTTCAATCCGCTCAAAAATATCTTTTTTTTCTCAGTATTTTTATTCATAGAGCAGGTTGTTTTTTCAGCTATCACCACCAAGCGTTTTTAAAGGCAGGAGACCGGGAAGCAATTCTGCAAAAAGCACCATTATTTTTAGTATTTTGCACAGAAAGTTTACTCAAAATCATTGGTATTTATTTATTTGTAAACTTTTTAGTGAACTTCTTGTTACTGAAAAAAAAGAGGCAAGAGTAAATTTTTTGAAAGATATTGCCTGACGGGGAGTTAAAAATTCAATGTTAGAGGATTTAATAAAAATCCTCTGACATTCAGTCAGTTGAGCGTTCGGCTAGAAACCACAAGGTTCCTAGTTCGATACCAGTCCTCGCCAACTCAGCATATGAGTAGCACAGGGATCTGTGCGGTAAAGTAAGGAGCTGATGGTAGGTGTGGCGCCCCACCTCAGATGCTAAAACAATCTCCTTGGTCTAGCGCTATTGAAAAGGGGATAGACTCCCTCGCTGACTGGCTGATACCGACATTAGGCCACCCCGACGACTTTACTTGTTACTTTTTACATCTCTATTAATAATGGAGATTGGGTGTATTTCTGTCTGTAACCAAAACTACATCACAACTTACATCACAATATTCTCAATGATTGCATAAGTCTATTAATTAATGAGTATTTGATTTATAGTCAAGATCGTTAATACATAGAATAAAACAACCCTGTGTTATATATACTCAAAATTTGATTAAGCAATTTAAAAATTGTTTTTACTCTCACCCCTTTTTTTTTTTTTTTCAGTAACAAGAAGTTCACTAAAAAGTTTACAAATAAATAAATAAATACTGACGATTTTGAGTTAAATTTAAGTGCAAAATATTAAAAATAATTATTTAATTAATAATTAATAGATGCACCCAACATTTTATTTGAGGGGGGGGGGGACAGGACTAAGTTTTCATTTCAAATTGTTTTTTTTTTTTTTTTACTCCTTTAATAAATTTGATGATTTTACTTACTTATGATACAAATCCTCTGATATTGAATTTTTAACTCCCACCCTTCTCAGGCAATATCTTTTAAAAATTGATTTTTACACTGCCCGGAGGGTGTTTTTTTTTTTTTTTTTTTTTTTTGCTAGTGAAAGATAACAAAAGGATAGTCAGTGTTTGTTTGTTTTGTTTTGTGGCATATCAACCTCAGTGGGTCATTTAATGCCGATAAGGTTTTGAAATAAATCAATTCTTAATGGATAATACAATTTTTTTATAAATACATTTTTCTATTTAACCCATAGATGGGACCCTAACAGGTACTACCACTCCGGGTCAGAGTGGACCAGGGAGCAATGGTGATGAAGAGGTGCTCCACATTCCCCAAATCTCCAGAACTGGAACCTCACCATCAGATAGAGTTTAACGTCATTCCCAGGACATATAGACCCTCAGTCACCGCCTTCTAGCACCCAGATGATAAAAAGTGGTTGGGCTTGCCATAAGGGCAATAGGGTTGGGAAAATCATATAGGTGCTAGGGCTTAACGAGTCAGTGTTGTGATATTAGAATCATCCCAGGGTTCCTGCCCTTAATAGTGCTATGCCACTTGACTTTTTTTTTGGCTGGTTACCGACATGAAAATGTATCTCCTTACAAATTTACTGTACACTCTTTTTCTTATGATATACTTTTATTTTGGAAAATGATTTACAATCCCACCTCAATTTGTACCTTCGTTAGGTATTTCTTGTTGGACTTTGGAACCTTCTCAAACTCAGGAACCTTCTTGTCCTAATCTGTTGTACAGATAACAATAAAGATGAGGACAATAGTCCAAATAATCCAAATAATACTACACAAAATAACTCATTGAAATCAAAACGAACTGAATTCATGTGTATTTGTCATACATCCTTTTTTTTTTCTTTTTTTTAATCCCTTTCCAATCTTGCCGTTTTCTTTCTATTTCAGATCGCCCGACTCTTGTAGAGATGAAGAATTTTTAAGGCAGCAAGAAAATATTTGTCTCTCTCCCTCTTTCTCTCTGTCTGTTCTCAGGACTTTGGTTCCGTTTTTAGAACTGAGGATTGAATGTCACCCACGTCTCCAACTGCATTTCATTCATCAGAAATTAGCATCTCAAACTTATTCACCAACCCCTGACCTCTGACCCCCCTGACCCCTCTTCATCACATTTTGGACATTCTCATACAGAAGAATCAAGGAAATAAAATACAACATTCATTTTCATTTTACTTTATCTTGTTTTCAGTGTTTCCTTCAAAGTTTACAAAAGCCGCCCAGTGAGAATCAAACTCACTTGCTAACCATTGTATGATATGATGCCTCCTATTTCTCCTTCAAAGTAGTTGTTTACAAAAGCCGCCCAGTGAGAATCAAACTCACTTGCTAACCATTATATGATATGATGCCTCCTATATCTCCTTCAAAGTAGTCATTTACACAAGCCAACTAAGTATGAGTCACCCAGTGAGAAGCAAACTCACTAACAATGCTTGCTAACCATTATATCACATGATTCATCCGATAATCTGAACATTAGCTACATAAATGAGAGTAACCTCCCCTTGTTTGTTTCACTTTGAGAAAGCTGTTTGTTTTGGTCGGCCATTTTCATTTCACCGTAAATCTACACTGGAAATACGAATTTGTTTGAATCAATATACCTGTATCTTTTAACATGAAAATATCAAAATGTGTTCTTAATTGTGCTTGCACATTATTTGAAATGAACTTAATTGTTATTAAGAACACTTTTTATGATATTTGCGTGTGAAAACATGCAGTTGTATTAGTTTGAACAAATTCATATTTTCAGTGTAGATTTATGGTGTAAATGAAAATGGCCAACCAAAACAAACGGCTTCCTCAAAGTGAAAGGAACAAGGGGATGTTACTCTCATTTATGTAGCTAATGTTCAGATAACCTTCTTTTTTACATTGGGCTTACCCAACCCATTTACCACCAGTAGGATGTGATAGAAAGTCACAATTTTGGGGCATCCAATGCGTGTTGACTCGCTATTCAGTGGTAATGGATCTGCGAGACTAGCTTGCAAACCATTACACCGCAATGAAATGTCCTAGAATTTCTCCCAGGTAAGTAAGTTTTTACCCAAGCCGTTTGCCATGGGTAAGATGTGACACGAAGTTGCAAGTATTGGGAACCCAGCATTCCTATGTTGATAAGGGTATATTTTGATAGTGTTACAGAAATTATTGATAAAAGTCTATCTGGTATTTTTGAGAAATTAAAAAATATTTTTTGCTTAACTAGGTGTAAATATGTTATGTATTATTCATTACATGAATTCATAACTTGAGACTTGCACATAGACTTCATAGAAAAATAATTTTCAATGGCTTTTTATTGTAAAATAATTTATAATGCATTTTTATAGCAAAATAACTTGTACAGCATTTATATAGTAGAATAATATACAATGCATTTATATAGTAAAATAATTTGTAATGCATTTATATAGTAAAATAATAATGCATTTATATAGATATACAATGCATTTATATAGTAAATAATTTGTAATGCATTTATATAGTAGAATAATATATGCATTTATATAGTAAATAATTTGTAATGCATTTATATAGTAGAATAATATACAATGCATTTATATAGTAAAATAATGTACAATGTATAGTAATAATGTACAATGCATTTATATAGTAAAATAATTTGTAATGCATTTATATAGTAGAATAATATACAATGCATTTATATAGTAAAATAATGTACAATGCATTTTATAGTAAAATAATGTACAATGCATTTTATAGTAGAATAATTTGTAATGCATTTATATAGTAAAATAATTTTTAATGCATTTATATAGTAAAATAATGTACAATGCATTTTATAGTAAAATAATTTATAATGCTTTTTTAAAGTAAAATAATATGCAATACATTTTTTAGTCAAATAGTTTTTTAATGCTTTTTTAGAAGTGGTCGGGGCGGTCTAATGTTGGTATCAGTCAGACAGCAAGGGAGTCTATCCTCCTTTCACTAGTGCTAGACCAAGAAGATTATTTTTGTGTCTGAGGTGGAGCGTCACACTTACTATCAGCTCCTCATTTTACCGCACAGATCCTTGTGTTACTCATATGCTGAGTTGGCGAGGGCCAGTATCGAACCAGGAACCTTGTGATTCCTAGCCGAACACTCTACCGACTGAGCTAAACCGGCCCTTTTTTTTATAGTAAGATTATAACAATGTCATTTTATTTAATTTTATTTAAACTTTATTCTTGGATGCAGTACAATTTATCTGGCGTCAGTAAAGAGTGCTTTACTATGTTGCATAACACTTTTTTAGTTTATTTAATCTGTTTGGAGGAAGGGACTAATATTTTGAATGTTGTATACAATTATGGGTAATCTGAACATTAGCTACATAAATGAGATTAATCTCCCCTTGTTTATTTTAATTTGAGGAAGCCAAATGTTTTGGTCGGCCATTTTCATTTCACCATAAATCTACACTGAAAATACGATTTTGTTCAAATCAATACAACTGCATGTTTTAACATGAAAATATCATAAAATGTGTTCTTAATTGTGCTCGTGCATTATTTGAAATGAACTTAATTGTTATTAAGAACACATTTTATGATATTTTTGTGTTAAAACATGCAGTTGTATTGATTCAAACAAATTCGTATTTTCAGTGTAGATTTACGGTGAAATGAAAATAGCCAACCAAAGCATACGGCTTTCTCAAAGTGAAATAAACAAGGG
This sequence comes from Doryteuthis pealeii, assembly GCA_023376005.1. Classification (NCBI taxonomy): domain Eukaryota; kingdom Metazoa; phylum Mollusca; class Cephalopoda; order Myopsida; family Loliginidae; genus Doryteuthis; species Doryteuthis pealeii. The sequence continues at coordinate 93,571,013 of CM042158.1, read as the reverse complement.
GCGATTACTCTCATTTATGTAGCTAATGTTCAGATTACCCAATTATGTATTTAACAGGTTGATTGTATTGAGAAAGATGTCTTATTTGCCATTATTACTCAACATAATTGCTGAACAAACAAGTTCAGAGACTGATACTTAAGCCAAAATGCATGGCTTTCCACATAAAAATGACTTGATGCTAATCCAGTCTGGTGGGACGACCTGATAATAAAACTTGGGCCAAAATTAATCAATCCTCAATGAGTTGTCTCCCTTGTAATATCACTTATACAATTTAAATTCATATTGAGAATTATTCTTTCCCATAATAGTTAGATTTATTTATAAGTAAGTAAAGTTTGCAGAGTGGTCTATTGTATCAGCCGGACAGCAAGGGAGTCTATCCCCTTTTCGCTAGCACTAGACCAGAGTAGCACTGCTTGGGTCTTGGTAAAGTGGGGATCTTATGGTAGGTATGGCACTCCACCTCAGATGCAAAAACAATATCCCTAGCCTAGTGCTAGTGAGAATATTTTTTTTATATATGATAATGTGCCAACATAACATAACATTTCATTTTTTTTTTAATAAACCATCTTCAGGACATATATAATTGTCATTTGAAAATATTTTTCAGATGAAAAATTTAACAACTGTTATATATGCCCTGAAGATGGTTTATTTAAAAAAAAAGTTGGCACATTATCATGTATAAAATATATTTATATACCATTGGATTTCTATTATCTGTGTTATTCGAACTATTGTCCTCATCTTCATTGTTATCTGTACAACGTTTCATGAGTTCAAAGTTCCGTGATGGCTCCCGGTTACAACAAGAAGGTTCCCAATTATGACAAGAAGGTTCCAGAGTCCAACAAGAAATACCTGAAGAAGGCCGGAGAGCATATCGGCCGAAACGTTGTACAGATAACACTGAAGATGAGGACAATAGTCCGAATAATGTAGATAATAGTAATCACCAAGCCTCATCTCAAACATTCAGAGAAATACCATTGGATTTATTTCCATTTTTGTCTAATTCATTAATAGTTAAATGAATAGCTTAGAAATCAATCTGTATTACTATAACTAAAGGGTAAAAATGATTCCTCTGCTCTGTCTACTGTCTTTGATAGAAGTGTATATGAGATGGACAAAAATGTTGGTTCAATTTATTAAAAGATTTCTTGTATTTTATTTGCATTTTATGTACATTAGTCTTGTGCTTTAATTATAAAAATATAGTTAACCTATTTTCTAAATAAAGTTTTATGATTTTTAGGTCAGCTCCTTAAAATAAAAAGAAAGCAATTAATAATAGTTAAATGAATAGGTTAGAAATCAATCTATATTACTATAACTAAAGGGTAAAACTTATTCCTATGTTCTGGCTATTGTCTTTGATAGAAATGTATATGAGATGAACAACAAAAAGTTGGTTCAATTTATTAAATAAAAATAATTGATTTTTAAAGTTTTTATTCTTTTTATTAATAGTAATGATTGACAGAGCTTAATCTAAAAAATAAATAAAAAATATACTCTTAATACTACTAGTGTGTAAGAAAAAAATGATCCTGACTAATTAGACAGGAGTGTTGAGTGGCTTTATAAGTGTTGTTTGGATTCTGTGATACCATCCATGTTCTTGTAGCTGAGTTGGTAAAGCAGCTAGTATATTGAACCAGGGTGTTTTTTTTATGCAGAAGGTGACCTGAGTTTCACTGGGAAATTATTCTTTATTCTGATGTGTGCTGTTCTTTGCTATCTTAGAAGTGACGATCTGAGTTAGTTATGTTAAGAAGCAACTAGAATTAGGAAGATGAAGGATAATAATAGTCAAAATTATTCATGATAATTGTGACAAAAAGCAGCATAGATTAGGAAGATGAAGGGTAGTACTAGTCAAAATAATTTTTTAAAAACTCATAATGATAAGATTTATTTTGCTATTTTATCTGATATTATTTTTAGTTCCTATATTGATAAGCATGATAAAAACCTACATTTTGTGGATTATTTTGGAGGGTGGGTGGGTCTTGAAGCCCCACCCCCACCAAGAAAAAAATCGAGATTCTTATGTCTTTGTAGTATAAACTTCAAAAGAAATGACATTATTTAAATACTTTTTAACCCTTGATATTGTACAAGTATAACAATTTAAAAACTGAACTATTTCTTTGTACTAGACTTGGTCTTTTTAATACATAAAACATTCTCAACAAAATTTTAAAAGCCTAAAGCAAACTTAAAAAAAAATTTTTTTTTAGATATGTTCTAAGATAAACATATTTTGGATGACTGAGATCTCAGTAGACATTTTAAAAATATATTCCAAGAAAAATATACAGTTAAAATTTGACTGATTAGAAAAAAGAAAATTTAAAAAAAAAAAAAAAAAAAGAAACTGTTGCTCTATTGTTCACTTTTTTAAGATACATTATAAAATATGTGGAGAAAGGTAGACAAACACGGGATGTTATCGAAACTGGATGTTTATTGTCGACGATGCAACGTTTCGCTCTCTTATTAGACCATCTTCAGGACTTGGATATAGTTCTTGCTCTAGTGATGGACATTCTCCAAATGCTGAAACAGAATGTCCATCACTGGAGCAAGAACTATATCCAAGTCCTGAAGATGGTCTAATAAGAGAGCGAAACGTTGCATCGTCGACAATAAACATCCAGTTTCCATAACATCTCGTGTTTGTCTACCTTTCTCCACATACTGTCGGATTAACCTCCTCACATTTCTCCCATTATAAAATATATACAATGTTATAAGATATTTTTTTGAAGGCAAAATAATGCAAATTTATGTTGAAAAACATATTTATTTAATTTTTTTTTTTTTTTTTTCCTTTTTTTTTTTACTCTTAATTTTTTCGGACAAGGTCCATCTTCAGAGAGTTGAAAAGTTTCCATCTGTGTTTGTTAAAATCAACTGTGGTATTATTTCGTTGAATCTTCTAATGGAAATTTAAAAGTTTGGCAAAGATCGTAAAATTCCGTTAAATCCCGTGCTGTGTTGTGTTTTGCAGGAAGTTTTGAAAATCATTTCAGATATATTTTTAATACTATAAAAATAATAAGACCCTGCTCGGGGATATTGAAATAAAGTTTTTTATTTATTTTTATAGTGTGTTTGAAGCATTAATCAAAAAATGTAATAAGATATTACTATCTTAGATATTAATATCTTATTACATTTTTGGATTAATGCTTCAAACACACAATAAAAATAAATAAAAAATCTTTATATACAATGTTATATTATTGTTTGTATTTTTAAAATTTTTATTAAGCTTTTCTTCTTGGACTAAAATCCAGTAATCTTTATTAAATTCTGTTTTTTAGTGATAAGACTTATTATGCAACTTTATTTGTTATTATTTTTAGTTCTTATATTGAGAAGAAGAGAGACAGCCCTTAATTTTTACACGTATCTTAGAATCATCAAAATGAAAACTAGGATTTAAAAAAGAATTCTTTAATAAGTATTTTGTTCTTTATTATTTTCTTTTTCTTTGACTAAACAAAAAACAAAACTTTTCTTATCCAAAGTTTTCTGACCATATGACCTTTAGGCACCCCTTTTTGATCTCGATTAAGAAAGGACATGTTTTTCATTTACACCGTCAATATCCGGTTATTTTAACTGACAATTTATAGATTTTTTTAAAAATTATAAAACTAACCCCTAACAAACAAGCGGATATTGACGGTGTAAATGAAAAACATGTCCTTTCTTAATCGAGATCAAAAAGGGGTGCCTAAAGGTAATATGGTCTAAGTTTTCAATTGATTTGTAAAATGAACCTCTGATGCCAAATCACCAACAATTCAATGATATTAATTATTCTCATGAAGTATTCTGCACTCAAACAATCCCCTCAAAATATATAAGTAATCCGTCTTTGTAAGGATTCTGTAAAGTCAGGAAAAAAAAAATTAGAAGAAAAATTATAGAAAGAAAAAAAGGAAAGGAAATAAAGAGAAGAAAAGAATTAGAAGAAAAAATAGAAAAAAAAGAGAAGGAAAAAAATGAGAAGAAATAGAAGGAAAAAGAGAAAAAATAGGAGAAAAGAAAACGAAAAGAGAAGGAAATGGAAGAAAAATAAAAGAAAGATAGAATAGAAGAAAAAAAGAAAGGAAAAGTAGAAGGAAAAAATTTTTAAAAAATAGAGAAAAAAAATAGAAAAAAAAAGAAAAAAGTAGAAGGAAAAAAGTGAAGAAAAAAATAAGTAAAAAGTAAAAAAGGGAAAGAAAAAAAATGGAAGGATAAAATAAAAAAATTAGACGACCCCCCACCCCCACCTCGAAAAAAAATTGGCCCAATTTATTAAATGAAAATAATGGATTTTTTAAAAACTTTATTTTTGACATAAACTTTATTGAATAATTTGTTTACTTTTGTATTTCATGATATTCTGTGATTTTCAAGCATCTTCCATTTATTCCATCCTTCTAGAACTTTCTCAGCAAAGAATTTCTCTTGGTACCTTTTTTGCATTCATCCATGGAATTAAAGATTTCTCTTTTCAGGAATTCTGTAAAGTAATTTTTAATGCATTTTTATAGTAAATTTGCAGGGTATTTTTATAGTAAAATAATTGGCAATGTATAGAGTGGTCTGAAAGTCTTGTCACCCCTACATATTGTTTTAACTTTCATTTTTTTTGGTTTTAATAATATATGTAAGTTATGTATTTTACCTCTAAAAAAACCTTTAAAAATTATATCATTTTCTAGAATTTCAGGTTGTATTATGTAATTATTTTACCGCTAAAAAAAATGAAAACATGTAAGAGGTAATAAAACATTCAGACCAACCAGTATTTCTATAGTAAGATAATATATAATGCATTTTTATAGTAAAATAATAAAATTTATTTTCACTGTAAAGTAATTTTAATGCATTTTTATAGTACAATATTTTGCAATGCATTTTATAGTAAAATAATATACAATGAATTTTTATAGTAAAATAATATATAATGCATTTCATAGTAAAATAATATACAATGAATGTTTATAGTGAAATAATATATAATGCATTTTTATAGTAAAATAATAAAATTTATTTTCACTGTAAAGTAATTTTAATGCATTTTTATAGTACAATATTTTGCAATGCATTTTATAGTAAAATAATATACAATGAATTTTTATAGTGAAATAATATATAATGCATTTTTATTGTAAAATAATAAGCAATGTATTTTCATTGTAAAATAATTTGCAATGCATTTTTATAGTACAATATTTTGCAATGCATTTTATAGTAAAATAATATACAATGAATTTTATAGTGAAATAATATATAATGTATTTTTATAGTAAAATAATAAGCCATGTATTTTCATTGTAAAATAATTTGCAATGCATTTTTTATTGTAATATAATTTGTAATACATTTTTATAGAAAAATCCAACAATTTATTTATACTTTTACTAATTACTGTGATATGACATATGTAATATCATTTACTAATTTGAGTGAATGAAAGTTTGGACACATTTTAATATATCTTTCTTATCCATATGTAAAATAATTGTATAATTCATGACAAGAACTACATTAGTATAATTCAAGTTTTGTAACATGTATATTATATATTAGTAATACTAGGTGATAACAAAAAGTTTATTTGGTTCATTAAGTAAAAATAAAAGATATTTAAAAAAATTCAAACTAAACTTTATTAAACGACATTTTGTTCGACTGTTTTTTAGATAATTTTATAAGGGATGGTTTAGCTCAGTCGGTAGAGTATCCAATCTAAGAATCACAAGGTTCTGGTTTTGAATACCGGTCTTCGCCAACTCAGTGTATGAGTAGCACAGCCTGGATCTGGTAAGCGTTGCTCTCCACCTCAGACACAAAAACAATATCCCTAGTCTAGCATTAGTGAAAAGGAGATAGACTCCCTCGATTTCTTGCTGATACTGACATTAGCACTTGGACAATATCAGACAAGCTCAACATGTCACAGTCAGTGTTTCTGTCACCGTCAAAAGATCTTAAGTTGCCAAATTCTACCAAAATATTGCAAAACTTTTGACTCACACTAGTAGTGCTACAATTACCGCTTCCTGCTCACATCTAGCGTGCTTTACAGAAGCCTTCACTAAAAAAAGTTTCTACAAGTAAGGCAACACAAGGTTTCATAAGCAAAATAACGAAAGGCATAAATAGCAAGCCATAAACAAGAATACATTTGATAGAGGAGGAATTGAGAACCTCCTGCTTTTATTGACAAAAAGGACAGAAATAGGGTAACAATATTCAAACAGGTTAACAGCTCGTTTGTAGGAAATACAACCTGTTATTGGAGTGATTAGCAGTTATTGAAAACGTTTGGTGTCGGGGAGGATATTTATTTGCGTCCTCACCTACCAATATTCATATTAGTGTATCCAATTATACACTAAAACTGAACAAACGAAAGGAAATACAAGATCAACTCATACACATATAGAATGTAAAACATATAAGAAGTATTACAAGAATAGACAACTGTATCCAACAGATGAAATGTGCACATTGTTCCATGACAAGAAATATATAAAAAAAGGGTAACAAAATGGTAAAAAGTCTTACTTGTCATCTTTTATGGGCAAAGTCATGGAGGCCCTATATTTCAAGACCGAGATGAGACAAAGTCTCTCTTCTGTTCAACAAACAGAGATACAAAGGCATACCCAGTTTATTTGAAGAACAGGTGTCTTTACTATTTGGGAAAAAGGGACAAAGAATTCTCGTATTCTCAAGTGACCAAAGATTCTGGAATTCTTGTGCACAATAGATACCTCCCCAAATCCAAAAGAAAACAATTACTTATTTTGTCTGCCTACACTGTTAATACATGGAGTATTACAACAATGCACAAATGTGTCGCAACAGATGAAATGTGCACATTGTTCAATGAACAAGCAGTGTATGAAAAAGCGTACCAAAAATGGTAAAAAGTCTTACTGGTATTTTTTTGTGGGAAAAGCCATATATATTTAGCAACCCCTCCGCACGAGCCGGATGTGACACAAGGTCAATTTCTTAAGCGGAGTTTAACAGGTTTGAATTCAGAGTTTTCCTTCTCCTAGACTGGTTACCTAGCCATGGTTAAAGAACCCAGTCTGCCCTGCTATTTACCCATAGCTGGAGGGAGAGTAGGATTCATACCTTTCCCAAGGGTATTAGCGCTAAGTGAAATACAATTACCACATTCAGGATTTGAACTCGGGGCGACGAGTCCATTTCCCATGACTTTAACCATTACACCACGCGCTTCCTAAAATGGCTGGGAAAAGCCATATAGGCCTTATATTTAAGTGCTGATGCGAGATAAAGTCTCTTTCATAAACAGAAATGAATTGTACCATCGAATATGGCAGTTATGAACTCTCTTCCTTCTCAAGTTTGGGTCTACTTCTCTGGCAACAGCATGAATTCCGTCTGTTACATAATTGTTAGTACCCTAACAATTATGTAGGGTTAGTGTAGAAATCAAAATGGCTGTTAGAAATTACGGCTAACAGTTTTTTTGAGTGGGAGTATGTGACGATATCATGGAAGATTGATTGGCACATGTTAGCCTCGTGTTAACCCCTTTTCCGGTAGATACCGTGAGAATTAGTAGAGAAATGAGAAACAAAGGTTATTTCCGGTTTTGATTTGAAAGAGTTAGGTAAGTCAGTACTGGGCAAGTAGGTAGTAAGTCGCGATCAGCGCGCCTCCGGTGGGGCCGTACTCACTCTGCGCAGTTAGTCTGGACGGGGATTTCTAAATAAAATATGATATAAAGAAAATCTAAGTCTTGGGTTATTTATCCAAAAACTACTAATGACCCAGGGCTTCTGATTGACGAAAAATCTCTAATGGAAGACCAGCCACGAAAACCCCAAATGGAAAGTTCCAGACCCTTAAAGAAGAACTCCCAGCTACATAAGATACCAAAGATAATCAGAAGAAAATATACGACCATCTGAGACAAGCTGAGATGTAACGACGGGCATCTCAGCAGGTAAAGATGAGTATGATTATACACCTGAGTAATGGAAGACCATCCACGAAAACCCCAAATGGAAAGTTCCAGACCCTTAAAGAAGAACTCCCAGCTACATAAGATACCAAAGACGTTAGAAGAATATATAACACGTCTACTCGGAACTAATTTGACTCTGTCTCTAGTTTCTTTGCCAACAGCCCAAATCCCATCCATTTGGTCCCAAGTCGGCTCTGCCTACATTCTCTGCTAACATTATTAACACTCTGGACATTTCAAGTCCCAGGCTTCCGGTTAATGGCCTTATTTACCCATGCCCTCTAAAGACGAAAGAAAAGGGCAGCATAACACCCGATTTATTACAAGAACCACAAATAAACGGAATCTAATTGAAAAAGTATTTTTCTTTCTTTGGTAGGATTCAAAAGGAATTGCTTGTTACAAATTGATAGGAAAACTGAACCATATGACCTTAAGGCACCCATTTTGCGATTTCGATTCGTGGGGACATTTTTTCGATTTTTACGTCAAAATCCGGTTAATTGTTTACAGACGATTTTTAGAGTTTTTTTTTTAATTATAAAACTAGCCCCTAACCTTAACCATAACCCTAACCCCTAACCCTGACCCCTAACCCTGACCCTAACCCTAACCCCTAACAAACAACCGGATTTTTATGGTGTAAATGAGAAAAGTGTCCCCACGAGTCGAGATCGCAGAAGGGGTGCCTTAAGGTCATATGGTCCGGAAAACTCTTACCAGACAACACTACATTGAGCAATTGGCTTGTTTGAATGACATATTGGCAAGGATGTCATCTGTTGATTGCTATATCTTCATATTAGTAAATGATCACGGAGCTGCGATGAGAAATTCTTTCCCATACAATCTATTCTTCAAGGGCGCCTTTGTTTGTGTGCCCCGTTACTTCTGGCCTTGTGCCACAACTAAGTAACGCTTAAATATATATTCTTCAAATGTGTAAATAAAGTACAAGTCGGTATCAGCCAGATAGCGAGGGGGTCTATACCCTTTTCGCTAGTGCTAGATCAGGGAGATTGTTTCTGGATCAGAAGTGGAGCGGCACGCCTACCATCAGCTCTCCATTTTACCGCACAGATCCAAGCCGTGCTACTAATGCGCTGATTTGGTTATGGACGGTAGTGGTTCCTTGGCGAATGCTTTACAGACTGAGTTTATATGACATTCTTTTTTCGGTCAATGGTTGGAATATATCAGAAAATCAAAAATTTCAAAAAGATAAAACAAAAATTCTAGAAAGAATTCATTAAACTGGAATTTATTTTTTCTTTTAATCACAGAATACAAAATTCAAGTGTAAGTTGGCGGGAAATCAGAGAAATCCAAGAAAATACAACGAAATGATAATTCAATGAATATTTATAGAAAATGGCAACAACATTAGAATAACAACATACATAACAAATTAGTTTTATTTTGGATTATTTGGATTATTCTGACTATTTTCCTCATCTTTATTGTTACCTGTATAACGTTTTTATAACAATAAAGATGAGGACAATAGTCAGAATAATCCAAATAATACTAATTATCAAGCCTCATGTAAAAAATGCAGAGAAATATATATATATATATATATATATATATATATATATTACATTATTAAAAAAAAAATTAAAAATAGTTGAAAAAATATTTCTTTTCTGAAAAAATCCGTTGCAGAACTTCTAAATTTTGAAAATGCATATTCTGTTTTGAAAATAAAATATAATAAATTTTATTTTATTTTATTAAATCAGAAGCATTATAATCCACAAAGGGTCGAAACAGATTTCTGTCGGCGAATTTTAACATCATGTGTTTGTTTTTTCTAAAATATTTATTTCGTACTGTCGGATTCACTTCCATTCACTTTTCATATATATATATATATATATATATATATGTATATATATATAAAAGTAATTGGTAATTTGCTTGAAGCATTGTTAAGTATGTTATAAAATAATAAAATTCGAAGGCAATACAATGCGTAAAAAATAAAGACAAAAAGATGTTTTATATGTCTAATCGATTTCAAAGCAAAGCTTTATCATCAGAGTGTATTTTCAGAACTGAAAATACACTCTGATGATAAAGCTTTGCTTTGAAATCGATTAGACATATAAAACATCTTTTTGTCTTTATTTTTTACGCATTGTATTGCCTTCGAATTTTATTATTTTATATATATATATATATATATATATATATATATATATATATACTCTTCCTGATAAAACCCACGCTTGGAGAATAGAAACCAGCTTTCAGAAAATCCAGAAAGGAACAAGTCGCTATGGCCAGATTATGCATTGGTCACATAAGACTCACACTCTCCTTTTGATCAAACCACAGAAACAACCACAATGTTTAACATATCAAACACCCTTCACTGTTAAACAATTTCTCATGTGGAGATTTAGTTCTCATTAGACAAAGCAAATAAAATGAAGGACCTGTTTGAAAATGTCGATATTTTGTCCTTCTTGAGAGAAATAAAATTATATAAAAAATTATAAACGTAGATATGAGCAATACCATATAAAGTAAATATTAAAAAAACAAAACAAACTATACCTGAGAATTGTGATATATTGATAAAACGAAAAGTTATTGCAAGATATTAGCTGCTCCAGGAACAAATAACTTTCTCATGAGATCTGTCGTCAGCCACTCCAGGAACAAAGAAATTTCTTGTAATATATGTTGTCAATCACTCAAAGAACAAAAAGTTCCTTGTAAGGTTTGTTTTCAACCATTTTTAGAAAGAAATAACTTTCTTGTAAGATGTGACGTCAGCCACTCCAGGAACAAAGAACTTTCTTATGAGAACTATTGTCAGTCACTCCAAAAACAAAGAAATTTCTTGAAAGGTCTGTTGTCAACTATTCTATAAACAAAGAACTTTCTTATTAAATCTGTTGTCAGCTACTCCAAAAACAAAGAACTTTCTTGTGAGATCTGTTGTTAATCACTCTAAAAACAAAGAAATTCCTTGTAAAGTCCGTTTTCAACCATTTTAGAAAGGAAAAACTTTCTTGTAAGATCTGTCGTCAGCCACTCCAGGAACAAAGAAATTCCCTGTAAGGTGTGTTTTCAACCATTCTATAAAAAGACCTTTCTTCGTGAGATCTGTCGTCAGCTGTTCCAGGAAGACATTTTTTTGTGAGATATGTCTTTGAAAAAACAAGACCCAATAACGATCGAATGGACAACAGATAATGTTGTATAATTGTATGGTGGCGTACGGCTTTTTGACAAGCCCTGTAGCTAGAGCTCTGAATGAATGGAAATATATCAGTCACGGTTACTGACCCCAGCTGACCCCAGAGGCGAGAATATCGCAAGTCACGTGAGATCTATGTTAGGTCCTCAGTTGATAGCCAGATACTGGGTGAAACAGACGTGTTTCAGCCGGCCGTCACTCCGTGCGAGAAGTTAGTTAGAAAAGGCAAATAAAATCTTTGAAAAGCAACAGGCGTTGTTGATTAATTAAGCATGCCTTAGAAAATGAAGAACTAACAAGTAAAGATGAAACAGCCAGACAAAAGAAAGAAGCAACAATTACGTAGACATCACGGTCGGATTAGAAAGAACAAGAAGTAGAGTCCAACATGGCGACTAGAAAGAAGACTCGAGATCACAAATGGCCGAAGAAAGAAACTAACAGTAAGTAAGTTATGTATCTGTCTAAATATCTCTCTGTCCACCTCTCTCTCTCTCTCTCTCTCTCTCTCTCTCTCTATTACAAGAACTCTTGCGTATATACCCAAACGAAGGTAGATGACCACGTAACAATACTTGACGTCAAGTGATTCATTGGAGGTGTAAGAAATGTTCAAAGTTATATACTTGATATCCAAAACTCTGACGAAGGTTAGCAGACAAAACATTTAATATAGTACAGCATATGGATATGACGTAATACAAAGTACAAGGTAAAACAAGTTACATGTAGAAAGATAAAGACACATTCATGAATGGTACAAGATATACAAAAAGTACAGACATGAGACTAGGGATAGTCCATGCTTTAAATAACTTACAGTGATGTAAGGCGGGGGGGGGGACGCCCCAACGAGACGGGGTAGACCTTAACTAACCCATGTGTCTCGTAGTATCAGGAACAGGAAAAGAGGGAGAAAGGGTTTGAACCCGGCGCTTAAATACTATAGCCCCCTAGCGGGCACCAGCAAACTAAATCGGGCAGACAACTCTCCCAGGCAAATACGAAACTAACGCTACAGAGGGAACAGGATTTGATTTTTATTCTGTCCGATCGGCAAACAAAAGAAGACTAATTCCCGAAGATGGTTGATCTTGGAGGAATTAAAAGGTGTTCTGTAAATACCCCCAAATCCTCCTTTTCTAAATTAAAAAGGGGATAGACTCCCTCGCTGACTGGCTGATACCGACTTTAGGCCGCCCCGTCGACTTTACTTTACTATATTTATATAAAATAACCCAAGGATTGACATGCCATAAAAACTATAGGATAAACTCTTGTATAACCTACAAAAAGAAAATGTGACCATAACTCCTATCCAAATTAAAAAGAAAAACTTCCACAATATTGGACAAATACGTGACGTTCTTCTGTGGAAGCCATCACATGGGCACGCAAGCGTGGGCCGACCAGCAAAGACATACATTGATCAGCTCTGTGCGGATACTGGATGCCCCACAGATGACCTCACAGGAGCAATGAATGATAGAGAAGGTTGGCGAAAGATTGTCATGGATATCCGTGCTACCGGTGCGACATGATGATGATGATGATGAAGACTCAAAAAATTAATTAAGCAATCTCTGGAATCTGATTGGATAAGGCAAGTCATATGGGGTGCTTACTAATACATCCGCGCTTTGAAATTCCAAGAGGGTTGTAAATCTAAGACATTACTGGAAAAAAGAAAAATATCAAATCGGAGCCGGTAAGTAGATGTATAAGCTGATTAGGAGTTAACAAGTCAGATGGACTTTTTCCACGGTGAGTAGCGATGGACAGCGCCTCCTTTGCTAAATTGAAATTCTTGAAGATTCTTGATGAGAAATCAAAGAAAAATAATGAAAGTACTTTCATTTGGTGCTGCTTGCCAAAAAAAAAAATCGGTTTTCTTATGTCACTCTTAAATACGTCTCTCTCTGTATATATTCACCCAGTCCTTCCACCACTGGCAGGATGTGAAGCAAAGTCAATTTTTAAGCAGAATACATCTGGTTGTATACATGACAGCAAGGACACTGCTGCAGTACCACTAAGGTGGGCCCAAGTGAGACCTACCTCAGTTGCTACTGATACTATACTCGCCTTGTCGCTCCCCTGCTGCTGCTGTTACTCCAAAACTTTTAGTACAGAATAAAGTCCTTGTATCTGTTGAATTATATTTGATATAAGGCATGGGGCAAATGGTCACTCCTAGATATAGATTCATTGACTACCACGTGACCTGGGGTGGATTTCTATTGTCCAATCACTGGCACTGTTGCTGCTGTTTCTGCTGTATTAATAGACACACCGTTCTGAGTTATTTCATTGACATTTGGATTCTCTTGAACGAAGGACTTACAAGGAATACGTTAACACTGGATTCTTATTGGCTTGCTTACTTATTCATTACATCTGGAACGAGGGATGGCTGCCAGATACTTAACAGTATCTGACATACGTATTTGTTAGCCTCTCATTTTAAGTATTTAGTATGCTCAGAGAATAGTGAATAAGTGTTCTTGCTATGATGTATATAACAATAGGTTTTTGTTTTTACCATAAAGCCGTACAAGCAAGTCCGATATATTTACAATAAAAAAAAAAAACAGGAATAAAGGAGAAAAAAAATGAATCCTTTGTGGAGTTTGACACAATGAAGGTGAAAACAGTTTTTTTTTCTGGGCCTTCTTCTTACCTGGGTAACACTTCAATATAAGAAGCCAGGCCTGGTAATTCTGGTAATTCTGGTAATTCTGGTAGGCTCGGACGCGGCCTCCGAGGAAAATCTGTATAATGAGGAACCGAAATTGTCTCGTAATAGGTAGGGTCTTCTTCAGTAAGGTTGCTTCTATTTCCATCAGCTTCCGCTTCCGCTGCTGCTGCTGCTTCCGCTGCTGCAGCTTCTGCTGCTGCTGCTTCTGCTGCTGCTGCTTCCGCTGCTGCAGATTCGATTCGTGAGCAAGAACATCCCCTGTGATGATGTTTCCATCGCTCGGAAAATGAGTCAAAATATCAGGTCTCTGCTCCGGACATTTTTGTGGACGCTCAAAATAACATCGGATTGAAGAAAACCTGAAAAAGAAAATCAAAGTTTAATTTTATTATTTGTCTAAATTTTTTTTAAAAAGAATCTTGATATGTATTATTTTTATTCCTTTATATTTATATATTAGGGGCCGGGTTAGCTCAGTCGGTAGAGCGTTCGGCTAGAAACCACAAGGTTCCTAGTTCGATACCGGTCCTCGCCAACTCAGCGTATGAGTAGCACAGGGATCTGTGCGGTAAAGTAAAGAGCTGATGGTAGGTGTGGCGCTCCACCACAGATGCTAAAACAATCTCCTTGGTCTAGCGCTATTGAAAAGGGGATAGACTCCCTCGCTGACTGACTGATACCGACTTTAGGCCGCCCCGTCGACTTTACTATATTTATATAAAATAACCCAAGGATTGACATGCCATAAAAACTATAGGATAAACTCCTGTATTGTATATCCTACGAAAAGAAAACGTGGCCATAATTCCTATCCAAATTAAAAAGAAAAACTTCCACAATATTGGACAAATAAGTGACGTTCTTCTGTGGAAGCCATCACATGGGCACGCCAGCGTGGGCCGACCAGCAAAGACATACATTGATCAGCTCTGTGCAGATACTGGATGGCCCGCAGAGGACCTCACAGGAGCAATGAATGATAGGGAAGGTTGGCGAAAGATTGTCATGGATATCTGTGCTATCGGTGCGACATGATGATGATGATGAAGACTCAAAAAATTAATTAAGCAATCTCTGGAATCTGATTGGATAAGGCAAGTCATATGGAGTGCTTACTAATACATCCGCGCTTTGAAATTCCAAGAGGGTTGTAAATCTAAGACATTACTGGAAAAAAGAAAAATATCAAATCGGAGCCGGTAAGTAGATGCTTAGGAAGGTTAG
The DNA here is from genome assembly GCA_023376005.1 of Doryteuthis pealeii. Classification (NCBI taxonomy): domain Eukaryota; kingdom Metazoa; phylum Mollusca; class Cephalopoda; order Myopsida; family Loliginidae; genus Doryteuthis; species Doryteuthis pealeii. Next base: position 93,555,848 of record CM042158.1, on the reverse strand, counting down.
TAGATGTATAAGCTGACTATGAGTTAACAAGTCAGATGGACTTTTTTTCACGGCAAGTAGCGATTGACAGCGGCTTTATGACAGTCAACCCGACACCAGAGTCGCTGATAAGATCAAGAAGATATGCGATTTAGCTTCCGACCCGACGGACACGGCTTCACGACAGCTGGCTCGACCCCAGAACCGCCGATACGATCAAGAAGATACGCGACTTAGCTTTCGACTCGAATGATGCTCCGACCCGACAATACATTTAGCTTAGGAATGAAAGTTATTAACATTATACCACTAAATCAAACACTATACTTTCAAAGACTCAAATTCATTTTTCCACAGACATCAAAAAATTATCATAGTTTTTTATTATCTGTTTTTATCATAGTTTTTATACGTTGCTATAAATAAGAATAAGTTTTTGAATAAGTTTTTATTTTATTTTTTATTTTATCTTAAAGTTTTTAATTATTTTATTTATTTTTATTATATCTTTTATCTTTTTTATTTTATATTTTTTATTTATATTTTATTTTATTTTATAATTTATATTAATATTTTTATTTGATATTTTTTATATTTTTAATTTTATTTTTTAAAAGTTTTTATTTATTTATTTATTTATTTATTTATGAATAAAAATGATAACAGCGTGGATTTTTAAAACATTATAGTTTTTTTTATCATACCACTACAACAAACACTACACTCTCAAAGACTCGAATTTATTTTTCCACAGACATATCACTAAAGCTTATTCACACACACACACACACACACACACACACACACACACCATCACTCTTTTTGTTCTTACCGAATGGCACGGCATTGACCTCGGTTTCTGGACATTGTAAACCCACTTCGTCTATCCGCAAGACTTGATAAAGGAATAAATTTCTTTCTTTCTTTGTTAGCTATACACTACGTGTTTGTTGTTCTTCCATTTTTTTTTTTTTTTTGGCTTGCATTATTTTCATTTCTGGTCATTTAAAATATTGTTTGTAGGGTCGGAATTCGTTTTCATCGGCCGCCATAAAACCAACCAGCCAACCAACCAACCAACCAACCAGTCAACTATTCTGTACGAACTAGGTATTACTAATAAAGTATTTTCCTTTCATAGCAGAACATTAAACTCTGAGTTTGTTCAGGAAATAGAAAATTCTTATTATTTCGTCGTGAATTGGCCTCGCATTTATTAAAAACTAGAAGCAGCTACCCGGCGTTGCCTGGATAGGTGGGGGCAGCAACAAAAGTTAGTCTCGCAGATCCATTATTACTAAATCACGAGTTGAATCCCCGTGGGATGCCCCATTTAAATCCCTATATAAAAAAATAGACCTTGTATTGATCCAGCTAGTCTGAAAAGAAATGTTAGTGTCTACTATCTAAAATATAAAATGAAAAAAAAATCCATGCTGTTATCATTTAAATTTTATTTTTTAATTATCTTCAGGAATATAAATCAAATCTCTATTATTTTTGCAAAACCAAAAAAAATCAACAAAAAACAAAAAACAAAACAAAAACAAACAAGATAAGGTGGTAGTGAATGTGTATATATACTTACTTTGTCGTTAATTGTTTTATTTTTGTAGTTTTCCCCGGACATAAATAATAATAATAATAATAATAATAATAATAATAATAATAATAATAATTGCATAATCTTTACAGATCATTGCCTTCCCTCACAATCCTATAACGCCACCACCAGAACCTTTCCTCTCATGAGTCCTCAAATGACTCATCAAACCAGCTGCAGATCCACAAAGTTTGATGCAAATATGACATTGAGAGGACTTCCTTCCCGATGAATAAGTTGATTCAGATGAATCAGATGAGAAAATTTGATGCTTATGCACCACCATATGTCTCTTAAGACCAGAAGCCGACTTACAGACCTTGCCACATACATACATAGATACATACATACACACATTCCAACTGCCCTTTATATATGTATAGATTTTTGCAGTTAATTTTATTTTGTATTCTTCAATTTAATTTGCTCAAACAATAGACTAGCTTGTTGTTGTTTCTACGTGATTGTTTTTGAGGGGAGAAAAGGGAGAATATATAGAAAGAAATTCCGTTCTGATTCTGAGCAAAGAAAGGGGAGGATAGAGAGTTGGGATTAAGATCATTATACTTTTCACTTATTGAACTATATTCCAATAGCTCTTAAGTGAACATATCAAACGTTGTAATAGTTAAATTATCAGACCGTGGTATATCCACAGGTCCTGCTAGTTTTGAAATTATTAATATATATTACCCACCCTCCGCACGAGCAGGATGCAACACAAGGTCAATTTCTTAAACAGAGTTTAACAGGTTTGAATTTAGAGTTTTCCTTTTCTTAGACTGGTTACCTAGCCATGGTTAAAGACTCCAGTATGCCCTGCTATTTACCCAAAGAATTGGATTCCTACCTTTCCCAAGAGTACTAGCGCCATGTGAAATGCCAACAACTTCGTCCAGGAATTGAACTCGCGTTGACGCGTCCATTTCCTACGTCTCTAACCATTAGACCACACACCACCATAATTATTATAATTATTATAATTACTAGTACAAAATCAAAAACGACCTCTGGGCGATGTAAAAATAGATTTTTGAAACATATTGCCTGAGGGGTGGGAGTACAAAATTCAATGTCAGCGAGTTTGTACCCTAAGTAAGTAAAATCATCAAATTCATTAAAGGACTAAAAGATAAAACAATTTGAAATGTAAACTTTAAATATGTATTAAAATAAAACAAACTATATATAGATATATAATACCAGTCATGTATTTAATAAATCTTGTTTTAAAAAACAATGAGGACTGTCTAATGTTGCATGTTCAAATGTTGAGTGTATTTATTCTATGTTATGACGATTTTGGGTAATGTGACGTAATTTTTGTTACAGACAAAAACCGGAAGCGAATCTCCATTATTAAAAGATTATTATAATTATTAAAATAGACTGTACTTACCTTTTCCATATAAAAGCAATAATAATGACCAAGATTATGGTACTCAGAACAGAAATGATCACCGTGTAGAGAACTGAAATAGAATAAGAATAAAGCGTTTAAGTTAGAAAAAGAGCGAGTAGGGGAGGGGAGTCTGGTTTAGACATACTCCCTGGTCTAGCGCTAACTAAAAAGAAAAAAAAAGAAAAAAAAAGAGAGACTCCATCACTGTTCGGTTGATTCCGATAATGGACCTGTTTGCGGAATTATATTTAATTGCAAATAAATGAATAAAGGGGAAGAACTCTATAATTAGCATTTAATAGTTATATCCCTTAAGATACTGTTAGCGGGGACACTGACTGTGCACTAAGTTTTAAATTGGACTGGAAATTGCCTTATTCACTGAAAGCATTTTTATACTATTGCGCTAACAAAAACTTCGCTACGATGTGTCATTTTTCATCGTGTTCTGGTAACATACATACAAAAATTAGATAATTATAATATAGATTCACTTCTAACAAAATATCGTACTGTTTTTTTGTTTGTTATAACCCCCCCCTTCTCCTTCTCCTCTTTTATCTTCTTGTTCTCTTCTTCCTCCTCCCCTTCCCCTCTTCCTACTGAAGGAGATACATGTTCAAACTTTAAAATGATGTAAACATCATTGACAATGAACAATAAACGTTTCTGTGATTTCTATATATTTTGGAGAACTTTTTTCAGTCCAATTTGTCTTTGAAGGATAATTTTGCGTGGTGTGCATGTCTCTAGTTAGAGTTCTTCACTCCTTTCCTAAATAGAAGCATCAATATCATCACGGACCTCTGTTACTACGGGAAACCAAAACGATTCACAGCAACTCGTATAGTCAACATCACCGAGATCGCAAGGTCAGTTGAGTCTTACGACAAAACACAAAAAAACAAACAAACAACAACAACAACCTCCCCCCAAAAACAAAAAAAAAAAAACAAAAAAACAAAACAACAAAAAACAAAACAAAACAAAACCACCCCCAGAAAAATCCAGCTGTTGACGAAATGTCGAAGCGGTCGAGCGCGCACGTGTGTGTGTGTGTGTGTCCGTTCGTACTATGTAAGGTAATCTGAACATGAGTTACATAAATGAGAGTAACCTCCCCTTGTTTGTTTCACTTTGAGGAAGCCGTATGTTTTGGTCGGCCATTTTCATTTCAACTGTAAATCTACATTGAAAATACGAATTTATTCGAATCAATACAACTGCATGTTTTAACACAAAAAATCATAAAATGTGTTCTTAATTCTGTTTATGCATTATTTTAAATGAACTTAATTGTTATTAAGAACACATTTTATGATATTTTCGTGTTAAAACATGCAGTTGTATTGATTCGAACAAATTCGTATTTTCAGAGTAGATTTACGGTGAAATGAAAATGGTCGACCAAAACATACGGCTTCCTCAAAGTGAAACAAACAAGGGGAGGTTACTCTCATTTATGTAACTAATGTTCAGATTACCCTATGTAATTATTCTAGATGCAAAATTTTCAAATGCTTTTGTTCTAAAAACGACGGCGATATGCAAATGATACCACGTGACCAATTATGACATTGAAAAAATCAACGCGGGAAAAATATTTTAGTAAAAAAAAAAAAATTAATAAATGAATAAATTACCAAAGAATTGATAGAATACGACGAATCCGTTCGATTAAATTCAGACATTATAATATAATTTTTTTTATTCTTTTTTTTTTTTTTCCGTTTTCTTTAATGATGTTTGAAATTGATATTTTAAGCTTCTGTTGAGATTGTCTAGATATCGTGAAAGTGGCCATTGAAATTGAGTGGATTGAAATTAGCGCAGATAAAAACGCCAACATTCAAATAAAGAAAATTAAAAAATTCATTAAACTTTAATTATCAAGATAATTATGTTTTTATCCCCCGTGTAATTTTAATTTACAAAACCTAAATGAATATATATATATATATATATATATATATATATATATATATAATAATATATATATATATATTATTTTTTACTTCTAAACTCCACCGGTGTGGAAAAAAACCCAGGTAATTCAGTTTTTCAAAAAAAAAATTTCAAACTGACATCTGGGGGAAAAAAAGAAGAAAATACCGGCACATTTGTACTTTCTGAAAATAATCATTAGTATCGTATGTAGTGACAAAAAGAGAAGGAAAAAAAACCGGGGGAGTTTTCTAAGTTGTATATGTAAAAAGTGCTCAATACATTAAGTAGAGCATGATTATAAGGGCCTACATGAGTCAGATACTATCTACCTAGGTTTCACTCGAATGGTTCTTCAGGATAATTCTGACTTAGAATTATCCTGATATATATATATATATATATATATATATATATATATATATATATATATATATATGTGTGTGTGTGTGTGTGTGTGTGTGTGTGTATGTATGTATGTAGAATTAAACAAAAGACTCATCTCTTGTTTAACAATTTTATTTTTGATCTTTTCGAGTTTTCTGGCCAACTTTTTACTATTTGGATGGAATTCGTGGATAAGTCCACCAAAGTTCAGGTCCCGAGTACTTTCGGCACTTCGAATTGCCATCATCAGGGGTGATGTGTTCCAGTTTTTAAAAAAATATATTAATGTGGAGGCTGGAAGGAGAAGAATTAATGAGAAAGGTGTTATAGGCATTTTAAAATGTGCGTACTGCATTGGAAATTAATTTTGTTTAAGGATGGTTTGTATTGTTTTATGTATAGAGCTTCTAGTATTTTATATATAACTTTGGTGGACTTATCCACGCATTCCATCCAAATATTAAAAAGTTGGCCAGAAAACTCGAAAAGATCAAAAATAAAATTGTTAAACAGGAGATGTGTCTTTTGTTTAATTCTACATGTATAAATGAAAGAATACTGCCCAAATACACACACACACACACACACCAGACACACACACACACACACACACACACACACACATATATATATATATATATATATATATATATATTATAATATAGTGGCATTAGAAGTAGTTAATAATAACTTGTTTTTACAAAATCTAAATGATAAAATATGTCATAAATTCTAAGGTAAAGGAACACGTATGCAGTTTACACAGAATAAAACTGACATAAGAATTATAAAGGAGTGCATAGTTTTGTTGCATAGTCTGAAATCAGAGTCAAAAGTCTGAAACGTTTGCTTGACACCTGTACACAACATGTACAGTGGTGCACAATTTACCACATGCCGCTCAACCTTGCTAGAGAACAGAGTCAGCAGACAACTACAAGGGTCAAAGTTCAGCTCAAATTTGTAAGCACTGCATGTTAATTTCAATCTCGTTAGGGTCCCCAATTTTCCATATAGATTCCGTTTCCACTTTTGCTAAATTCTTTTTTTCTTTTCGTTTTCACTATTGATCAATTCCATTTTTTCCATGTTCATGGTATTTTATGAGAAATTATTTTTATTTTATGTGAAAATAGGTTCTATTTGTGAAATATATCTTTGTTATTTTTAATTTGAAGTATACCATAAAAAACAGTGTGGCTGCATTAAGGGGTGGGGGATAGGTATCTATTGCGAGGCAAAAGGGCGCTAGCCTGTAAAAGTTTGGGAACCACTGCTCTAAATCAATCAACAAGGCAAAAACATGGGGACAGATAACCTGACCTCTATACGAAAAAGAGATTCGAAGCAGATAACTCTGACACCTGCAATTACTACTATCAGTGAAATCGAACTATCTATCAAGTACTGACTATAGTGATAATTTCAACAGTGACTATGTGCGAAAATAGTTTTCTATCTAAACACTTGCTCTATCCAACAGTGCTATTGTATGAAGGGGTTCGTTGTGTCATGGTTATCGTCGCAGGAAATGGACACGGTGATCTGAGTTCAAATCCTGGACAATGCTGGTTGCATTTCACATAGCGCTTAATACCCTTGGGAAAGGTATGCGTCTAACTATTCTCCCTCCAGCTACGGGTAAATAGTTGTGCAGACTTGGCTCTTTAACTTAGGTATGGCAACCTGGGCTCAGCGACTCGAGTTCAAATCCTGGCCGGGGCTGTTTGTATTTCCCATAGTGTTAATACCCTTATCACATATTACCCCCCCACCCCACACAAGCAGGGTGCGACATAAGGTCAATTTCTTAAGCGGAGTTTAACATGTTTGAATTCAGAGTTTTTCTTCTACTAGACCGGTTACCTAGTCATGGTTAAAGAGCCCAGTCTTTCCTGCTATTTACCCGAGGGAGAATTGGATTCATACATTTCCCAAGGGTATTAGCGCCATGTGAAATGTAAACAGCTTCGTCCAGGAATTGAACTCGTGTTGACGAGTCCATTTCCTACAACTCTGACCATTAGACCACGCGCTTCCATAAAATTAATGATATATGTTCAGATTATTGAAAATAGATTTTAATTTAGCAAAAGTCCTATCGGCATCGTCCAAGGTAACGTTTTTATGAACTGTTCGTTTTTTTTTTCGTCAATGGAAAACGTAATAGAAGAAAAAAATGCGATGTAAAACTGATTGCTTCGTAGCAGACGTTAATTTCCCAATATAAACGAGTGAATATATTCATCTTCTTTAGGCAAACAGTTTTTGATATTTTTTGTAGACAGGAATGGACATACTGCTTTTTATTTTATTTAAGATATAACCGACTTCGTCTTTTATCCATAGTATAACGGCGAGGAATAGTTGTGACTCAACAAAATTTAGTTCAATAGAGAATAATTGATCGTAATTGGCGCCCCAAACTTGAGTGGAATCACGTGACTCGGAAGTAACTTGAAGGGATGAAGCTTGACTATCGTATCAAAGCAGAAACAAGTTCTGGGATGCGTGATAAAGTAGTAAGTTTCATAAAAAGGATCTATATTAATAAATAGAAAGAGTTTTTGTCTATCTTTCCTGGTTGATATAAAGTAGGTACCACCAAAATAATTCACGTGATCAGTTTAGGCTATATTGAAATATTTTTGAACTTAAAAAAAAAAGATCTCTCAAAAATAAATCCCATGCATTTGTAAACATCTTTTGTTTTTTCAATATATCAATTCATATATATATATATAAATATATATATATATATATATTATATATATATATATATATATACATTATTTTTTACTTCTAAACTCTACCGGTGTGGAAAAAACCCAGTAATTCAGTTTAAAAAAAAAAAATTCAAACTGAACATAAATAATGAACATAAAGAGTTGTTACAAAGAAAAACAGTTAATTCAAAGATCAAATTATCCGATTGGGGAACAATTACTCACCGTTATATTGAAAAATAAGTAAAAAAGTCCGTTTTTTTTACAACATAGTCAATTTCTTTATTGATATTTTTTAGCTGAATTCTGTATTCATAATTCTTTTACTAAAAAAAAACTCTGATGTCGCCATGAAAATCTGAGTTAGATTTCCCTCAAAACTACCCATGTTATTAGTGCGTTAAAAATCCAGCAATGTGTCTTATATATCGCTAAGAAATAAAAGTGTACATAATATATGGTGTGGTTAATTTGCATACTGGTTTTAACAAAACCTGGTTGGATAAATAATTACTTGGTGTTATTAATTTCTAATATCATTGTTTTATTCTTTAACGTATGACTGACTATATATATAAACCAATTAAGATATAATTAAAATATATGTAATAGTTGTTTTTATATCCGTTCCAATTTAATTTCGTTAGTCTTTCTAATCTATTCCATTAAAACTTAAATACTCACCCGAAGTGCGAATATTCTTGCTAGGTTGTATGATAAAATCGTTTCCAATGCATTTGTATGATTGAATTATTTCCATTGCATTTTTATTATAAAATCATTTCAATGCATTTTTATTGTCAATCATTTCCAATGCATTTGTATAGTGGTCATTTCCAATGATAGTAAAATCATTTTCAGTCCTTTTTTTTTTTTTAGTAAAATCATTTTCAATGCAATTGTATAATAAAATCATTCCCAATGCATATATAATAAAATCATTCCCAATGCATTTGTAAAATAAAATCATTTCCCAATGCATTTGTAATAAAATCATTATGTAATAAATCATCAATGTCCAATGCAATAATAAAATTCATTCCCAATGCATTGTATAATAAAATCATTCCAATGCCCAATGCATTTATATAATAAAATCAAATGCAATGCATTTGTATATAATAAAATCATTCCCAATGCATTTATATAATAAAATCATTCCCAATGCATTTGTATAATAAAATCATTCCCAATGCATTTATATAATAAAATCATTCCCAATGCATTTGTATGATAAAATCATTCCCAATGCATTTCCCAATGCATTTATATAATAAAATCATTCCCAATGCAATTGATAAAATCATTCCCAATGCATTTGTAAAATAAAATCATTCCCAATGCAATTGTATAATAAAATCATTCCCAATGCATTTGTAAAATAAAATCATTCCCAATGCATTTATATAATAAAATCATTCCCAATGCATTTATATAATAAAATCATTCCCAATGCATTTGTATAATAAAATCATTCCCAATGCATTTATATAATAAAATCATTCCCAATGCAATTGTATGATAAATCATTCCCAATGCATTTGTATAATAAAATCATTCCCAATGCATTATATAATAAAATCATTCCCAATGCATTTATATAATAAAATCAACTTCCGATGCAATTGTATAGTAAGATAATTTCCAATGTATTTTCATAGTAAAATGTTTTGCGATGTATTTATATTAATACTTGGTAAGAGATTATTTGTCTGTCTTCTATAGATGGCCAGATAATTTTATGTAAATCTAACAAATTTGGTTGTGTGATATTTTTTGTGTGTAAAATCAGTAAAAAAAAATGCATCCCTTCCTTTAAAGAAAGAAATGTTAAAGTTTTCTTTTTTTTTTTTGTCTCTTTGAAAGTACCGAATGTTAGCCATTACAATCTGTCCAGACTTTTCTACTTTTCGATGATTCTTCGTAGAATTTTCTTCTTAGGTAGTTTTTATGGCTTTAACCTTTTTCTTTTTTTTAAAACTTTTTTTTTCCCAGGGAAAATAACCAGGTTAGGCAATATTTGTTAGTTTCTTTCATGGCCAAAAAAATATCATCTTTTTTTTTCTTCCATGTTTTTTCTATCTTCTGGTTGATATGTTTTCATTTATGACGTTGTTTCTATGAGAGACACGAAGACTGTATTTATATTAATAATTTAGAAAAGTTTGTTTGTCCCTCCGATTTTATGTAGATCTGGAAAATCCACAATGTATATTCATTAGACACAGTGGAAAGGTCATAATGTAAAAAGATTGTGTCCCCCGGGAGAAAAAAGAAGAGAGGTTTTAATTCGGGTTTAGGCAGAGTGAAACAGTGAGGCCAATATAGACCGTGCATTTGAGAGGACCTACTTCAGACACCTTGTTCATATTTTTGTATGTGTAGAATAATCATACTAAGTTCCAATTGCCGTCGTATTGATAAGACAAGGCAACAAGATACTGTAACCAAATACGGATATAACCTTGTTGCAATCCTACTACAGAATGCCAGAGTATTTATGAAGCCTCATAACATCATAGAAACCAAGCAGCCAATCAGGACCCAAGGAATGGAATCACCCAAATGCATGAATGGTTTATTCTTGAGTTCCATAAGTACTAGCTGTTTTGAGCATTAGTTCAGTTGTGCTTAGTCAGTTTCAAGTATTCCTATCTAATACTAATAATTGTCACACAGTTATATGGTTTCAAGTGTTTCTATCTAATTATAATAATTTGGCCAGTTATATAGTTTCAAGTATTCCTATCTAATACAAATAATTTCCACAGTTATATGGTTTCAAGTATTCCTATATATTACTAATAATTTTCACATATTTTTATGCTTTCAAGTATTCTTACCTAATGCAAATAATATGTACATAATCATATGGTTTCAAGTATTCCTATCTAATGCATATACTTTTGAAAGGTTGGGGGTTTGCCATAGAGGTAATAGAGTTGGGAGAATCATATATAGGTGCAAGCATTCTGTGGTGTATGGGTTGGGTAAATACATACACTACATATGTATCTATATACCCTTGCATTTCACTAAGCGCTAATACCCCTGGGAAAGGTATGAATCCTAGTTTCCCTCCAGCTATGGGGGAAAGACTGGGCTCTTTAACCTTGGTTAGGCAATCAGTCTAGGAGAAGGAAAACTCTGAATTCAACCCTGTTGAACTTCGCTTAATAAATTGACCTTGCGTCACATCTTGCCCGTGCGGAGGAGTTGGTAAATATATATATATATATACCCAGCCTATGCAGAAATAATGTATTCATCGCTGAAGGAAAGAGAGGAGAGGGAAAAATCCTTTTGAGGTGGTGTTACCCTTCAGTGAAGGTTGAGCGTAGACATAACAGCAACAGCACTTGTTATCTGTTAGTTTCTCACCTTTGAACTCGTCGGATTAAGGCGGGAAACTGAAGAGTTAATAAGCGCCATTGATTCAATATCTGCGCCATCCTAACTTAGATATATGAGCTCTATTACTGATATTGAACTCTATTTATAAATATAGTAAACTATATATATATTATATATAAGATTTTTGGATGTTTGTTTTTAGAAGCAATGTTGAATAAATTATTATTTTATATTTTTGCTTGAACCAATTATAAATGCAGTATCGATAAAATTCGATAATTATAGAAAATAAAACTTGGACAAGTAAATCCCGCAAAGGATGGCTCGCTATGCAGAACACCGTACAGACTGTTTCGACTTTATTAGTCTCTTCAGCGATGTTATACTAACGACTCCCCTCCGACAGGAATCGAAACCCGGACTTTCACAGGCATAGTCAGAGACCATTATCCGTTTCGGCCGCCGTACATAGCGAACAATCCCTGCGAAATTAACCTTGTCAAGGAAACTATTACACGCCCCTGCCATAGTAGGCAAGTAGACGTTTATTTAGTAAACAAACCGGCCGACCGTTAGCCTCTTCGGCGAAGTGAATAAGATTTTTGGATGTTTGTTTTTAGAGAAGCAATGTTTGAATATAAATTATTATTTATTTTATATTTTGCTTGAAGGCAATTATAAATGCATGTATATATATATATATATATCTATTATTAATGGAGATTGTGGGTTGTATGTCTGTAACCGAAACTATATTTACTATTCAATTCACAATTCCCTTTAGTTATTTACGTCACATTCTCCATGAATTTTATTTTTTATTTAACTCCAATTATGAGTAAAATTGTTTTACAATCATTAAGACTGTTAACAATATCTACATACTAATAACATGCAATTATATTTATATAATCAACAAAAAATAGCGGTTTTACAGTGTGAATGGAAGGCTAATTTACACATATTTGATCTAAAAAATTTGGATTTAAATAAAATATATGCTTTATTATTATTGATTCTAATTGTTTGGATTTATCTTTAATAAATATATGAGCAAAAAAATCTTGGTGGATAAATTCTTAACAGAAATCTATTAACAACATAAAAGAAATAACTGTAATTTTATTCTTTTCTTCCTATTTTTAACTAAATAGGTTTTAAATTAGCGGAAAATTTACCACTGAAAGACGGGGAGTAAGGAGAAAATGGGTGTGGAACAGTTAGTTTCAAAGTTGTTCTATTTTCCGATTATTACCCCCTCTGTTTCCAAATATTTTATCTGAATTCTTATTCAGTTTCATTAGCCTTTACTAATTAAACATGATATTTTATTAATTTAAAACTTAAATACTTTTGCACCCGGAGGGTTGCATAATTGCTAGTATATATACTATATATATATATATATAATATATATATAATATATATATATACTAAAAGGTAATGGGTTATTATATATAATTACTCATGCGTTAACCTTCGTTTAATGTGTGTGAAGGACTGCTTTGTCTTATTATTAATGTAAAATGTATGAAGCTAAATAAAAAAGGAAACATTCGGAAGACATTGTCCGACATTGTAAGGAAAGAATATAAGATTAAATCAAGGAAAGCAGGAGACTCTCTCTCCCTCTCCCTTCTCTCCTCTTGTTACAATGAGAGAGGGCGTGGGGCAGACAGACAATGGTTGGCGTCAATGAGTTGAGCTTTATGAAGACGCAGAGAGAGAGAGAAGAGAAGACTGGGAACGGGTGAGAGGAGAATAATTAGAGAGATGAGGAAGAAGAGAGAGAGAGAGAGATGAGGAGATGTTTTGTACTCTCATCTTGAGAGTTAGAAATTGTGGTGGTGTCTATATTAACGATGATTCGATCTGAGAAATGAGAGAGAAGGGTAGAGAGATTGGATGAGAGACGTGGATAGAGGACGAGAGAAGCAGAGAGAAAGGATGAGAGAGAGAGAGAGAGAGACACTGCTTAGTTTACAGTTGTAGTAGGTATATGTGCGTGGGCGCTGTGAAGAGAAAGAACAGAATCGAGCCCGTCGGCGGTGAAGTGAGAAGAAAGCTGTGAGTTCCGATTGAAAAGGTATTAAGCATAAAGAGAGGAGAATAGAGATAGAGAAGAAAGGAGGAGAAAGAGACAGAGAGAGACGAGATAGTCTGTGTCCTGGTGTCGAACTGTGTGTGTGTACCGAGGAGAGAGAGTGAGACTGAGAGAGAGATGGCGGAGAGGAGAGAGGGAGAGAGAGAAAAGACGGGGGGAGCGAGGCGGGAAAAGAAGAGTGAGAGGAGAGATTTGAGTTTGTTAAAATAAAAAGCAAGCAGACGAGAAGAGATGACGAAGAATGTATTTCTGTTGTCCTAATATACAGTCGTGCGGGGAGAGAGTAGAGAAGTATAAGAAGAAAAAGACACAGTGAATGACAGTTGCGTATGATCCAGCGAGAAGAGAGAGACGATAGAAGGACGAGGAAGGTGGGACATAGAGCGAGGGAAGAGATGTGAGAGAGATTGAGTTGTTAAAAAAAAGATGAGAGTGTGTGTGATGATGAGAGTATAAGATGAGAGTGACAGAGTGCCATGAATGTCAGAGAGGAGACGAGAGAGAGCGAGAGAGAGAGAGAGAGAGAAGAGAGAGAGAGGAGAGAGAACGTGTGTGGGAAGAAACAGATGAGTGAGTGAGTGAGTGAGTTGTGAAAAAGTAAGAGAAGAGATAGAGAGAAAAGAGAGAGAGAGAGAGAGAGAGAAAGAGAGAGAGAGAGAGAGAGAGAGAGAGAGAGAGAGGAGAGAGAGAAGAGAGGGAGCGAGGGGGAAAGAGAGTGAGAGAGATTGAGTTGTAAAAAAAGAGAGAGAGTGTGTGTGAGAGAGAGTATAAGAGAGAGTGAATGAGCGTGCATGAGTCAGAGAGAGAGAGAGAGAGAGAGAGAGAGAGAGAGAGAGAGGGGGAGCGAGGGGAAAAGAGTGAGAGAGATTGAGTTGTTAAAAAAAGAGAGAGAGTGTGGTGAGAGAGGTATAAAAGAGAGTGAATGAGTGCGTGAGTCAGGAAAGAGAGTGAAGAGAGAGGAGGAGGAGAGAGAGAGAGAGAGAGAGAGAGAGAGAGAGAGAGAGAGAGAACGTGTGTGGAGAGAAACAGGGAGAAACAGAATGAGTAGATGAGTGAGTGAGTGAGTTGTTGAAAAGTAAGAGAGAGATAGAGAGAAAAAGAAGAGAGAGAGAGAGAAGAGAAAGAGAGAGAGAGAGAGAGAGAGAGAGAGAGAGAGAGAGGAGAGAGAGAGGGGGGTGAAGAGAGAGGTGGAGAGAGGACGGATTTTCTCGGCTGTCCAATTGTAAAAGTACGGTAGGTAAAATTTGAAAACTTTTTCATTTTTCTATTTCCTTCTTTTTTCTTTTTCTCAATCCGAAATCGATGTTACTGATTGATGTTCAAAGGAATTTCCAAAATGAAATGAACAGATCGATAATCGATTCATCCAAGATAGAAATAGAATCATATCAGCTTAGATTTATAGATACCTCCATTGGTTTGATCAGTATCGAACAGTCAAAACACACGAAAATGGTTAAAGCAAAAATAAATCCATTACGTCAGTCGTCAAGAAAAAGACCAGTGAGCCGACAATCATAACGATGGAAAATAAGATCGCAGCATCTTCAAGGACGATATCTGTTAAAAATTTAAAATAAATCAACTCCCTAAACGGTATATATTGACGGAAAACTTACCCACAACATTTTGGGGTGAAGTGTTGCATAATCTATGTGGCAGCATAGATTATTGACCACACCCTGTAGAAGAATTCTAAGGGGCCAGTGTTTTCCTATCAGGGAATGGAAAACAACGGGATAGTTAAAATCTCGCAAGTCACGTGAGATTAGTTAGTTAATCAGTTTACAACCAGACCTCAAGTGGGACAGACGTGTCCTACTTCGGTTGTGACTCCGCGAGATAAGTTGGAATGGGCTAAAATAAATATTTGATCAGAGTAACTACAAGTCTTGTTGATTGATTCCCCAAAACATAATAAACCCTAGTTTACAGAGGAGTGCAAAACCATGATAAGAGAACGCTAAGGAATCCTCAGAAAATTCAAAACCAAACCCTCATCAGAAAACCTAGATAAATATTGTTATATCGTAAGGACCAGTCATACCGAGTGGTCGATCACGGGAGTATTATGAGGAGAGTCCTTCACATATATATTTACCAACCCCTCCGCACGAGCAGGATGTGACACAAGGTCAATTTATTAAGCGGAGTTCAACAGGTTTGAATTCAGAGTTTTCCTTCTCCTAGACCGGTTACCTAACCAAAGTTAAAGAGCCTAGTCTGCCCTACTATTTATCCATAGCTGGAGGGAGAGTAGGATTCATACCTTTCCCAAGGGTATTAGCGCTAAGTGAAATGCAATTACCACATCCAGGATTTGAACTCGGGGCGACGAGTCCATTTCCCATGACTTTAACCATTACACCACGCGCTTCCATCCTCGCTTCCTTCACATAAGTCCCACACAGTGGGATCTGTGTGTGCATAAATAGTGGCTAGCACCACCACCACTGTTGAGGTACGGGAAAGATGGGCCATTCCATTATATCAACCCCATCGCGAGCTAAATTCTTCCGTTGGAATTTAACTTTTGATATTTCTTCTTTTTTGGAGTTGGACGTAGCCGTTTTACAGCTTTCTCTTCTCTCAAACTTGTTCTCCTCCTGACGGTTAATGATGGCGATGCTCGTGGAATTTGTGGAGAATAAGAAGTTGATGGTGCAGGCGGCACATTCACAAGTACTTTTTGGTTAATGGGAGGTGTGATCTCACCCTCGTCGCCACTTGTTATAGCGTAATGACCAGTTATACCGAGTGGTTGATCACGGGAGTATTAGGAGGAAAACCCTTCACATAAGTCCCACACAGTGGGATCTATGTGTACTTAAACAGTGGCTAGCACCACACCTACTGCTGAGGTACGGGGAAGATGGGTCATTCCATTATATCAAATATAAACAACAAAGAGCTAAAACTCGACGTACAATCAAAGAAGCCAAAAGATCTTCTTCGAGAAGCTTCACCTCAAACACAAATTCAAATACTGTTATGGTAATTTACCACACACGCACGAACTCTTCCAACTATAAATAGCAGCAGGTTCTGCACTTAAGGGAGAGTTAATATTTCAGCGGATAGCTGATAAGATAGCCTCGCGTGTAAAAACATCTCCTTTGTATATGTCTGTATTACTGTTCTTTGTTATTATATTTGTTTAACTCATTTCTTCTCTTGTGTCTTTATTCTGGTCCCTAACCAGGCCACCACAACTTGAGAATTAATATTTCAGCAGACAGCCGATAAGACAGCCTCTCGAGTAACCGTCTCCTTTGTATATGTTTGTACTATTGATCTTTGTTAATATATTTGTTTGACTCATTTCCTCTCTCGTGTTTTTATTCTGGCCTCTAACCAGGCCACAACATATACTAACCCCGAAAAAATTTGGAAATTTCTAAACAAATATCAAATATTCCGATAAATCATCTATCCCAAGGAAACACAGAAAAGCCACGAGTGAAAAACAAATAGCCAATCTGATGGCAGAAAACCTCGTCTGTCGCTAGTAGCGGCGGCTTTTTTCCAAGTTTATCGGGACTGTTCCAGGTGCACCAACTACAATTGGTATCCCTTCCACCCCCATATTACACAGCTTTTTCAATTCTCTGGCAAGGTCCAGGTATTTATCCATATTTTCATTTTCCTTCAGCTTCACCCTCTGATCTGCTGGAACCGCAAAGTCCACCAGTTGACACGTTCTCTTTTTTTTTTTTTTTTTTTTTTTTTTTTTTTTTGTTAAACAACACTAGGTCTGGTCTCCTGGCTGGGATAGGGTGATCCGTCTTTATCTCAATGTCCCAGAGAATTTTGGGGAATTGAAAATTTTATGCGTTTCATTCTCAAGAACAGATTCTGGTTTATGCTTATACCATTTTGTTGTATGGTCAAAATTTAATTATTTGCATAATTCCCAGTGGATCACCTTCCCAACCCACTCGTGTCTAGCTTTGTATTCCCGTTGAGCTAGTTTGCTACATTCACTTAATACATGGTTTACAGTATTATTATTATTATTATTATTATATTATTATTATTATATTATTATCATATTATTGTATTTGATCTTTCAAACAACGAAATGCGAATGTTCTTTATTTAGTTTGTTGGCATCTTCCAAATCATTCATTTCTCATTCAAATCTTTGACATCAAATAAACCGCAGATCCAAACATCGTTAGGAATCCGCGCCCCTTTCCTCCCTCCCTTCCGCCGCCGCCGCCGCCGCCATTCCTGAAGTCACTTGTTCTCTATTAAGAATTATTCTACACGCCACACACACCGGTGCTACCACAATGCGCCACTTTTCCCTCTGCGCTTATTCAGTTACACACCACACACACACACACACACACACACAAACTCTCTCTCTCTTTCTCTCTCTCTTCACAAGTCACTCATTCTCTCTATATCTCACTCTCTCTCACACTTTCCTTCTCTCTCTCTCTTTCTCACACTTCCTTCTCTCTCTCTCCCTCACACACTTTCCTTCTCTCTCTCTCTCTCTCTCTTTCTCACATTCTCTCTCTCTCTCTCTCACACTTTCCTTCTCTCTCTCTCTCTCTCACACTTTCCTTCTCTCCTCTCTCTCTCTCACACTTTCCTTCTCTCTCTCTCTCTCTCACACTTTCTTCTCTCTCTCTCTCTCTCTCTCTCAACACTTTCCTTCTCTCTCTCTCTCTCTCTCTCTCCACACACTTTCCTTCTCTCTCTCTCTCTTCTCTCTCTCACCACACTTCCTTCTCTCTCTCTCTCTCTCTCTTCTTCACACACTTCCTTCTCTCTCTCTCTCTCTCTCTCTCTCTCTCACACACTTTCCTTCTCTCTCTCTCTCTCTCTCTCTCTCTCAACACCTTTCTTCTCTCTCTCTCTCTCTCTCACACTTTCCTTCTCTCTCTCTCTCTTTCTCACACTTTCCTTCTCTCTCTCTCTCTCTCTCTCTTTCCTCTCTCTCTCTCTCTCCACACTTTCCTTCTCTCTCTCTCTCACACATTTCTCTCTCTCTCTCTCTCACACTTTTCTCTCTCTCTCTCTCTCTTCTCCACTTCCTTTCTCTCTCTCTCTCTCTCACACTTTCCTTTCTCTCTCTCTCACACACACTTTCCTTCTCTCTCTCTCACACTTCCTTCTCTCTCTCTCTCTTCACACTTTCCTTTCTCTCTCTCTCTCTCCCACACTTTCCTCTCTCTCTCCTCACACACACTTTCCTTCTCTCTCTCTCTTTCTCTCTCTCTCTCTCTCACACTTTCCTTCTCTCTCTCTCTCTCTCACACACTTTCCTTCTCTCTCTCTCTTCACACACTTTCCTTCTCTCTCTCTCTCTTCACACACTCTCTCCTCTCTCTCTTTCTCTCTCTCTCTCTCTCACACTTTCTTCCTCTCTCCTCTCTCTCTCTCTCTCACACTTCTCCTTCTCTCTCTCTCTCTCTCTCTCTCTCTCACACTTTCCTTCTCTCTCTCTCTCTCTCTCTCTCTCTCTCTCTCTCCAACAGCTCATTCATTCATTCTATAACCTTTTCCTACCACTCTCTTTCTTCCTTCTCTCTCTCTCTCTCTCTCGCCCTCTCTCTCTTTCTTCACAACTCACCCATTCTCTCTATCTCTCACCCTCTCTCCCTCTCACTCTCTCTCACACACATACAAACGCACACACACAAAACACACACACACAATCTCTCTCTCTCTCTCTCTCTCTCTCTCTCTCTCTCTTCACAACTCACCCATTCTCTCTATCTCTCACACTTTTCTTCTCTCTCTCTCTCTCTCTCTCTCTCCACAACTCACCCATTCACTCTATCTCTATAACTCTCTTTCCTACCACACTCACTCTCTTTCTTTCCCCCTCTCTCTCTCTCTCTCTCTCTTTCTCTCTTCACAACTCATTCATTCTCTCTATCTCTCACTCTCTCTCACACCCACTCTCTCTCTCTCTTTCCTTCCCCCTTTCTCTCCCCCCTCTCTCTCTCTGTTAACTGTTTTTGCTTGGAAAGCTCATCAACCAAAACTCGGAAATAATTATTTTATCGTGCAAATAATAAAATAGCTCTAAAATTATAATCAGCAGTTGCATTTGATGGTTGCGACGGGGGGGGGGGTGACGTCAGAGGCATTCAAATTATTTAAATCACATACCTGGAAATTTAAAAATAATTTCTTTTTACCCGATTGTTTCTTTAAAAAAACACACGAGATGACGGCTTATTTGTTAAGCTTCAACTATACAAGACGAAAGAACGCGGTTTATTTGCCGAATTGCGGTTGTCATATAGTACCTAAATAATTGAGTAGTCCCAGCTACTACAGCTGCCACCCACCCGTCCTTCGGGACAGGGGTCCAGTGAGCTTCGGCCTCTGGACCGGTGGGATGCTAAATTAATAGCGTCGATCCCAGAGGGCCGTCCCTCCAGGCAATACCTGTCTCATTGCACTTAAAGGAGCAGGGTTGGGTTTATTGCCCAGCGCCTGAGGCGCCCCCTTGAAGGGGAATGCCGATGGGATCGACGCAATTTTTCTACCTACCACCCCATGAGTCTCGGCTTGTGGGTGGTGCCCACATAAAACGGCCTTGTGCCATATCGTGTGAAAGTGGGACACATGTAAATACGAGTAGTTCCAGCTACTACAGCTGCCACCCACCCGTCCTTCGGGACGGGGGTCCAGTGAGCTTCGGCCTCTGGACCGGTGGGATGCTAAATTAATAGCGTCGATCCCAGAGAGCCGTCCCTCCAGGCAATACCTGCCTCATTGCACTTAAAGGAGCAGGGTTGGTTTATTGCCCAGCGCCTGAGGCGCCCCCTTGAGGGGGATGCCGACGGGATCGACGCAGTTTTTCTACCTACCACCCCATGAGTCTCGGCTTGTGGGTGGTGCCCACATAAAACGACCTTGTGCCATATCGTGTGAAAGTGGGACACATGTAAAGTACCTAAATAATTAGAATGGAACCGCCTGTTTTTCCTATAAAAAAATACCTGACCAAACGTCGGAAGCGAGAAACAACGAGATCTCAAGGGATTTATTAATTCAGCCTAGCAATTATTCTCCTGGTATCTTTGCTTAGTAAACCTTTTTCCCTATTATTACTACTCGTTGTGTTCTTTGTGTCGCAGATGTCAAGTCGGTTGGTCCGTTCGCTCGTGCCGTCGCGTATGCAACAACAAGCCACGACACGGAAGGAAAAGAGGGGTAAAGATGGCATTCACTGCCTCTGCTAGCAACAAATACATCTTAACTTATAATTAGTGTTTAGATATAGACCAGGGATCACCAAAACTTTTTTCATAATTGAAAAAATAACCAGCGTGGGCCAAATTATTAGTGGGTTCAATACTTGCTATGGGTGGCGTAAGATGCACAAAAACAAATTTAACCAACATATTTATTTTCAAAACATTATCAAAGAACACAACATTAGCAGAAAGGTTTAGTGAGATTTGTGAAGCTGAAGTTTGCCTTTCAAAGATATCGTCAATGTTTGGTTTGGAATTGCTACATCCTATCAAGAGAATTGATTTCAAATGTTTATCTGGCATTAAATGACCCACAGAGATTGATATGCCGTTAAACAAAACTCAAACTCAAATGTTTATCATTCAATTTCGTTCGATGGGTTGGTTCCGTAGTCAAGTCCATGAAGATTTAGTAAGCTTAACATGATAGTTAAATTTAAATGGTGTCAGAACGTCCCGTGTTCCGTACGTTTTAACAAACAAATTCAAGTACAGTCGGCGGGCCTGATATAATGCCTACGCGGGCCGAATCCGGTCCGCAGGCCGTAGTTTGTGATCCTGGTATAGACTATCCGGGGACACTTTGGATCCAAGTTACGCCAGAGATAGGTCTAGAAACAAGGTAAGTTTCGCCGTCTCAAAAATATATATAAACAACTCCTTGTTTTTAAAGTGAAAATTTGGTCTTAAAATGTCGATTTTACATGACTATATACAGTATATATGGGCGCGTGGTGCAATGGTTACCATCGTAGAAAATGGACACGGCGAGACGAGTTCAAATCATGGACGAGGCAGTTTGCATTTCACATACCCGTGGGAAAGGTATGCATCCAACTATTCTCCCCCTAGCTATAGGCAAATAGTAGGACAGATTGAACTCTTTAACCTTGTTTAAGCAACCAATCTAGGAGAAAGAAAACTCTGAATTCAAATCTGTTAAACTCCCCTTAAGAAATTACCTTGTGTCACATCCTATTCGTGTGGAAGGGTTGGTAAATATGCATATATATATTTACCAACCCCTCCGCACGAACAGGATGCGACACAAGGTCAATTTCTTAAGCGGAGTTTAACAGGTTTGAATTCAGAGTTTTCCTTCTCCTAGACTGGTTACCTAGCCATGGTTAAAGAGTCCAGTCTGCCCTGCTATTTACCCATAGCTGGAGGGAGAATTGGATTCATACCTTTCCCAAGGGTATTAGCGCCATGTGAAATTCCAACAGCTTCGTCCAGGAATTGAACTCGCATTGACGAGTCCATTTCCTACGACTCTAACCATTAGACCACGCGCCTCCATGGTAAATATGCATATAAGTCACAAAAGAAACCCGAAGAAATCTTTTTTCACAAGATTGGAAAATATTATTTGTGCTTTCATATCTCTTGAGTCTGTGGAGACATCTTACTACGAGTGTGTTAGTGATTTATCGGACCAAGTAACCAATAAGCACCCCAAATCATCAACTTAATGAAAGGTTCATATTTTAACTCGTCACCGGTAACTTCCGCTTCCAAATTTTTGTAAACAAATGATTTTAATCAGAAATTTATGGAGATGTTGAATTCAAAATAAATTAAATAAACAGATGGTTGGTACGCGTAATCAAATTAAAATTCAATAGCAAAATCTTTTAATCAGAAATTTATGAATATTTTTCAACACTTACGATGATTTAAAAAAAGACGAAAGTCGTTTTTATACTAAAATAGTTTTTACTTAGTCAGAAGAGAAATGCAATTATGTTTATTTAAATAAAAATTCAGTTTTTATTTACAAAATATCTTTATGCTTATTTAAATAAAAGGATGTCGTTCAGAAATAGTATCACAAAATTTGTAAAATTTGTTTTTGTTAGATACAATATAATTGCAAAAATCATCTGTTCGATTATTTTCAAATATTTGAAACTTACCGGCGATGAGTTAAAATATAAACCTTTCATTAAGTGGATGATTTGGAGTGCTTATTGGTTACTTGGTCCGATTTATCTTATCTCTCCTGCCAACTCCCCTTGGCGCCTACGAGTGCGAGCTGGCTTCACTCCAAACTTTACTTTCTGACTATCTCGCTGTGACTATCTCGTCCTTACTGTCTCTTCATTCATATATGTTGACCCTCCGTGACTTGTCAGTGGAAGTGTGCTGGGCCCATAACCTGTTACGATTTCTGTGGGCATTTTTAAGTGAGAGCACTTTACAGTGGAGATCCCTTTGCGTTAACCAGAGGCTGATCTTTAGTGAAGAATTCTTTGGTTGTTCCTTGGCGTCCCTTAGTGTTGGGTAGAATCCTTTGGTTGAGCAAAGTCTTTGGTTGCAGGTTCGTTCGTCAATGTCGAATACGTGCAAATGAACGGCTTTCAAGATCGGCGATTAGATAGTTAACTAAACACGTATTCGAGCTGTTGATTGGCTGGCTTTAACCCAAGCGCCCATGCAGAGTCCATAAGTTTTAAGTGGTGGACTTCAGCACACCTTATATAACAAAATATTAAAAAATATATAAAAAATTCATGGACGAAGCTGTTGGCATTTCACATAGCGCTAATACCCTTGGGAAAGGTATGAATCCAATTCTCCCTCCAGCTATGGGTAAATAGCAGGGCAGACTGGACTCTTTAACCATGGCTAGGTAACCAGTATAAGAGAAGGAAAACTCTGAATTCAAACCTGTTAAACTCCGCTTAAGAAATTGACCTTGTGTCCCATCCTGCTTGTGCCGAGGTATATATATATATATATATAACAAAATATTCCAACACCCGTCTCCGTCATGTTTATATTTGTAAATTGCTTAATCTCACATTGATTGACTCCGTAGACGGTTAATGCACTGACGAACCCATATACCCATACATTGTTTTATTAGTTAACTAACTAATAAATATCAGAACTTTATATTGTTAGTCATTGTAGTTAACTAACTAATAAAATATCAGAGACTTTATATTGTTAGTCATGTTAGTAAATAAAATATCAGAGACTTTATATTGTTAGTCATTGTTTTATTAGTTAACTAACTAATAAAATATCAGAGACTTGTTGTGGGCCGGGTTAGCTCAGTCGGTAGAGCGTTCGGCTAGAAACCACAAGGTTCCTAGTTCGATACCGGTCCCCGCCAACTCAGCGTATGAGTAGCACTGCGATCTGTGCGGTAAAGGAGCTGATGGTAGGTGTGGCGCTCCACCCAGATGCTAAAAAAACAATCTCCTTGGTCTAGCGCTATTGAAAAGGGGATAGACTCCCTCGCTGACTGGCTGATACCGACTTTAGGCGCACCGTTGACTTTACTTACTTTACTTATATTGTTAGTCATTGTTTTATTTGTTCTTAAATAAATTGTTAGAATTAAACTAAGTTTTAATTCATTTATTTTTTGCTGTTAGCCTTAGAAATAAATGCTATACTAACACAATAACAGGAAGGACTTTATATTGTTACTCATTGTTTTATTTGTTTTTAATAAATTGTTAGAATTAAACTAAGTTTTAATTCATTTATTTATTGCTGTTAGTCTTAGAATATAGAATGTCATACTAACATTAATAACGCCGTCATTTTTTAACCAATAAAAAAAAAAAAATGAAATACAGAAAATTAGTGACTTACCCCACGTTTTTGAATTCTGTATCGGTTTTGTGGGTGGCTGCTGTTCGGGTGGCCGCTGTTGGGGTGGCTCCTGTTGGGGTGGACATTTTGATGAAGACAGATCACCGTTTGGACACTGGCGAATTGTCACGGCAGGTTTTTCAACGTCGTCAACTACAAAGATCAGAAGATGTCTTAATTAACTTTAAAACATTATTAATCGATTAAATCCATTTTCAGATGTTTGACTTCAATAAACCTATCGAATCTAATCGGCGTTCAATAATTGCAACCTCTCAAAGAAGATAAGACTTGGAAATCGATCGACTTAAGGAATCGATTCCTGATAATTGGAACTTTTCAAGAAGAATATTGCATCCGTAAAGGAACCGTCATTCTTGACTTTGGCGATTTAGAGATATAGCGATTATTATTCTTAGACTTTGAATGGCATCAAATCAACAAACGATTTCCAGTTACACCTGTAGCGCTTACACTTAAAAATGAATTTAACGACCAGATTTCGATATCTTGATGGACAAGTTAAGTTATAAATAAGATAAGTGTAGAAGTTATCCTTCAGATATAGAAACAATATGATACTCACCGTCGCAGTGGGGTTCTAACTACCGTCGAGTTAGTAGACGAAAACAACAGACAAGCTGTAACTTAAATACAGTTCTTGCATGCTGCTGAATTGATTGCAGGGTATGGTGGTATTGTCATGGGTTTGGGAAAGCATTGGGGTTTAGATGCTGGTAGACTAAGAAGGACAGTAGACTACCAGCATCTAAACGCCAATGCTTTCCCAAACCCATGACAAACCATGGTTAGCAAACTAAATGAGCAGACCATTGTTAGTGAGTTCGATTCTCACTGGGTGCCCCATACTTCTGGCCTTGTGCCGTTTCTAATCTACGCTTAGTAAATAACTATACATACCTTTATTGGGCACCTCTTGTGGTGTAATGGTTAGCAAGCTAGATTCGCAAACCATTGTTAGGGAGTTCGATTCTCACTGGTGGCCCCATACTTCTGGTCTTGTGCCGCATCTTAAACTTAGTAAATAACTATACATACCTTTATTGGGCACCTCTTAGCAAGCTAGATTCGCAAACCATTGTTAGTGAGTTCGTTAAGTTCGTAATGGTTAGCAAGCTAGATTTCGATTCTCACTGGCGCCCCATACTTCTGTCTTGTGCCGCATCTAAGCTAAACTTAGTAAATAACTATACATACCTTTATTGGGCACCTCTTGTGGTGTAATGGTTAGCAAGCTAGATTCGCAAACCATTGTTAGTGAGTTCGATTCTCACTGGGCGCCCCATACTTCTGGTCTTGTGCCGCATCTAAGCTAAACTTAGTAAATAACTATACATACCTTTATTGGGCACCTCTTGTGGTGTAATGGTTAGCAAGCTAGATTCGCAAACCATTGTTAGTGAGTTCGAATTCTCATTGGGCGCCCCTTACTTCTGGTCTTGTGTCGTTTCTAAGGTACGCTTAGTAAATAACTATAGACCAGCTGCTTAATGTCAAATTCACTCAGACTTTACTGGTCACTTCAACGGCATAATGACTGATTTACTTCAACAGCATCACTCACTCATTTCAACACTATCAGAGGAGAAAAAATCAACGAAAGAACTCATATTAAAGAAATATTCATATTTGTTGAACAATCATACTAAGTTCCAATTACCGTCGAATTGTTAAGACAAGACAACAAAGAGCCGTAACTTAATACGGATCTAACATTGTTGCAATCCTACTGCAGAATGCCAGAACATTTATGAAGCCTCATAACATCATAGAAACCAAGCAGCCAATCAGGACTCAAGGAATGGAATCACCCAAATACATGAATGGATTATTCTTGATTCCCATAAATACCAGCTGTTTTGGGGCACAGTTCAGTTGTGCTTAGCCAGTTTCTGTTGTCCAAACCAACAGTATACTGACTGACTGGCTGGTTCAGTTGTGCTTAGCCAGTTGTTGTTGTCCAAATCAACAGTATACTGACTGACTGACTGACTTCAATAATATTGATGAAACTTATTATTTTCCTTCACTCTTTATTTCACGTGTTGCTTCCAAGTTTTATTCATACACACTCCAAATTGTTGGCTATGAATTGTTATTCATCTTGTCATATGTGCCGGTTTAGGTCAGTCGATAGAGCACTCGTCTAAGAATCGCAAGGTTCCAGGTTTGATACCGGTCCTCGCAAACTCAGCGATTAGGTAATCTGATCTGTGCGGTAAAGTGGGAAGCTGGCGGTAGGTGTAGCACTCCACCTCAGCAAAAACAATCTTCCTAGTCTAGAATACTCCACTTTCTTTTACTATAACTATTCCTTAGTTTTTCATCATTTGTGTACTTTTCTATTTTATTCCTCATATCAATTCGAATAGGTTATTTAGCTGGTTCTAAAAGCTAGCATCCGGCCATTTCCTGTTTAACGTCTTTCTTTATAAAAGGTAATGTAAATAACTGTTGGAATATATATATATATATATATATATATATATATATATATATATATATATGAATAGATTGTGGTACGAGCAAAATTTGAAAATGGTTTTAAAAAGCGTGTGCATTGTGAGATGTTATAATAAATACAATTTCACAAATTTTTTTTTTCCTCTGAAAAAGATATCTTTTTTTCCGGTCACGTCTCATCTCAGAAGCATACCGTGACACTAATGTTTGTACGAGGAATAATGTGTAAAATCCGCAGATGTGGAAGTAAAAATATATATATATATATATATATATATATATATATATATATATATATTATGTAGCAAAGTTGTGAGAACAGGCAGAGTTATTATCAACAATATTATTGTTGGAGGAGTGGTTGTTGGATCCGAATAACAGTAAATTGAAGGATTGTTTTTGTATACAGAGTTCAGGACGGAATTTGCTGATCAATAAGGATTCAAGAATTGAAAGACGTAATTCGTTGTCAGCGGCCTCTAATATAGTGAACATTGAATGATTATAAGACGCTGCGCATATCTTTTTCAGAGGGGAAAAAAAAAAAAAATTTGTGAAATTGTATTTATTATAACATCTCACAATGCACACGCTTTTAAAACCATTTTCAATAATATATATATATATATATATATATATATATATATATATATTACGTTTTCATGGACATCAAAAAGAATTCATTGTTAGGGTTAGGGTTAGAATTTATATTTTAACAATTGATAGTGGAAAATGCTATTTTTCCACTTTTGAATTTTTGACGATAAAGTTTTGGTTATGAATGTTCCGTAATCCACCGCTAAGAATCCTTATTGATAAACTAGCATTATCTACTTATTATCCACTTATTAGTATTTAAAAATAACTAGCAAAATTATACGCCTCCTAGGCTCAAGTATTTAAGTTTTAATGTAACAAAATATCTATTAATAATGGAGATTCGCTTCTGGTTTTTGTCTGTAACATAAATTACGTCACTGCTTACGTCACATGATTCAAAAATCATCATAACATAGAATAAATACACTCAAAATTTGAACATGCAACATTAGACAGTCCTCATTGTTTTTTAAAACAAGTTTTAATAAATACATACCTGGTATTATATATCTATATATAGTTTGTTTTATTTTAATATATATTTAAAGTTTACATTTCAAATAGTTTTATTTTTTAATCCTTTAATGAATTTGATGATTTTACTTACTTAGGGTACAAACTCGCTGACATTGAATTTTTTACTCCCACCCCTCAGGCAATATGTTTCAAAAATCTATTTTTACATCGCCCGGAGGGTGTTTTTTTAAATTTTGTACTAGTTATATTAAATAAGAAAGACAAACGAAACTTAATAAGAACGAATATAAAAATATTACACTTATTTTGATTATATTTTAATGTGTCTCTATATAAATTATATATTGGCTTGCTTATAATACGTTTGAGAATAACATAATAATATTATAATTCAATAACAGCAAATAATTAGTATTATTTGTATTATTCGGACTATTGTTCTCATCTTCATTGTTATCCGTACAACGTTTCGAGGACAATAGTCCGAATAATACAAATAATACTAATTATCAAGCCTCATCTCAAACATTCAGAGAAATAGCAAATAATTATTTATTAAACTCAGTTTTCATAAAATCATCATGCAAATTAGTCCCACCATATCTATGTAAATTTTTATTTCTTACAGATATATAACACATATTTCAGGATTTTAAATGCATTAATAATATGGTCTGTTTTGCGGCAAATCTAACTAGGGCTAGTCTTTAATAGAGACATCGTTAATAAATAAGATGCTAATTAAGATTAAATAATGACTATCTTATAATCATTGAGTATACAACTTAAATAAGTAAGGAAATCGTGACGTCAGTGGTGACGTAGTTTCGGTTACACATAGACAGTTACATAATCACCATTATAATCAGATTTAGCTAGACTTTAATAGAGACATCGTTAATAAATAAGATGCTAATTAAGATTAAATAATGATATCTTATAATCATTGAGTATACAACTTAAATAAGTAAGGAAATCGTGACGTCAGTGGTGACGTAGTTTCGGTTACACATAGACAGTTACATAATCACCATTATAATCAGATTTAGCTAGACTTTAATAGAGACATCGTTAATAAATAAGATGCTAATTAAGATTAATAATGACTATCTTATAATCATTGAGTATACAACTTAAATAAGTAAGGAAATCGTGACGTCAGTGGTGACGTAGTTTCGTTACACATAGACAGTTACATAATCACCATTATAATCAGATTTGAAAAACACCAATTAGATACTTACTTGTGAAAGTCATCCACATTCGTTTGGCATGTATTGAAATGTCAAATATCTTGGCATTAGGAAAAGATTTCTGGCTCTTCAGACCCACGAATCTATTGTACTTTGTCCAGTTTTTGCCTTGAAAACTGTAAACAGTCAGGAGCAGCATTCTTTCGAGGGTGCCGATATCGTGAAATCTTAATCTTAAGGTCACATTCTTGCGGAACACTAACCGTGCACGAAATTCATCTTGCATTGAATTGGGGTAATCAAGAGATAAAAGGGTTCCTGAAGTCAGAAGATAGGTACCATCATAGACGGGCAGGTCTGAAAAAGAGAACAAAATAATAATAAAAGAAAAACACCCGAAAAACTTGAAAATTATGTAGGGAATCAATTGATCCCTTTAAAAAAGAGTAATTAAAAAAAAATAATAATAATATCTTTTCAGCTAGTATATTATGTCTGAGACCTGTCAGCTGTTCCTTATAAAATTCATCTTAATTCCACAGATATTTATAATCTTGTATTCACCACTCTGTTACTAAAATAATTTTGTCTTGCATTTGCTTTAAATCTTTTCAGCTAGTATATTAGGTCTGAGACCTGTCAGCTGTTCCTTATAAACATTCATCTTAATTCCACAGAATATTTATAATCTTTCCACAGATGATCTAACCTTGTCTTAACTCTTAACATCCTGTTGAGATTTTTCTAAGTCCAGAGCATTCCTATAAGGATGTATAAAAATGGCTAAAAATGACCTTTGCATCTAAAGTTACCTATTATTTCCCTTAAATCAAAGATTTCTAAATATGTTTAATATTAAATTTAAACGAAGGCTATTGTTTGGGGCTGATTAGTTAAAACGAATGTGACTTCCAGCCGGGTGGAATGAGGTGGTATAGAACTTTAAGAGTTAAAGGAGTTTAGAGCTGGGGCATTCACTATTGATGATAGTAGTTTATTCCATGTATTCACCACTCTGTTACTAAAATAATTTTGTCTTGCATTTGCTTTACAAAATACAATAATATCTTTTCAGCTTGTACATTATGTCTGAGACCTGTCAGCTGTTACTTATAAACATTCATCTTAATTCCACAGAATATTTATACTCTTTCCACAGATTATCTAACATTGCCTTAAAGGAGTTTAGAGATGGGGCATTCACTATTGATGATGGTAGTTTATTTCATATATTCATCACTCTGTTACTAAATAACTTTGTCTTGCATTTGCTTTACAAACATTTTTTAAGAGTTTTAATTTATGACCCCTGGTATTGATATTTTGAGCAATGTTTAGTAGATCAAAGTTCGTTGAATAAAAACCATGTGTATATTTGTAGACTTCAATCATTATTGGAAATTCCACAGTTAATTATCTACCCCTGCCGATAGGGGGCGAATCGCAATCATCGTATGTTGGCGCCAAAAACCAAAAACTTCACTTATCGAAAAGCAGTTACTGGACGAGAGACGTAAAAACAAACGCTCTCATGACTTAGCCCAAACAGGGCCTACTTATCACGGAGCACCCACTGAGAGTAGTCGCGTAAACAGCGGTCCCTACATTTCATTCATCACTTAGCCCCAAAACATGGCTTACTTATCGAAAAGCAGTACTGGAGGAGAGACGTAAAAACACAAAGCTCTCATCACCAAGCCTAAAACAGAGCCCACTTATCACAGAACTCTACAACCAGCTCACTTCTAAGGCATTGTATCAGCATACGTTAAAAGGCGGTACAATAGCACACTTACTGAAGGACGAGAAACTACTGAGACGAAGCGTCTTATCAACATTTCCTAACGACGAAAAAAATACCCTGTTATCACCATTACTCCAAGTAAATTACTAACTCAGATAAGTCTCGTAGCAAATACCATTAAAATTTGCAACAATTTTATGTAATTTTTGTCAATACAAGTGTCTGCATTTACTTTCGTGTTTGTTCCTTCTTTGTCCGACAATTTGCCTACAACTACGGAGAAATAAGAGCTCCTTCGAAAACCGTAAATACTCTTATCATATTCCCTCTTGTACGTCAATAAACCAAACTTGATAAGTCAATCTTCCTAAGTCTTTCTTCATATGAAAAGATTTTTTTTAAATCATTCATTACTTTAGTAGCTCTTCTCAATGAGTTTTTATGTCCTTGATTAGTCTTGGACTCCAAATCACATTAGCAAATTCCAAATGAGGTCTTACCAGTGCAATGAATAATTTTTTCAGCACTTCTTTATCCATGTATTCATATGACCTTCGTATTAATCCTAATATCTTGTTTGCTTTATTTACTTGTATTTCTTTGTGTTTGGAAAAATTTAATTCAGGGTCCACATTCAGACTAAGGTTTTTTTCTAACTCTGTAATTTTTAGAATTTCTCTTTCATTAGAGAATTTTTTGTGCAAAAACCGGCTCCAAATTCTAATATATCTATATTTACCAACCTCTCCGCACTACTAGTATGTGACACAAGGTCAATTTCTTAAGCGGGATTTAACAGTTTTGAATTCAGAGATTTCTTTTTCCTAGACTTGCTTACCTAGCCAAGGTTGAAGAACAAGTCTGCCCACTTATTTACCCATAGCTGGAGGGAGAATAGTTGGATGCATACTTTTCTCAACGCGCTATGTGAAATGCAAACAGCCTCATACAGGATTTGAACTCGGGTCGACGAGTCCATTTCCTAACCATTACACCACGCACCTCCATTTTAATGTATGAATGGACATTTTGCACCAACCGACAAACACTCAAAATATGCAGGATTTCCAATCATAAAAGAAAACCGTTAAAAAACGCGGTATCACAAGTCCCAATAGAAAATGATAGATTTTACCAACTAAAATAGTTCCTTCAGCATAAAAGGTTACTGCCTATGTCGCGTTACCAGAACTACATGGTAAAATTACTACGCGACGACCATTGGCGCGATAAGAATTGGCGCATATTTCCTTTTCCCTTTGTCTTTGTTTTTGTTTGTATCATTCTGTTCCGTTTAGTAAACCAACGTGTAAGCACGTGTTTATTTGTACCTCCATTAAAATACGTCTTGTGTTTTCATTTTACTAACAATATGAGTCGACTAACCCACACCACTGCCAGTTGTCATAGATCAACCAATTCAATAGAAAACAACTTTCTATCATCCCTTTTTTTTTCTGGGGTTTGGTCGTGCTTTTATTTATTTACTTGGCTTCAGATTTAAATTTAGGAATTCCCCATGGTTAAGTGATTTGAAATCCTAGCCTTAATCTGGACTCGAACCCAAACCTTTAGCGCGGTTGTTACTGCAAATCCACCAAGCAAGCCACACGCATATTTATCGATCCATATTTAAACTTACCCAACTCTCTCTCTCTCTCTCTCTCTCTCTCTCTCTCTCTCTCTATCTATCTATCTATCTATCTCCTCCTAAAGAAAATATTTTCCTACCACCCCCCACCAGGCCGGATTAACATAAAGTTGATCCATATTCAAACTTATCCCCTCTCACACACACAGAGACACACACACACACACTCTCTCTCTCTTTCTCTCTTCTCCCTCTCTCTCTATCTCGCCATCTCTCAAGATAAAACAGAACAAAAAGCTTACAAAAATGACCCCTTCCCACCCCGTCAAAAATAAGATAACAACGGACCAGTCCATTTTTATTGCTTTTTTTTTCCCGACATTAGTTACCTCTGATACAGCTGTACTCCAGCGCCATTCCTGTGTTTTGATTGTAGTCACACCTTATCGACTCCGGTTCGCAAATTACTTTTCGATTGCATTCCTGCCCCAACTGATCCAATTCGGGAAGATGGGAACCGTTCAAAAATCGATCCACTCTGATCCTTTCATCCTCCAAGCATTTTACACTTCCATGGCACAGCCGAACTCGATGACACTCAATAACTGAAGAATGAAAAGAAAAGAAAAAAAGACAAGAAAATTGAGAATTGAATTCCACGTTAAAGACAATTACAAGACATTCATTCTAAAAATGTATAAACACGACCCTTTTCTGTTTCTCTGAATTTTTGAAATGAGGTTTGATAATTTGGATTATTTGGATTATTCGGACTATTGGTACGTCGATAAACCAAACTTGGTAAGTCAATGTGTTAAGTATCTGGCCGCCATCCTTGGCCAGTTGTAAAGAACTTAAAGTAAATGAGTAAGTAAGTTCTGAGTTATAGAATCCTTTGGTAAGTGAATAAGTCCTGTGATATAATCCTACGTTCCGTCGTCCAAGAAGATCCAAGTAGTAATGATAGTATGACCAGAAAAGGCCAGTATAAATAATAATAACAGCAGTAGAATACTGCCAGTGGTTGGTCAATAGGTTGGTCACATGTTCATCAGCGAGTCTATAAGTAGAAGTGGTTATTTGACACACGCCTTTTATCCCAAAAACACCAACACAATGTTCCTAAGTCTTTCTTCATACGAAAGGTTTTTTAAATCATTCATTACTTTAGTAGCTCTCCTTTGAACTCCCTCAATGAGTTTTATGTCCTTGATTAGTCTTGGACTCCAAACCACATTAGCAAATTCCGAATGAGGTCTTACCAATACAATGAATACATTTTTCAGCATTTCTTTATCCATGTATTTATATGACCTCCGTATTAATCTTAATATCCTCAGCCTTATTGTTATCTGTACAGCATTTCGGCCGATGTGCCCTCGGGAACGTTCTCGAACTTTGGAACTTTCTCTTCGAACTTTGGAACCTTCTTTTCAAACTCAGGAACCTTTTTGTCGTAATCGGGAGCCTTCATGGAACTCTGAACCTAACCCTTTATTCAATCCACGGAATTGTAATGTTCTTATTCCGCTAACAATGACTGACAATTAACACAGTTTAACACTTGTACCCAGTCATATTTAGCGGAATAAGAACATTACAATTACATGACAGTTATCTCTTGGCTGCAGGTTCAATCCTGGTTAAAGGCGACAGTAACATAGAATGATAATTAACACAGTTTAACACTTGTACCCAGTCATAGTTAGCGGAATAAGAACATTACAATTACATGACAGTTATCTCTTGGCTGCAGGTTCAATCCTGATCAAAGGCGACAGTAACATAGAATGATAATTAACACAGCTTAACACTTGTACCCATTCTATGTTACTGTCGCCTTTGACCAGGATTGAACCTGCATCCAAGAGATAACTGTAACGTAGAGCTGTCTTAACTCAACGCCTATATCCACTACGCCATGAGTCCAATTGGATAACAGTAAAGATGAGGACAATAGTCCGAATAAACCAAATAATAAATGATCCTTTTTCTTTAAAGAAAAAGAGGTGACACAGATTCTAATCAGAGCAGACACAGATATTACCTCACCATCTGAAAAAGAGTAAGACCCACCCCCAATCGGGCCACCTGTTGGTCGTGGGTGGCGAACCGTGATGCTTAACGACGGAATCCTGGTATCTGTGCAGTCCATTACAAGCAACATTCCGCTTCGGCCATTGCTTGGGCTAGACACGCGGTCCACCTCCAATCAATCAGTTGTTCACGTCAAACCTTAGCCACCTATATAAAATGACCCGACCGTATTGATCTTATAGCAAATTGCCAACCCTTCTTATCATATGTACTAGAAGGCCTTGGCTGAGGGTCTTAGTGTACTGTTATGACATTAAATTGTATCTAGTGGTGAGGTTCCAATTCTGGGGCTCTGGGGCGTGTGGAGTTTAATGTAACGTAGCGGCATCGTCACGGTACCAAATAGATATATTATGTTATATAACTTCCTTTATTCTTCTGGCCGGATCTGGTATATCTTCTATGTCTATCTTGGTCTGGTCTTTCTTATTGGGTTCCGTGTCTGGTTCTGCTGGGGATATTTCTTATCAGAAGCCTTGTGTCATGTTAGCTTTTAGATAACAACAAGACTTCGATTTACTTTTGATGTTACTTTATTCCGGATCCCCAGACCAGACAATGCGCGCGAGAGTCACATCTTGCTAGCTTCTAACTCTGCACTGACTAACTGCAAACTAACTGAGTTGCTTACACCTTAAACCGGAAAAGGGCTTTCTATCGGGGTTCCGTTTCTCACGGTTCTCCCCAGAACGCAAGGTAGAATGAGGTCAGCATTGTCACTTCACTCTCAAGGCATCAGCTGTACTGATCGCCATAAGGATTTCTATACTACCTTAAAAAGTAATAGGGATCCAATTAATATGTAACATTTATTGCCATTATTCCCGGGTCCATTCTGACACGCAGTAGTTGTACATGTTCGGGTCCCATCTATGGGCTAAATAGATCTGTAAAAAATCTGCTTAAAAATTGAATTCTCAACAAGAATGAATAAGACAAAGATATCTTCGGCATAAAATAATCGAAGGGTTGACAGGACGTAAAACCAACCAACCAACAACCAACCAAATAAAACACTCGTCCTCTAGCAGGGTTTAGAATACATCGATTACATCTTCCTAAGGGGATGTAAGACATCTTGCAAAATGGTTGTCAAGTTAATGGATTTTAACGGCATACCAACCGTCAGTGGTTATTTTATGCCTACAGGTTTCTCTTTCTTTTCTTTTGGAAGCCCGTCGCATAATAAGATTGGATTAATTATAATATATTATGAGATAGAAAGAATTATAATGTCGGTAAGAATCGTAAGGTTCTGGATTCGATACCGACCCTTTCCAACACTGCACATGAGTAGCACAGCTTGGGTAATCTGATATGTCCGGTAAAGTAGGAAGCTTACAGTAGGTGTAGCGCTCCACCTCAATAAAAAAATCACCCTGGTCTAGCGCTAGCGAATAAGAGTCTCATGCTGTTCGGCTGATACTGATAACAGGCTACTCCCCACAGTTTACATTTTTACTTCATAAGATAGAAATAATTATAAGGTAAGATATCGTAAGATAGGAATAATTATAAGATATTATAGATATAAATAATTATTAGGTAAAATATAAGATAGAATAATTATAAGATATTAATAGATATAAGATATTATAAATATAAATAATTAATATATAGATAGGAATAATTATAGATATTAATAGATATAAATAATTATAAGGTAAATATAAGATAGGAATAATTATAAGATATTAATAGATATAAATATTATAAGGTAAAATATAAGATAGGAATAATTATAAGATATTAATAGATATAAATAATTATAAGGTAAAATATAAGATAATAGATAGGAATAGGAATAATTATAAGATATTAATAGATATAAATAATTATAAGGTAAAATATAAGATAGGAATAATTATATGGTGAGATATGAATTAATATTGTTTTGGTTTTTTGGTTTAATGGTATATCTGTGTGAATTAAAATAAAACTAAAATAAAATTAGAATAAAAAAAACCCAACAAACTCCCATGGGCCTTCACCGGAATAACCCTCCGCGCATGTGCGACAAAAAGGACTGACTCTCGACCCACAAAAGAATATCTCGGCCATTCTAGTTGGGTCTAGTCGCTCATACTGGTTAAGGAGATATTCCCCTGCCACAGGCGACTATGACGGGTTAATAAAGCCTAAATCATAAAACACCTTCTGTCCCTGTCTATTTACATTCCGTTCCTTAAATTCCTTCCTTTTCAGCGCGACCACCAAATGAGATGGGGTAAAACCGAAAACCCTAAGAACATGTAGCGCCGAGAATGTCCATCTTCATTCAGAACTTTAGAATACCCAAAACTTTTCCCACCCCATATATCAACCATTGTGCGTTATTTAAGGTAATTTATGAGGAAGTGCGTTCCGGTCTCCTGCCTCAAAAATTGCTACCCGGTGACTATTAAAATAATGACCCAGCTCAGTCTATTCAAAACTATCCATCTTCATATCTATCTATCTATCTCAATTTGTTCATATTTATCTATATTACTTTAAATACTAAGATTTTTTTTTATTCATGTTTGTTTAATGTCTTGTTTTTAGTTTAAATAAACAAGAATTACGACAAATACATTTACTTATCGAAAATATCTATCTCCATTTGTTCGTATCTATCTATATTATTTTGTTTGTTTATCTATCTATCTATCTCAGTCTATTCCAAACTATATATCCATCTTCATATCTAAACAAGAATTACGACAAATTACGATAAATAAACAAGAATTACGACGAGCTGGGGTTGTTATTTTGATAGTCACCGGGTAGCAATTTTTGAGGCAGGAGACCGGGACGCACTTCCTCATAAATTACCTTATTTAATGTCAAAAGCCATCCTAGTAGAATAACAGTACTATTTGGGCTAAGATAGGAACACTACTTGAAAACCTATAACTATATACAAATTATTTGAATTAAGAAGAGTTACTAGGAGCTATAATTGTTTATTAATGATAACTGTTATTAGTCTCTTGAAACTATATAATTGGATATCCGTGCTGCTGCTACTGATCTCTCTCGGTGTTTTTGATAGAAGACATGTTTATTTTTACCATTGGTTTCTGCGGCCATTATTCTTCCTAATTTGGTAGGCATAAATAGCATCTTCCGTCAGATATCTTATTTTAGTCGGAGGAGCTAAACGCTACATTCGTTACTCATAATGCCGACTTGCACGTTCCGAGCTTCACGCATTCCACACCCACTCCTGCCCCGAATACATCTACAATTTAATAAGGCCGACGAGACGCTGGCAGAATCGAAAAACCTGCCGTCGATACCTATCACTCGTGTTAAGAAGCCATTTGCGATCCCTCCGCTATATAAATGCATAAAAGAAGTCAGACAACCTTGACGCTGGTCAAACAACCGGCGCTGAATCCAAAGACTATCGTCTCGAAATTGTGGATCGAAGTCACGAGCGAAGTCTCACGTGACCGGCGCGCAAATCATCGCTCCGTGCAGAGGCGTGTCTTCATTCTCTTTCGTGGTCCAATCGCCTGCGTGCGGGCGTATCTACAGTGTTTTATATAATTACGCGCGTAATTATCCATCACGACTTTACTACATTATCGCTGTCTTGGTTTACGTCTTTATTGCGTGACTTGACGGTGACATCGGTAGCAAATTCATAAATATCTAAATTCAGTCAGTCGCTGATTAAGATATTGTAGTTTATCGGGGGGGGGGGTCCATCAAGGGTCAAAGCAGAACATTGTTAACAAAACCAACGCCTAGAAACCACAATGTTCCGGATTCAATACTGGACCTCACCAACTCAGCACATAAGTAGCACAGTTTTGTTCTATGAGGTAAGGTATGGGTTGATGGTAGGTGTAGTGCTCCACTTCAGATGCTAAAAAACAATATCCTTTACCTAGTAAAAATGGAATAGAAGCCCTCGCTGTCTGGCTGATACCGACAATAGGCCACTCCGTCTAATTCGCACACACACACACACACACACACACTTGAATAAACAAAAAAGAATTTCTGAACAAAAGAAATGAACTGGTTTCGAAATGCAGACAAGAAAACAAATTCTTTCAAAGAAACGTGAGCGAATAAACCAACAGCAGAAAGAAGGAAAACGAACCAATAGAGGTAGAGGGACACGTATGTGGTAGGAAGAGGTTTAGGGTATTTCAAGGTTTAGAGGGGGCTGGATATTCTCTGCTGCGTGTTCTTCGGGTTTTTACTTTTAACCCCATCTCGTTTGGTGGTCGCGCTGTAAAGGAAGGAATTTAAGGAACGAAAAAGAAAGAGATAGAAGAAGGTTTTATGATTTAGGCTTTATTGACCAGATATGGTCGTCCGTGGCAAAGAGATATCCCCCTGGCCGAGGAAGCCAATACACGCAGTTAAGGCCTACACTCGAATGGCTGAGATATTCTTTCGAGGGTCGGGAGTCAGTCCTTTTTGTCGCACATGCGCGGAGGGTTATTCTGGTGAAGGCCCATGGGAGTTTGTTGTTTTTTTTTAATTCTAATTTTATTTTCAGTTTTATTTTAATCTCTACAAATTAAATGTTTTTAGTGAACTTATAAACATAAGCGTATCTGAAGCTCGCAAGTTCCAGCTTGGAAAACTCATAAGCTGGTACCACTGCATCATTATCATTTCACTAAAAAAAAGAAAAAAATTACCTCGGTAGTAATATCTCATCTCTTGACGGAAAGAGAGGCGCCTCAGGCACCAGGCAATAAACCCAACCCCGCTTCTTTAAATCGAGGGGCAGGTGTTGCATGGAGGGATGATCCCCGACCAAAAGACCGAGAAGCGTATAGTTCTTATTTCGGCTAATAAATTTGATTCTAAGGTGAGATATACCGCTTTAAAGTTGGTGGTTAAAAATGGCAATTATTTTTGTACGATGCTAATAATTTTCCTCTTTTTTTATGGACGAATTCACGTGGGTGCGGTGGAAAGCTGCTGTCAGTTCTAGAAGAGGTGGAGCTCTTTTTTCTTTTGTGTGTGTGTCTTTTTTATTTTTTTTTTTTTTCCTTAAAGGAAAAATATCAATAAAATCAGAAGCGCACGTTTTTATTTCTGGCTTGTAAAATGTTTAACATGAATAGCACACGAGAAGAAGCGAGAAGAAACGAGAAAAAACGAGATTTTTTGGAAATTTATTGGAAAACTTATTTATAACCTTTATCGTGTCCTTTTTATTGACAACTGACGGAGATTGTTCCGAATTAACCCCGAACTTAGGCAACTTAGATTTTAGAAAACGACTTTAAACAAAAAATGACAGAAAATAATATTAATATATCTTTTCAGAAATAAAGCCTCTGTGGGTGTGAAAGAGAAAGAAAGAAAGAAAGAAAGAAAGAAAGATAAATATCGTCGGGGCGGCCTAATGTCGGTATGAGCCATACAGCGAGGGAGTCTATCCCCTTTTCACTAGCGATAGACCAAGGAGATTGTTTTTTTTTGCGTCTGAGACGGGGCGCAACATCTACCATCAGCTCCTTATTTTACCGCGCAGGCACTCCCACCTTTTGTTGCTTCCTTCTCGTGCGTAGGTGTTACCTTGTGGATACATACATACTTAGAAGAGTCTGTGGAGACTCGCTGTCATTTGGACTCCTGTGAAAGTACACTACAAGTATGAAAAACTCACAGGAGTAAAATATTGATATTGACTAACAGGACCTGTGGATATACCACAGTATGATAATCTAATTATTACAACTTAAGAGCTATCAGATCCTGTGCTACTCATACGCTGAGTTGGCGAGAGCCGATATCGAACGAGAGAGAGAGAGAGAGAGAGAGAGAGAGAGAGAGAGGGAGAGAGGGGAGGGAGGGAGGGAGGGGAAGATGGGAGAAAAGAAAAATAGATTGATTTATTGAATGTTTGATTGATTGATTTTAATGGCATGTCAACCCATCTTAGGTTATTTAATGCCAAGAGGTTTGGGAACTGCATACATTCTACGTTTATATTTAAGTTTTTGGTACTCTTCGCAGAGAACCGTCCCGGCCTCCTGCCTAAAAAAACACACACTATCCGGTGGCTGCTGAAAAAAAAACACCAGCTACGATTGAAGTCCGTACCAAGTTTTTTTTTGTAGTTTCTTTGTTTTTGCACACAGTTATATGATATCAAGTATTACTATCTAATACGAATATCTTATAAAAATTTAAAAAAAAGAAGGAATATAATATTAATATCTTTTCTTTAACTTGTCAGTGAGATCGGATTTCCATATGACTGATAATCTGTTTGTGTCCGACCATTCATTTTCTATTCGTGTATTAACATCGCTTTCTGTGGACGAGATATTACTACCTAGGTATGTGAATTTTTCTACTGGCTTTAGAGGCTTACCGTTGAGTGTGGAGATGTCTCCTTTCTTTTTGAAACACATGAACTCAATTTTATCGGAGAAGAGAGAGAGAGAGAGAGAGAGATAGAGAGAGAGAGAGAGAGAGAGAGAGAGAGAGAGAGAGAGAGAGAGAGAGAGAGAGGGGGGTGTAAAAAGAAAAATAGATAGATTGATATTAATGGCATGTCAAAATGTCATAGG
The DNA here is from genome assembly GCA_023376005.1 of Doryteuthis pealeii. Taxonomy (NCBI): domain Eukaryota; kingdom Metazoa; phylum Mollusca; class Cephalopoda; order Myopsida; family Loliginidae; genus Doryteuthis; species Doryteuthis pealeii. The sequence goes on along the minus strand of CM042158.1, from coordinate 93,514,789 downwards.
TTATTTTACCCCAAAAGGTTAGGGAAGTGCATACATTGTACGTTTACATTTACGCTTTCTTTGTGTAGTTTCTTAAGATTGTTTGTTTGTTTTGTTTTACGGCATATCAACCTCAGTGGGTCATTTAATGCCGATAAAGTTTTGAAATAAATCAATTCTTAATGGATAATACAATTTTTTTATAAATACATTTTTCTATTTAACCCATAGATGGGACCATAACAGGTACTACCACTCCGGGTCAGAGTGGACCAGGGAGCAATGGTGATGAAAGGGTGCTCCACATTTCCAGGACATGTAGACCCTCAGCCACCGCCTTCCAGCACCCATATGATAAAAAGGGGTTGGGGCTTGCCATAAGGGCAATATGGTTGGGAAAATCATATAGGTGCTAGGGCTTGACGTGACCAGCCGATTGAACGGAGGGGGCCTCTCCGACCGCCCGTCTAGCCCAAGATAGGGCCAAAGTGGAGTATTGCATGTCATGAACTGCTCATCCACCTGGGCTCTATCAGTTTCTTAAGAGTTTTTGCATACGATTATAGGGCCGGGTTAGCTCAGTCGGTAGAGCGTTCGGCTAGAAACCACAAGGTTCCTAGTTCGATACCCGTCCTCGCCAAGTCAGCGTATGAGTAGCACAGGGATCTGTGCGGTAAAGTAAGGAGCTGATGGTAGGTGTGGCGCTCCACCTCAGACGCTAAAAATAGTCTCCTTGGTCTAGCACTAGTGAAAAGGGCATAGACTCCCTCGCTGCATGGCTGCATTAGGCCGCCCCGACGACTTTACTTACTTTATATGATATCAAGTATTTCTATCTAATAAAAGTATTTTTAGAAAACAACTTTAAAAACAGGAAGAAAAATAACATTAATATATCTTTTCAGAAATTAAGCCTCTGTCAGTGTGCGTGTGTGTGTGTGTGTATGTGTGTGTGTGTGTGTGTGTGTGTGTGTGTGAGAGAGAGAGAGAGAGAGAGAGAGAGAGAGAGGGGGGGGGAGGAAGAAGAAAAATATATTGATTGATTTTAATGGCGTGTCAACCCGTCTGAGGTTATTTTATTTATAAAAAAATATTTTATAAATTCATTATTTATATATTATATATTCATATATATTTATATATTATTTTATGAAGGGACAAACTAATAGGCTGAAATGTACATACAGAGATCGAATTTTTCTCGATTTGTTTACGATTTACATCTAAACCGATATGCACGCCTAATTCATTTAATTATAATTAATTAATTAACAATTTAGGTATGACTTTAATTAAGCACATAATCTCCCAAAAAATATTATTTTATATTCAAATCTTCTTCGGCATAGAATAACCCAACAAGGTTTGACATGCCATAAAATCTTGCCAACCAGCCAACTAACTAACCAACTGACAGAGAAAACTAATTTATATTTATAAATAAAAAGTACACCGTTGAATCGCAACGGGTCATGGCAATATTGTTGTCTTCATTTAATAAAATGAATTCATCTGCTCGTAAAATCTGCTATATGCTATAAAATATTTTTTTATTAATCTAAAACAAAACCCATTATTATGAGAACAATTCCCAAGATGATCAGTTGGGTTATCAATATATAATAATTGTCTTTTAAACTTTGAATATTATTTATTTTTCTTCGACCTTAGAATACGCTGACTGTGTAATATTCTACTAGACTAACGAAAAAATAACTACCGTTTGATTGGAAGTTTTCACTCATCCAGCTTTCTTTTTTACTTTCTGATTTTCATTTACCGTATTTGTCGGCAGATAGGACGCACTTTTTCCCAAAATTTTGGCTAAAAAATTGCCCTGCGTCTTATACATCGTATGTGAAGTTTGAGACCTCCCGAAGGCCTAGGCTAATCTTCAATGTGTATATTCTAAAAGCTTTTATTTTGTGAGAATGCTTAGTTTTAAAGTGGGGGTTCATTTTGTTTTTACACTTCAACTTTTTACTCGTAAATTCCTACCATAAAATGCCCAAGCCTAATTTTATGGCAGGAATTTACGAGTAAAAAGTTGAATATTACTTTTTGTTATATCTTTTCTTTTTGGCTTTGGTACTCTAAAATAAAAACGTCAGATTTTAATCATCGTCGACGAAAAAACAAAATTACGGTCATAAAAGGAGAATCCAATTTATGCCTAAATTGTAAAACGAGACTCCACTTTAAAACTAACCATTCTCACAAAATAAAAACTTTTAGAATATGCACATTGAAATGAATATTAAAATGAATAAATAAAATATATTTAGTATTGTAACATAACGGGTGCAAGAAAAATAAAACATTTATTGCAAAAACACGGACATAAAATGGGGGTTCAGTTTATTTTATGGTAGGAATTTACGAGCAAATAGTCCTTTATTACCAAACTTTTTTTCCTAAATCTGACCTGCTGAAATGGGGTTGCGTCTTATATGCCCGTGCGTCTTATATTCCGTCAAATACGGTACTTGTTTTTATAAAATTGTAGGGATACAATAAATGGTTATCTCGCTTGGACAATTGGCATTTAAAGGATCAATATTTTGAAACCGTATTGGGTTATTTCCTATAAGTCTAACATAAACAAAGGGGAACCACTCTTGACTGATAAATTATTTATTTATTTTCCCATTAAACTAACCCTAAACCCTAACCCTAACCCGTCTTCTTTTTTCCTAGTAGATCAATAAATAAATAAATAATTTATCAGTCAAGAGTGGTCCCCCTTTGTTTATGTTGGAGTTATAGGAAATAACCCCATATTGTATTCTGTTAACATACTAAATTGATTATGGAAATTTTGACACCAGCTTTCTTACAAGTTTTTATTGTTTGCTTTAATAGTATACAAGCGGGACCTGTGGATATACAACAGTGTGATAATTTAATTATTGCAACATTTGATATGTAGTATGGATAGACTACAAAAAGGCATATGACATGATCCCACAAACAACGGTGATAAAATGTCTGGATATTTTCAAGATATCAGAGCAAGTCGTAAACATCATTAGGAGAGTGATTGAAAATCTGGATAATGGTACTAGCAGCTGGTGGTCGAACCCCTGCAATGGTAAAACTCTAAACAGGAATCTTCCAGGGGAAACTCATCAAAGCCAGTATTATTTGTTACTAGCAGGACCTGTGTATATACAACAGTGTGATAATTTGATTATTACAACGTTTGATATGTTTACTTAAGGGCTATTGGACAATACAATATGTAAAAGGTATAATAATCTTGATTTAGCTCTCTCTCTCTCTCTCTCTCTCTCTCTCTTTCTTCCTTCCTTTCTCTCTTTCTTCCTTCCTTTCTCTCTTTCTTTTCATTACGTCGATTGAAACAGATTAATGTTATTACTCTGCACGCTCCCCCCTCTCTCTCCCTCTCTTTCTTCCCTTCTTTCTTTCTTTCATTACGTTCGATTGAAACAGATTATTGTTATTACTCCTGCATGCTCAGCCCCCCCTCTCTCTCTCTCTATCTATCTATCTATCTATCTATCTCACCTACTCTCTTTATGTCTTTCTTATTAGATTTTTTGTGCATCGCATGTCCTTTTCCTTTCCTTTCTTTCTTTCTTTCTAATAAAAACAGAATGGTTTAGCTGAGATGACGACACTCATAAGAAATAAGAATTTGGTGGATAAGCAACACCAGATAATCAGGATTTATATTTTTTGTATTACATCTTGGACAATTTCTCATTTTTAACCAGAGGGTGTTGCAAGATGATAACGATTCTTTCTTTCTTTCTTTCTTTCTTTCTTTCTTTCTTTCTTTCTTTCTTTCTTTACGTTCGATTAAAAAAGATTAGCATTATCGCTTCTGCACCCCCCTTCTCTCTCTGTCTTTCCCTCACCCTTTTTCTTTCTTTCTTTCTTTCTTTCTGTATAATATTTTTTCTGTGTAGCATATCCTTTTTCTTCCCTTTCTTTCTATATAACAAAAATTTTGACATTCTCATTTTTAACCAGAGGATGTTGCAAGATGATAACGGTCGTAAAATTAAGGAACACGCGTATTAATATATAGATACATCTGATATCATCGGTTAGATCAGGGTTTCTCATAGTGGTCTGCATAAACCCCCTGTGGTCTATATAACAACCCAGGGGTTCTGTAAGTATTTGGGGTGGTCTACAAGGAGTTTATGGAAACTATTAAGCCTTCTTAGTAATTAGAAGAAATTAATTCCACAAGAATCCTGGAGAATATACCCATGTAGATATATTTTCAAAGGTTTAAGCCCAATATTCATGAACTTATCAAAATTCATCAGCTTCACCCATCATATTAGGAAATGTGATTCCTTGGTAAGTTATTAAGTTAGGATTAAATATTTGCATCTCTTTATTACATGTTATACTTACTTTAATGGGCCGGTTTGCTCGGTCGGTTGAGCGTTAGGCTAGAAATCACAAGGTTCCTAGTTCGATATCGGTCCTCGCCAACTCAGCGTTATGAGTAGCACAGTGATCTGTGCGGTAAAGTAAGGAGCTGATGGTAGGCGTGGCGCTCCACCTCAGATGCAAAAACAATCTCCTTGGTCTAGCGCTAGTGAAAAATGGATAGACTCCCTCGCTGATTGGAAGTAATTAGGCCGCCCCGACGACTTTACTTTTTATACTTACTTTACTGTTTATTTTACGGTTATTTAACAATTAACAGTTTTACATCAACGTTTGTGCAGAATTCATTAATTACATAATTAGTTGCCACAAAACAACTGTAAGGTGGACTGGGGTATATAAAGAGGGGGTCATTGATAAGTCAATCAAAATTTTGTTAGGGTCTTAAAAGTTTGAGAACCCCTAGGTTAGATAAAAATGCCAATAATAAAATAGTATATAGAGTGATATATATATATCAAGAGACTCAGGCAATTAATTGAATACAAATGATAATCTTAATTTTCTTCCGGACTACTGACAATCGCTTTCATTCCAATTTTCAATACATTTCTATTACCCTTGGCAATTCACCAATTCTATCAGAATTTGGTACTAAATAATACCTAATAAAATTTATTTTAATTGTACTACCATTGATAAAAATCACGAAATTAGCACTATTATTGACTTTTCACCTTGGTTTATTTTTTCATTTAGTAGTAAAGTCAGTAGAGTGGCTGAGCAGTCCATGACATGCAACACTCCACTTTGGCTAGATGGGTGATAGAAGAAGCCCCTTCCGATCAGTCAAGCCATAGCATCTATATGATTGTCTCAACTATATTGCCCTTATGGCAAACCCCCAATCCTTTTATGTCATATATGTGCTAGAAGGTCTTAGTGTCCTATCAGCCAGATAGTGAGGAGTCTATCCCATTTTCACAAGAGATTTTCAGTAGGGAGATTGTTTTTGATTTTTTACGTAGAGCGCCACACCTATCACCAGCTCCCCAGATAATCGGATCCATCACGGAACTTAGAACCCAACCCTTTATTCAGTCCACGGGGGTATCCTTTTCTCATTCCGCTAACCATAGCTGGGGTACAGGTGTTAAGCTGGGTATAATAGAATAATAATTAAGACAGCTTAACCCCAGCTATGGTTAGCGGAATGAGAACAGGATACCCCCTTGGACTGAATAAAGGGATAGGTTCAAAGTTCCGTGATGGCTCCCGATTACGACAGGAAGGTTCCAGAGTCCGAGAATGTTCCCGAGTCCGACAAGAAATACTTGAAGAATGCCGGTGGGGGGGGGTGTCACATGGACCGAAACGTTGTACAGATAACAATGAAGATGAGCTTGATGATTAGTATTATCTGCATTATTCACACTATTGTCTTCATCTTCATTGTTATCTGTACAACGTTTCGATCGATGTGCCCTCCGGCCTTCTTTAGGTATTTCTTGTCGGACTTGGGAACCTTCTCGGACTCGGGAACCATCTTTTCGAACTCGGGAATCTTCTTGTCGTAACCGGGAGCCATCGCGGATCTTTGAACCCAACCCTTTATTCATTCCACGGGGGTATCCTATTCTCATTCCGCTAACCATAGCGACTAATGCAGATAATACTACTCTGTCTTTATTTACGACTACTGAATCTGATTCGCTGGATAATCCACTTGAGTTTTAAATTCAACAGAAATTATATGAGAATGGCCCAGAAGAATAAATCCTCCTATTTATTTCGATTGTCAATGAATTTTATAATAAAGACTGCAGGTCGCGCTCATAAAGAGAGTCGCTTCGGAAGTAATACCTTCTATTTATTTCAACGGAAACTACAACCGGAACAGGGAAGACAATAACACCATTAGACGCATCATGCTTTCACATACAAAACACGATTTTCCAACACAGTTACTGCCATTGTAGACGCGCTTAGTGTAACGATTATCGTCGTAGTGTTACAAAACTGAGGTAGCCTATTAATTATGTAGGGTAGTATAAACTTTAAAATGTAACTGATAATTCAGAGTCATGGAAAATACCCGTAAGATAATTGACAAGGTTTAACCCTTCGCTGACCTTTTTAACTAGTCTCTGATCAGTCTATCCAATTCATGAGAAACAGTAACTAAAGTTAGAGATTTTAGTTTCCTATAAATTATGTACGGTAGTGTATAATTATAACAGCCTTAAACATATCTGCACTAATTACTATCAAGCAAGAAACCCGAGGGACATCTTTAAGAATACAAACCCTGGAAACATTAAACATTTTCTAAAAAAAAAAAAAGCAACCTTTTCAACAAGATATAACAGAACATAACCGAATATCTCCATAGAACCACTACTTTAACTCTTAAAGTCCTATACCACCTCATTCCACCCGGCTGGAAGTCATATTCGTTTTAACTAATCTGCCCCAAACGATAGCCTTTGTTTAAATTCAATATTAAACATATGTAGAAATCTTTGATTTAAGGGAAATAATAGGTAACTTCAGATGCAAAGGTCATTTTTAGCCATTTTTTTTATATATCCTTATAGGAATGCTATACTTAGAAAAATCTCAACAGGATGTTAAGAGTTAAAGACTGAGATCCAAAATAACCTTTTTTTGGCATTAAATGACTCAGAGAGGTTGATATGCCGTTAAACAAAACTCAAACTTTAGTGGGTGTCTCCACTTATTACCGATGTGAATATTCAGTGATGATAAAAATAGCAACGATACTAAGTAAATGAATGAATACAAGAGTTAATCTCTCGAATATGTTTTGCGAGCAAGATCAGATTTTAATCAAAGATTAAGCTTCTTAAAAAGAAAAGAAAAAGAAAAGAACAGAGAAGAAATCCAACATCGAGTGCTGTTAATGTTCTTATATAATATCGATTACCAATAAGATGTGTAATTACTGCAAGGCACGAAGAATGACGATAATGCGACAGAGTGCAACTTTCTAGGAACGAGAGAAAGACACATATATAAAATTAAAAAAAAAAGAAACATAGAAAAGAAATAAATATTTGAAATCGGCAATTGCCTTTTAAAATTAAGTCGTTCCACACCCACCCACCTTACGCTAATTTCAAACCGAGAATAATTTCTTACCCCCCCCCCCCCAAAAAAATCCAAACAAACAAACTATTACAATCTACATTTAATTAAAATGCTAGATATGTTTTCTAAGTGCATGTATGCAGCTGTACTCCAGTAAAAGCGGTACATCGTAGCGTGGTTTTTATTAGAGCAATACAACTCAAATACTCTCAGAGAATAAAGAGTTTTTCAAGCCAATTCGCAATTAAATGATAACTTAGTGGTCTCTCTGTCGTGCTGGAAATCATATTTCAAATCTCCCCATCTCATTCTCTTTGTTCCCCATCTCCCCCTTTCTCTCCCTCTCTCTCTCTCACACACACACACACTATATATATATATATATATATATATATATATATCACAAACACACACACACTATATATATATATATTATATATATCACACAACACACACACACACACACACACATATATATATATATATATATATATATATATGTATATCACATCAATTTTTTCTCACAATTGCTTGATTTCACTTTTCCACACACAGTCATCATACCTTGATAAAGGGTGAATGTTCACCTGAAATATCGGAATAAATCGAACCAGGGACAGAACAATAGCTCGATATTAAAACTCGTTTTTTTTTTTTTTTTTTTTTTTTGTTCACTAGTTCATTTCCATGCTTCATAATAAAAAAAAACAACGTTAACAAGAACAAAGTTGATACGCAATCAACTATATATATATATATATATATATATATATATATATATATGTGTGTGTGTGTGTGTGTGTGTGTGTGTGTGTGTGAAGAAAATGAAGTGAACCGACAGTATGTAGTATATTAAGAAAGATTGAAAAAACACAGGTTTAAATGAGTTAAGTGGTGAGTTTATTGCCGACGCTGCAGTGTTTCGATCTATTAATTAGATCATCTTCAGGGCAATTGTTGGTATATGGAAGGTAATAAGACATTTTTTATCACAGAATAACACGAAGCGAGTGATTGTCCTTGTTTATCAGTAAGTTTAAAATTTGAAGTTTGAAAAAAGAAGACAGTTTGAAATATGACGTCAGATATTCTCTTTTACGGTGTGAGTATGGGACTGTGTAAGTGTGTGTATCGAAAGAAAGCATTGTGCATTTTTTAGGTGTGCGCTTGCGCGTGTGTGTATAAATTTTGCGATGCGATAAACGAAGCGAAATATATATAATATATATATATATATATTATATATATATATATATATAAACGAAAAACAATATATATATATATATATATATATATATAATATATATATATATATTAAATAAAGATTTAAAAAAAAATCATTTTTATAGTGAGTTAGAAGCATTAATTAAAATGTAATAATATATTTTTGAAGGCGAAATAATGCAAATTTATGTTTAAAAACATTTTTTTTTTTGGTCCCTTAATATTTTCAGGCTATGCCTATCTTCAGAGGGTTGAAATTTTTTTTTTTTAAATTTCATCTGTATTTGATAAACTCAACTGTGATGTTAATCCGTTGAATGTTTTAATGTAAATGCAAACGTTCGGCAAAGATGTAAAGTTATGCTCGGCAAAGATAGTGAAACTTCGTTAGATCCCGTGTGGCGTTTTGTTTCGCGGGATGTTTTGAAAATCATTTCATATTAAGGGACCAAAAAAAAATAAAAAATTAAATAAATATGTTTTTAAACATAAATTTGCATTATTTCGCCTTCAAAAATTATTATTAATATATATATATATATATATATATATATATATATATATATAATTTTATGTCTCGGACGGTGGGAAAAAAAACGGATAATTCAATTTGCAGATAACGAAATTTTACAAATGAGTAGCCGGTTAAAAAGTGCAAAATATGAAAAACCGGATCATTCATACGTTTGAAAAAAATCAAACTGCACTAAAATGACCGACAAAAAGAAAAAACCACCGAAAGAGTCAACTAAGCTAATATGTATAAAAGTGCTCAGTACACTATGTAGAGCAATAATAAGAAAACCTCATTTGAATCAGACACTATATATATATATATATATATATAATATGTGTGTGTGTACAGGAATAATCTACTCGATTTTCACCATAAGGATCTTCAGGGTCAAATCCACTGAATAAATCAAGATATGTAAAGTCTGATGTTTGAAAAACATTCTCGACCACAGATGCATTTGAAGGCTGTCCCTGAAGATGTTGATGTACCGGTGCTTTGTTGCTGCTGTTTTCTTCTATACCTCTTAGCTTCATAGTGTTGCGTTAGGGGACTTCTGACATGAACAGTCCTCTACGGAGATTCTGCCGCCACCAAGGGCGGTCATGAGCAAAATTTTTCCAGCTGGAAGGGCAATGCCAAAGCACCTGAGATCATCCTTGCAGACATTCTTGAATCGCAGTTGGGGCGACTAATCTGTCTTTTACCTGAAGAAAGCTCTGTCGGTTTATAAGATGCTGAAATACAGTTTAAATCGTGATTTGAAATCTAACCAAAGAAACTCTCGTGACAGATCCAGAAATTTAACCTCGACAATCCTATCAAGCTCAAAGCGGGCGTTTTATTTAGTATATAGCTTGTAGCAAACTTTCTAATTACTCTACACGAACATCACGCGGTGATCCAACAGGATTATTAGGCAAACGATTTTCAAAACAGGTTTACTGAAAAACAAACAAACAAACATTTTGCTTTATCCAGATTTTATGCAATTACTCTAAAAGGTTAATCTGTGGGATTTAATAAAACTAAAATAAAACCTAAAAAAAAAAAAACAACAAACTCCCATGGGCCTTCACCGGAAGAACCGTCCGCGCATATCCGACAAAAAGGACTGCACCCGACCCCCCCCCAAAAAAAAAATCTCGGCCGTTTCGAGTTTAGGCCTTAACTGAGGTAGTCGCTTCCTCGGCCAGGGGGATATACCTTCGCCATGGACGATTATGAGTCGGTCAATAAAGCCTAAGTCATAAAACTACTTCATGCCTTTGTCTCCTTCTTTTTGTTCCTTAAATTCCTTCCCTTTCAGCGCGACCACCAAATGAGTATAAAGGAAAAACCTAAGAACACGCAACCAAGAATATCAAGCTACTTTAAACCTTAAAACATCCCAAACTGCTTCCTACCGCCCAAACCTCATCATGCCCCATAAACCCTCAACTTCCAAGCAGTGACCTATGATTATTATTGTTGTAAGATGTACTACTATACTGAACTAAAGTAAAGCGCGTGGTGTAATGGTTAAAGTCATGGGAAATGGACTCGTCGCCCTAGTTAAAATCCTGGACATGGTAATTACATTTCTCTTAGCGCTAATACCATTGGGAAAGGTATGAATCCTACTCTCCTTCCAGCTATGGGTAAATAATAGGGCAGACTGGGCCTTTAACCTTGGTTAGGCAACCGGTCTAGGAGAAGGAAAACTCTGAATTCAAACTGTTGAACTCCGCTTAAGAAATTGACCTTGTGTCACATCCTGCTCGTGCGGAGGGGTTGGTAAATATATATACTGAACTAAAGGTTTGGTTTCTTTGTTTAATGGCATATCAAACTTCGTAGGTTATTTAATGCCAAAGCCATACTTCTAGAAGAATAGTAATGGTGCCACTTAGATCATAGAAACAGATACATTATCAAAAAGACACATTATCAAACAGACACATTATCAAACAGATACATTATCAGACACATCCAAACTTTAATTCACTGTAATGTTTTCATAAACCTCAAAAGTTATCGAATTCGGTTTCAAACAGTGATTTACACATTTGTTTTTAGTGTCGGTTTATTTATTGGCATTTCAGTCTCGGAAGACTATAATAAAGTTTTTGTGTCCCTGAAGTTACAGCGCTTCCTGTGACTGTAAAGTCCGATGTTTGAAAACATTCTCGACCACAGATTTTGCATTTGAAGGCTGTCCCTAAAGATGTTGATGTGCCGGTGTTTTGTTGCTGCTGCTTTTTTTCTAGACCTCTTAGCTTCATTGGTGTTGCGTCAGGGTGACTTCTGATATAAACAGTCCTCTATGGAGATTCTGCCGCCACTGAGGGCAGTCCTGAGCCAAATTTTCCCAGCTGGAAGGGGCAATGCCAAAGCACCTGAGATCATTCTTGCAGACATCCTTGAATCGCTGCTGGGGGCGACTAATCTGTCTTTTACCTGAAGAAAGCTCTGTCGGTTTATAAGATGCTGAAATATAGTTTAAATCGTGATTTGAAATCTAACCAAAGAAACTCTTAGGAGGCTAGGGTATGAGAGGATAGGAAGTATGGCAGTAAGATGTAAAATACGAGCCTCAGTAACGTTTCTTATTTGGTCTTGAGAGAGAGAGAGAGAGAGAGAGAGAGAGAGAGAGAGAGAGAGAGAGAGAGAGAGAGAATGTATGTATGTGTGTATTTGTGTGTAAGGGGGATAGATGTGGGGAGGAGAAAACATTCATTCCGTTGGTAGTCTAGTCCCGGTTGCTACTGAAGTCGTGTCAGTGCTACTGTATGGTTACATCACTGTTTGCAATTCCCATACACTTAAAACTCTTGGGGAAAGGCACAAATCCAACTATTCTCCACCCAGACAGAGTTCTTTAACCCCCGTAAGGAAACTAGCCTAGGAGAAGGAAAATTTTGAATTGAAACCAGTTGTAGACCTGGAGGGGGGATTGACATCGCCAGGCTATTCCTGCTCGAGATACGCTATTGTAGCAAGATGGGGATTATCCTGAGCGAGAACTACTATATTAGAAAAGAGAGGAAGAAGAAATAAGAGATAGTAAAAGGTTTTAAAAAAGTGATGAGCACAAAAACAGTTGTCGGGATTTTGACCGGGCGTGACCCCCCCCCCCGAATGGAGAATTGAATGTCAACCGGAAGTTTCGGATGTTGACCGGAACCGGAAGTCACCTGGTAACGTGGAACGACGAAGAAAAATACCAGCCTCTTTTTGCTTTCCGACGTCGTAGGGTACAGACGGAACCTTGGGTCCCTTGTGTGGGATCATAGAAATTTAACAGTGTCCTCTCTCTCTCTCTCTCTCTCTCTCTCTTTCTCTCTGCCTTTCCTCTCCAAAACAACCCACGAGACTAGCCCTGGAAATAAAAGTTAAGCAGATTGTGACGATATATTTCTCGCGCTTTGTACTTTTTTTTATCAACAAGATGACCGCCACGTGCGAAACACCTTTTTAGTGGCGTGAATTTGGAGGCACGTTGACAAGACCCGGTAGACAACATATATCGCTATTAGAACGTTACGCATATATCTGTTTTGGGACTGTGAATATATCGCCACCGCCACGTTACAGCTATATAAAACCAGTTTATGGGACTATTGAACTCTTTTTTCCTTTTGTTTATTGTTTATTATACTTATCAAATATTTCCTAAATTCTTGTGACTTGATATTTCCTCTACAATCGAATTCTTAGCTTGGTTATCGTTTGTAACTATTTCGGTCAAGTAACGCCGATCACGGAATGTAAGCAGCGATGAGTTGGTTCAAATTGAGTAGCACATATTGAATCTATGCAGTAAAATGGGAAGCTGACGTTAGGTGTGTTGCTCCACCTCCAAATTTATTACACAAAAAATGATTTATAAAAAAAATCAACATTAAAACATTACAACACGTAATTCAATACATTCTATTTTACAATTAAAATGACGATGATACTAAATTTAGTTAGTGCCTTCGGAATGCCCCCCCCCCCCCAAGTCCTTGGAAAGAGATAGGGGGATCTGGAGATCAGAGGCAGA
>CM042158.1:93439063-93494063 GCA_023376005.1 Doryteuthis pealeii | reverse complement strand
GTCATTCTTTCTTTCTTTCTTTCTTCTTTCTCGTTTTACTTACATCTTTCTTTCTCTCATATTTTGTCATTCTTTCTTTCTTTCTTTCTTTATCTTTTTACTTACATCTTTCTTTCTCTCATTTTTGTCATTCTTTCTTTCTTTCTCGTTTTACTTACATCTTTCTTTCTCTCATTTTTTTGTCATTCTTTTTTCTTTTTTTCTTTCTTTCTTTCTTTCTCGTTTTACTTACATCTTTCTTTCTCTCATTTTTGTCTTTCTTTCTTTCTTTCTTTCTTTCTCTCATTTTTGTCATTCTTTCTTTCTTTCTTTCTTTCTTTCATTTTTTGTCATTCTTTCTTTCTTTCTTTCTTTCTTTCTCGTTTTACTTACATCTTTTTTCTCTCATTTTTGTCATTCTTTCTTTCTTTCTTTCTTTCTTTCATTTTTTGTCATTCTTTCTTTCTTTCTTTCTCTTTTTACTTACATCTTTCTTTCTCTCCTTTTTTGTCATTCTTTCTTTCTTTCTTTCTCTTTTTACTTACATCTTTCTTTCTCTCCTTTTTTGTCATTCTTTCTTTGTTTCTTTCTTTCTCGTTTTACTTACATCTTTCTTTCTCTCATTTTAGTCATTCTTTCTTTCTTTCTTTCTCTTTTTACTCACATCTTTCTTTCTCTCATTTTTGTCATTCTTTCTTTCTTTCTTTCTTATTCTCATTTTTTGTCGTTCTTTCTTTCTCGTTATTCGTTATATATTGATATATTATATTATGGATATTTAAGGTAAATTTTCAAAATTTATTAAGTTTTCCTTTTTTCAGTTAAATTCTTTGACCAGTATTTTTCTATAATTTTCGTTGATTCTGTTGAAATGATATTTAACCTTTTTTCGCCCCCTCTCATCAACCCTTCCAAAGTTAGAATATTTACTGTCCTTTTAAAACTGACCCTGGGCCACTGTATCACGCTGCTTTTTTCTATGTTTCTTCTGAGATGAATTTGACTGAAAAACGCTTGACTATATATATATATATATATATATATATATATATATATATATATATATACCACTCCATGACCCCTAACATATTACAAGAGCCACACAGTACAAACTCATTAATCACCAACTAACTTCGACAGAAATCGAAACCGGTAGTCCAGCAGGCAAAGTCTGTGACTTTACCGCTCGACCAACTGTCCGCATCGTACAATCCGAGCGGTAAAGTCACAAACTTTGCCTGCTGGACTACCGGTTTCGATTTCTGTCGGAGGGAAATCGTTAGTATACATTGCTGATGAGACTTAATAAAGTTGAAACAGACTGTACGATGTTCTAGCATCGCATAAACGTTTGCCAAATTCACTTGTCATGGTTATTTTCTATAATTATCGAATTTTATACGATATACGCATTGTAATTGCCTTCAAGCAAAAATATAAAATAATAATAATAATAATAATAATAATATATATATATATATATATATATATATATATATATATATATATATATATAATATATATCCTCTATGAAGAGCTTTCGTCTAGTAAGAGAGAGTTCGGTCGTCCCCAGCTGCGTTTTATAGATGTCTACAAGAATGATCTCAGCTGCTTTGGCATTACCCCTTCCAGCTGGAAAAATTTGGCTCGGGACCCCCTCGGCGGTGGCAGGCTCTCCGTAGCAGACTGTTCATGTTTGAAGTCATCCTGGTGCAACACAATGAAGCCAAGAGATCCAGAAGAAAGCGACGGCAACAAAGCATCGGCACATCAACATCTGCAGGTACAGCCTTCACATGTACCATCTGTTGGGCTTCACATTCACAGGAGGCGCTGTAACTTCAGGGGTACAAGAATTATATAGTTCTCCGAGACTGCAATGCCAACATATCTATATCTATATCTCTGTCTATCTATCTATCTATCTCTCTCTCTCTCTCTCTCTCTCTCTCTATATATATATATATATTATATATATATATATATAATCCAAAAGTCCAGAGAAGAAATCTTCCTTACGACATAGGTTTTTTTTTAAAACAACTTGTCGCAGTTTGAGAGCTCAATGTGTGCTCTTATTGTTAGAGTCACAGAGCAAATTTATATTTAAATAAATAACAAAAGACTTAGAGATCTTGCATTATAGACTATTTCAGGGAGCTTAGACAAAAATGTCTAATTCTCCCGCCATTCGCATCTGATGAGTCGGGAGAATTAGACATTTTTCTCTAAGCTCCCTGAAAAAGTCTATAATGCAAGATCTCTAAGTCTTTTGTTATTTATTTAAATATATATATATATATATATATATATATATATATATACATATATATATATATACACCCTTGGGAAAGGTGTGAATCCATATATTCTCCCTCCAGCTATGGGTTAAATAGTAGGGCAGACTGGGCTCTTCAGCCTTGGGTAGGTAACCAGTCTAGGAGAGGGATAACTCTGAATTCAAAATTCCTGAGGTCGGTCATTGATTGGGTTTGTGGCAACCCTTGATGCACCAATTCTTTCCTATCGACTGTGCCAAAAAGTGTGGATGGTCCAACACAAGCCTTCACCACTATAAACAAATCACTGTGTGGGTGTTCATTGTGTGTATGAACCCTCATACGTCGAAAATCGACGGGAGAGTCCATAATATATATATATATATATATATATATATATATATATATTAATACGCTTGTTCCGACCGTTGTCATTTTGCAACACTCTCAGGTTAAAAATCAGACCGCCCAAATCGTCCAAGATGAAATGCAAATATATAAATACTGAGTATCTGGTGTTGCTTATCCGCAAAATTCTTATTTTTTTATGAGAGTCATCATCTCAGCTAAATCATGGACTGTTCCGGTTTTTATAATAAAGTAAGGGGAAAAAAAGGTACCTTATCCCCTTCTGACAGATCGACAGAAGAACACGCACCATTGGCATCTTGGAGACAGAACAAGGAGCTTTGGTCCCCAAACTCATAACGCATGGCACGCAAGAACATGGTCTCCATGTAAGTATTATACTTTACTTATATACCATCAGCTGCAAGACTTTATATATATATATATATAATATATATATATATATATATATATATATTATTATTATTATTATTTATATTTTTGCTTGAAGGCAATTATAAATGCATGTATCGCATAAAATTCGATAATTATAGAAAATAATCTTGACAAGTAAATCCCGCAAAGGATGGCTCGCTATGCAGAACACCGTACAGACTGTTTCGACTTTATTAAGTCTCTTCAGCGATGTATACTAACGACTCCCCTCCGACAGGAATCGAAACCGGGACTTCACAGGCATAGTCCTTGTAACCTTGTCAAAATTAACCTTGTCAAAATTAACCTTGCCTTCAAGCAAAAATATAAATAATAATTTATTCAACATTGCTTCTATAAAAACAAACATCCAAAAATCTTATATATATATATATATATATATATATATATATATATATATATATTAGCGCTAATATCCCTGGGAAAGGTATGCATCCAACTATTCTCCCTTCGGCTATTGATAAATTGTAGGACTGACTGGGATCTTTAACCTTGATTAAGTAACCAGTCAAGGAGAAAAAAAACTCTGAATTCAAACCTGTTTAATTCCGCTTAAGAAATTGACGCACACTGCTCGTGCGGAGGGGTTGGTAAATATATACATTTCATCATCATCAGCCAACAGTATTGATACCCATCTCTCTCTCTCTCTCCCCCTCTCTCTCTCTCTCTCTCCCCCCTCTCTCTCTCTCGCCACTCCTCCTTATTGATCATTACCACTGGTAGGTCCTCCGCGTGACATCTAGAATTCATACAGATCTTATTTATGAAGGTCTTTGTTGGTCGGTCTACACTAGTGTGTCCATATGTAGGTTTCCATAGGAGAACGTCACTTATAAGTTCGTTCTTGCTTCCCCAGCAGTGTTGCAGCATGTCTTTCGTCTAAAGAGACCAGGAAATTGACATTGGCAGGAACGCAAATCACTTGAGGAGGAACCATGGACTTTTGGGAGAAAAAGGAACCAGAAACGACCCATTCTAGCTCTATACTCCGCTAATGGGCAGATCTTGGTGAAACTTAGCATGTGACCTTACTTGATTTCGGGAAGTGTTATGGAAGAAGGACGTGGGAAGAGGTGCAGCCTCCTTCCACTCCCCGGAGATGACCGAAAGATTTTAGCTCAAAGTTTACCAGGAAGGTCTTAGTCATCCAGAAAGCAACTGAAATTTCCACAAGTCGCAGCGTGCCATTTTTTCCACTCGAGGGTAGACAGGGACTTTTCGTACGGAAAGCAAAGAGAATGAATTTTCATTTAACAAAATTGATATAATGGAATGACCCATTTCCCCCGTACCTGAACAGTGGCAATGGTTCTAGCCACTATTTAAGAACACACAGATTACTATGTGCAGAACTCACTTGAAGTACTTAGACGACGGACTCTCCTTCTAATACTCACGTGACCTTACTATATAACAAAAATTGTATTTCAGTATACTGTTTTTTTTTTTTTTAAATCCCAGGCAACGTCGGGTTGTTCTGCTAGTCAATTTCCGAAATCAATATAGAATATAATATTTTCTGTTATTAAGTAAAGAAAACTCGTCCGAGATTTTGCTGAAACGGAAAACGACAATAACAAAATATTTCCATAAGATTTCCGTTCTCAGCAAAAATATTTACAAATTTTTTTATAGGTTATACATTTCAATATTAAATAGCATAAATACCAACATAGATTACGGTCAAGTTAGATTATCGAAGTTAAGCAGCGATGAACCTGTTCAGTACTTAGATGGGTGACCAGGTAGTAATAGCAGGTACTGTAAGTAACCTGAAGATTATATGCCAGACTAAGGTAAGTAAACAAGAAAAAGAAAAAAGTTAAGCATTGATACATCTGTTTAGTACTTAGATGGGTGACTTATAGTGGAGGGTCAACAAAGTCAACAGTGAGATGCCCCTAATGCGTGTTCTTCTGTTGATTATAGAAGGGGGAAAGGGACCTTTTCCCCTTCTGTCATCGCACCAGTGACATCTTAGAGACAGGACAAGGAGATTTGACCCCCCTAGCTCATTCTAATAACGTCTATAAAGAAATGTAAATGGATAAAATGAATTTAATCGATATCACATTAATCGATATCACTTACATATGTGTTTCGGTCAGTTTATGTGTGTGAAAATATTTCGCACACATACAAGAATCGACCTTCATCAGAGTGAACATTTATTTTGAATCAAAATAAATATATCAAATAAATAATAAATAAATAAATATAAATGTTCACTCTGATGAAAGTCGATTCTTGTATGTGTGCGAAATATTTTCACACACATAAACTGACCGAAACACATGTGTAAATGATATCGATTAATGTTCATAAATTAACCATGAATCTTAATTCATGGTTAATTTATGAACATACAACTCCGACACACTTGTGGGACAAAACATTTTATATATCACAGCAAAGAAATGAGACAAGATACAGAAACAATAAAATACACGTACATAAACATACAAGAGTAGAGATTAAAGGACTGGAGAGTCCATACATTAAAAATCCCCCACCGACAAGGGGATGACAATGTCTCTAACCCATGTGCTCGTACAAGAAGATGTAGCAAAAGAGTCAGAAGAGTTTGAACCTCGCGCTTAAATACCAGAGGTCCCTAAATGGTGTAGCATTATGAAAACAAAAATAGTATACTGAAAATAGACCCAACCTGACTGACCTGCGCCAATTCCAAGTTAACCTTTAACCTTAACGGACATTTGGAGGGAAAGGAAGTAGTAAGAGAGAGAGAGAGAGAGAGAGAGAGAGAGAGAGAGAGAGAGAGAGAGAGAGAGAACGAAAAGGTTTTAGAGAGAATAGAAAAAGGTTTTTTTTAGAAAAGGTGCAGGGAGACCAGCGCTAAGAGCACGCGCATGAGAGATATCTAAGAGTCTCCTGACGATAACTGAATTTATTCTCGAAAGAACTACCAAAACATTAAATTCCAAAATTTTACAACCGCACAACACGTCTTTTGTAACCTGTTGATCACAAATAATATATATATATATATATATATATATATATATATTGGTTTGGAGGTTGATTTTGAAGGCTATCACAATGCAGGTGTAAAGAATAAGGTAGCAATGGTGTTGTGTGTTAACCTGTATTTTATTCTTGAATTTTCGAGATAAAATCTCTTTTTCAAAAGATCACTGGAACTGAAGTCGTCTTGTTATGGCATTTCTAGTTATGCCATAAAGTTCTAGAAATGCCATAACAAGACGACTTCAGTTCCAGTGATCTTTTGAAAAAGAGATTTTATCTCGAAAATCCAAGAATAAAATACAGGTTAACACACAACACCATTGTTACCTTATTCTTTACACCTGCATTGTGATAGCCTTCAAAATCAACCCCCAAACCAATATATACACAATGCTTCAAGCAAATTATAAAACTCTCTTTATATATATATATATATATATATATATATATATATATATATATATATATATATATATATAATGAATAGAGAATGAAAAAATGAGAAAAGTATTGGCATGAAAAGGTGCTCAATGCTAATAAATCAGAGCAGATTTATAATCACTGGTAATATTATGGATTTACATTTGATGATTGGATTACCATGAAACTTCAAGTTATGCGTGTAAATCCATAATATTACCATTGATTATATATATATATATATATATATATATATATATATATATATATATATATATACAAACATATAAGACAATTTTGTTGCCACTTAAATTTTTGTGTTTGTTACTCTTACTATTCGCTTGTTTTATTGAAACTTAATTTCGACTTTAACGTTTTTAACACGGCACAAGAAAAACTCCTTAATTTCTTTTGCGGACTCGGTAAGCTTACACACCAACCACCCCAAACGAGAAAATAATAGTCTACCAACTATCGCTTTTCTACACAAACTTTCTTTTATACTAAAACTATTAAGTAAACCAGACTTTTTTTTTTAGACTTGCCTAGACTCCTTGTCTAAGTTTTCCAGTCACGTGCTGGGAAACGGGAAGCCATGGTCCACAAACTCTGATTCACGTGGGAAATCGAAATATTCTCGACTGCAGTTTTATGGACTCTGCTGGAACGTGTCACGACTTTTCAGCCAATCACAAAAACACCTTTATTTTTCACGACAAAAGCACCCCAAAATTCCGAGAATAAAACAATAGCCCAATATAAAGGTATTCATTCTGTACGTACGATAACAAGATCAATTTGAGATCATTGAAGTTAAGCAGTGATGAGTCTGTTTAATACTTAATTGGGGGACCAGTTAAAGCAAGAGCATGTAGAGTACGCAACCTGAGTCCTTTGTTTATCAAAATAACGATTCAGCATCAAATGACCCGGAATGGGTTGATGTGTCGTAAAATAACAAAGTTCAACTTGAGCACCTCGTCGTGGATAACCTAATGTATTATAAGATTACGGGTGTTAGCTAAGAGTTGGCACCTCGTTAATTCTTATATAGTTAACCAGCTTGTCTTGCAGACCCAACTTTAACTGAGTAGTGAGTTCATTGCTCACTGGGTGCTCTGTACTTGTGGTTCAGTTAAGATCAGTTCCTGGATTTTGTCACCGTTTTTTCTCCATGCCAATCTGTTTGCAACTGTTATATAGCGGCATCAAATTCATGGCCCTAAATCGGCGTACGTATCGTAGCGAGTATATTGCGGGTATCAAAAGCGACCTATCTAGTAGTCGCTTAATGAAATCACAACACATGGGTATAGTAGGAGTTTTGACTTTATTTCTTTTCCTCGGCTGGGTGTGTGGCGATCGTTGACAATAGAAATGCCCGATGATTGAAAATGACTGTTAACAATGACTACTACTGGGATGACTGGCGATGGTGAGGTAAAGGGGTGGACGAACCTCACAGCCTGTTGGCTGCGATGGACCGTGGCGACGGTCGCTCACTTGTTCTCCGTCCGCCATCTGCTGTCTAACTGACTTGTCTCTGCTATTGACCCCCTTTTTATGTATATCAGCTGCCTACGCATTTTCTTTTGTTATACTTATCAGCGGACAAATCTATTTCCGAACTTATTGTTACCCTTCCTTCTTTGATCGCCTTACCCGGAAAAAGTCCTTTGTTATTTTTTCTCGTCTTTTCTTTGTTTCGGTTTAAACGGAAAATCCTACTTCCGCCCGTACAATATACAACACAACCAGTACTAAGAAAATGTTTAGTTTCTCCTTTCTCATTATACGTGTCGGCTTAGGATACTCTGACTGCATCTCCTACAGAAATGTAATACTACCCCAAAAGGTGGTGTACTAGGTAGGAAACTGAACTGCCTCTGATGGTGAGGCGTCAGTTCTGAAGATCCGTTAAGTGTGGAGTACTCCTTCGTTTCCATTACTCTCAGGTCCACTCTGACCCAGAGTAATAGTACCTGTCATCTATGGGTCAAATAGATCGGTTTAAAAATTAAAAATATTTTTAGTAAAGTTATTCACTGATATATCCAGGTTAAGGGATATATTATGAAGTCGGTATTTGGTATGTTATCACAGTAGTAGCTGGTGCGTCAAATAGCAGTACGTCTTCTGAGCAGTCTTGGTGTAGTCTGACGAGTAAGTTTAGGCTTGTAGGCTTAGGTACCTGTACCAACAACAGTGTCGAATATTTATACATGACACTGTCCAATCAGATTATAGTGAGGGGGTACCAAGGTATTTACATATTCATTATATCATTCACAAAAGCATATCTAAAGTACCTCAAATTTTATCTCTCAACACAAAGCAAAAAATGACCAAGTGGCAGCTTGTAAGTAGGAAAACTCGTTAGTTTGGATACTCGTAAGTCAATGGTTGGTTGGTTGGTTTATTGATTTTAACGGCATATCAACCCATCCGGGGTTATATCATGCCTAGCGGTTGGGGTGTTATACATATTGTGCATTCATATATATATACTTTTAGTAATTGGTTTTAACAATGTGTTAGCATTATTGGGGGATTATATTGTATGGCATTGATTTGTTTCATGTCTATATTCTATGGTATAATTTTATTTCCCTCAAAAAGGAGAAAATATCCCCAATGTTAACATTTTCAAACAGATCCTTCATATTGTTTGTTTTAAAATAATGGTTTCTGATGGGGGCAAAAAATCTGCATTCCATCAATAAGTGTTTAACTGTCAGGGGTGTTTGACATGTTTCACATTGTGGTTGTTGTTCTTGTTTGAGTATATAAGAGTGCGTTAGTTTTGTATGACCAATGCATAATCGGGACATAATGACTTGTTCCTTTCTAGACTTCCTTAAAGTTGGTCTCGTAAGTCAAGGTAGTACTGTATTAGTATTAGTGCCGCCATCTTGTGGATTACACGTGTTGTCATTGGGTGAGCATTAAGAGTTAATCTGTAGCCGTCCGTTGGTCGAAAAGTACTTACTGACGTGCTGGAAATAACGAAAAGCCAGAAGGGAGGTAGAAGAGATTTCTTAACAGGAAATACAATTGTGGGTGAGTGGTTGGGGATAAATGCAACTGCTTACCCGAAGAGGGGAAACTGATCATTTAGTGAACAGGAAGAAAGTAGAGAGAAGAGAAAAGAAAGAACGAGGGAAATGAAAGGAAAGGAGGAGAAAGGAAAGCGGGGGGGGGGTGGAGTAGGAGGAGGAAAAAGGAGAGCACGGCATGGAAAGGCAAAGAAGAAAGAAAAAAGAAGAAAAAGGTCTCGGAAACCGAACATTCGTAGTACGAATAGAAGATATTACATAATTTAGTAGACTGTTACTATTATGTAGGGAGATTGAATCTCACAAGGTATCTAATTATTTTAGCTTTAATCTCACTAAGTATCTAATTATCTTAGTATTATGTAGTGAGATTGAATCTCACTAAGTATTTGATTATTTTAGTATTTATTATGTAGTAAGTCGGTAGAGCGTTCGGCTAGAAACCACAAGGTTCCTAGTTCGATACTGGTCCCCGCCAACTCAGCGTATGAGTAGCACAGGGATCTGTGCGGTAAAGTAAGGAGCTGATGGTAGGTGTGGCGCTCCACCTCAGATGCTAAAACAATCTCCTTGGTCTAGCGCTATTGAAAAGGGGATAGACTCCCTCGCTGACTGGCTGATACCGACTTTAGGCCGCCCCGTCGACTTTACTTTACTTTACTTAGTATTTATTATGTAGGGAGATTGAATCTCACTATGTATTTGATTATTTTAGTATTTATTATGTAGTAAGATTGAATCTTACTAAGTATTTGATTATTTTAGTATTTATTATGAAGTGAGATTGAATCTCACTAAGTATTTGATTATTTCAGTATTTATTATGAAGTGAGATTGAATCTCACTAGTTATTGATGGCCTTGTGCCCGACTAGTTCATGCTTTCTAATTACCCACAACAAAAGCACCCTGTTCTTAATATAAACAACCCTGTTCAGCTTAAAGCGATGTTTTATTTAGTTTATAGCTTGTAGCAAACTTCCTAATTACACGACATGAACATCACGCAGAGATCTAACAAGATTATTATGTAAACGCTTTTCAAAACATGTTTACTGAAAATATACCCCCCCCAAAAAAACAAAAAAAACAAAAAAAAAAACAAACAAAAACAAAACAAACAATACAACAACGTCTTGCTTTAAGAGCAAACAGAAACAAAGCAAAAGCACACTAATGAGTTGTATCATTTGCTGTTTAAAACCACACCTCTCTATTTATGAGGGAAAGTCAACAATTATCCGCACTCTTGTTTTTTTAAAATTTATTTCTCAACTAGAAGCAGCTACCCGGCGTCGCCTGGGTAGAGGGAATGCAAAAAATTAGTCTCGCAGATCCATTATTATTGAATCGTTAGTTGGATCCTGGTAGTATGTCCCATTTAAATCCCTATGTAAAAAAAGACCTTGTGCTGATCCAGCCACTCTACAAAGAAAAATCAATGTCTACTATTTAAAATATTAAATAAAAAACTTTAGAAATTTCTAGTTTGATATTCGTGAAGATAATTTAAAAAAAATAAATTTAGATGATTACCATCTAAATTTATTTAAAAAAAAATTATCTTCACGAATATAAATCAAACCTTCATTATTTTTGCTAAAAAAACCCCCCAAGCCCTGGTGATATCTAATGTGTATATATATATATATATATTTACTTTGTCGTTAATTGTTTTATTTTCTAAGTTTCCTCCGGACATACAGATTCACACAACTGCCCTTTATATATGTAATAGAAGTGGCTACCAAGCGTCGCTTGGGCAGAGATGGGAAGGTAAAAATTAGTCTCGCAGATCCATTATTGTTGAATCGCGAGTTGTATCCTCACAGGACGCCCCATTACAATCCCTATGTAAAAAGAGATTTTGCATTGATCCAGCCACTCTGAAAAGAAAAATTAATGTCTCCTATTTAGAATACTAAATGCAAAAAAAGAAAAAAATTTAAATTTGATTTTTAATTATCTTCACGAATATAAATCAAATCCTCATTATTTTTGTTTATTTAAAAAACATGCTCTGGCGATATTTAATGTGTATATATATTTACTTTGTCATTAATTGTTTTATTTTCAGAGTTTCCTCCGGACATACGTACATACACAATTGCCCTTTATATATGTATAGATAGATAGAAGATATAGGTAGATGTATTTATAAAAAAGGAGCGGATAAACTGTTACGATTTTATTATCTTTCCTTAGGGTTCAAGTAAGAGCGCTCGTCCAGCGGACATCCTTTGTGTTAAGCAGAGTGTAATTTCGATCTACGGATAAAGAATCCTTTGGTTGTTCCTTGGTGCTCCTCAGTATCGCAAGTCCTTCATCAATGATTGCAAATGGACGTCTCTCAGTATCAGTGATTAAGTAGTTAACCAGCCATGCATTCGGGCTGTTGATTGGCTGAGGTTTAAACCACGTGACCTCGCTTAGTCTTTTAAATTTAAGTGGTGTATTATAGCACATCTTATATATCAAAATATTCCAAAAGTAGGTTATTTTTCTATATAGTCTCCTTCTTTTTCTATGTACTTGGGCCAGCCGTTCACAAGCTTGCAAATTCCCCCCCTAGAAGGTTTTCGGTTGGTCGTACAACCATTTATACACCTTCATTCGTGCGTCACGCTTGTCCGGCCACTTTTGAAATTCTCTATCCACGCATACACACATAAATCTACACAGTAGTCTACTGCCCCGTTTTGTGCTAAAAGACCTCGATGAATTTCAGCACCTGACACCACTTCCGACTCGAGAAATCGGGTCACTGATCTTTGTCATTCCTTGGTGCACACTGGTAGTGGGGCGGCCAGGTTTACACTGTAAAGACAGCAAGCATAATGGCGCGATCAGAGTAAAACTTTGACCACGGAACTACAGCAGTGCCAACTATAAGCACGCATGCGCAGAACGCAGTGTTACAATAATAAAGATACATTATGGCGAAAGTGCGGAATTTTTTTTACTCTCCCACGTATAAAGCTGCCGGTCTTTGGTTTCTTGGTGGGTCCAGTTCTGAGTTTTACATAAAATTGTGTCCCCAAAAAACCGCTTCTTCCCGACTCAACCAGGATGTGACACAAAGAGAGCTTCTTCTTGACTCACTGGCAGGATGTGATACAAATAGATTTTTAGTAGGAGACCCTACTGCACTCAGATGCACGGTTGAAGATTGTGCTAAAAATTGCTTGGTCTCCGTCGGCATTCCTCGACCTTTTTGGGAGGGGATGTTGGAATATATTGGGTATATAAGGTGTGCTACAATTCACCACCTAAATTTATAGACTAGGAGGGGTAACGTGGTTTATTCCTCCGCCAATCAACAGCTATAATGCGTGGCTAGTTGACTATTTAATCATTGATAATGAAAGCCATCCATTTACAATCATTGACGAAGGAACTTACAATACTAAGGAGCACCAAGGAACAACCAAAGGATTCTTTACCAAGGATTTCCGCTGGACAAGCGCTCTTTCTGGAGGCCTAAAGGATGGCCCATAAAATCGTAACAGGGGACATATCAGGCATCGTGTTACATAATCTATGCGGTTGCATAAGAGTATTGTCAATCCCCTGTAATTCTGAGGGGGATGACCCTTTTCATATCATGGCCGGGTCCTTCAATAGAAAATAACAGAAGCCCGCCAAAATACGTGAAGTCACGTGGGACCTTTCTCGGTCCCCAGTTTGCAGTTGGCACGTCAGGCAGTGAAGATGTACTGCCGAACTGTGACTCACTCTGCATACGCACGCTATGTTAGTTAGCAGATGTCTGGTGGGATTTAACAATAAAATAAGAGCAAAAGTAAATCGAAGTCTTGTGTTTATTACCTAAAAACTAACAATGACACAGGGCTTCTGATAAGGAGAAACCCCTAACAGAAAACCAGACCCGATGTCCCCAAGTCAACTCCAGACGTTAGAAGATTCCAGACCAAGTCAAGATGATAGAAGAAATACCAAAGACGATCAGAATACTAAAGACGGCCAAGAAATAGAATTAAAGAAAGAGGTATGCAACATTATAATTATTTAGTGCCAGTGAAGAAGGCACTATGCAACAATCGTTGTCCTTTTAAACTAAATATTTTAAGCAAAGTATCTCAAGCCCAAGAGATAAATAATTCAAAGTGTAAAGATTTGGTTGATTAATTGATTTTAACGGAAATAAAAACAAAACAAAAAATACCGCACCTTATCTTTGATTCTCAAACTTTAAATAATTGGGGAAGAACCCTTCCTTTAAAATTAGCATTCGAAAATCTGGAATTTCTACCGTTTTGCTGTGGGTGCGGTGGGAAATGCGTAATTATATCACCCACCAGCCAATGCTTACATAATCTGGTATTTCCAAGCGATCACCCATCTAAGTACTGAACAGAATCGACATTGCTTAACTTCAATGACGGAATGAATGAGAACTAGTGTATTCAGCATAATAAATTTTTAACAAGTCAAAGTCTTTCCCATGCTTTCTTGATTCTCGGTGTAAGTTCCACGCAAATACCTTCTTCCCAAGAACAGCTGAAATGTAGAACGTACTGTTATATACCCCTTTTGTATCGGGTATATAAATGGGGAGAGGAGTTCTTAGGGAGGGTTTGTAGTGTACTGAGATCTCGACATAACGAGATTAAGGGAAATCTCGGTAAGTCGAGATCCCTGAAAAGGGACTATCATTACTAACATGGCGTGATGAACCAGACAGACCATATAATTTATGTTACCGTAAATAAAACCTGTTGTTAACTGTTAATCTGGAGTTTGTTCACTACAGGGTTCTATTTCGCCAACTGGCCATCTCCTTTTGGATTGTTTTCCTTCATCTCTTCCTCAGGATGATACGGCTTATTTTGGTTCTAGGTTTCGGTTGTCTGTGCTCATTCTCTTTATCTTTAAATGCTGACGCAAGACTTACCGTATTTGACGGCATATAGAACGCACTATTTTTCTAAAATTGTGGATAAAAAATTGCCCTGCGTCAATTTCGCAATTCCAAGCGTATGATTCGGCCATAGCCGAACACTTGTCACATAGCGCCTGACTAAATTTTCATTATATAAAATGTTTATCATATAAAACAGCATGTTTCGCGTACACTTCGCAACGCCATTGCTACTACATCCGGGCATTCCAAGCATATGATTCGGCCATAGCCGAACACTTGTCACACAGCGGACACTTTCCCGTAAGACTAATATTCTCTATGATGCTCACTAACCCAGCTTATGCAGGCCGTATTGTTATAATCAAGTTAACAGGAGCGTATGGTAGACTGTTTTCAACAATTATGCTTAAATACACTAAAAACTTTTTCCTGAATCTAACCTGCTGAAATGGGGGGTGTCTTATATGCCGTCAAATACGGCAGTTTATTTTCTTATACGTGTTTATTACACGAAAGCCCCAAAAGGTTCAAGCGCGCAGTGAGAAAATGGCTTAGCTAAGAACAGAAGACCATCACGTCTGGCCCCTTCGACTAACTGCCAAATTCTAACTACTATAACTCAGTTCCCTTCACACGCTTTTCTTTTAGCGAATGAGAAATCAGTGTTTAGATATTACCATCTTATAACTTGTATGATCTCCCTACATACATATGATTCCTCCAATTTTAGTACTATATATATATATATATATATATATATATGTATGTATATATATATATATATATGATTTTTATATATTTACTATTTATTATATTTTATAATATTTTAAATACCCTGTCCGGTGGCCAAAAGGCTGCTTTGTTGCACTCGGTGTGGCAGTCCCACTTTTAGCCACCGAAACTTTGTTATCACACCTAGTCAGTGGCTTATGAGGACAAGGTATCGCGCGTGGTATTTATTACACGTTGTATGATGAAAATATAATTTTTTTATGAATTAGAGTTAATATATATATATATATAAACTATTGGGTAAATAGAAATATGTTTAAAAACATGAGGCCCCAAGGCTCTAAGCGTATGTATTCAAAGATGTCCTTTTCCTAAACCAGTTGCCATGCCAAGGTTAAAAAGCCCAGCCTCTCCTACTGTTAATCTGCAGGAAGGATATTTGGATGCATACCTTTCCAAAGAGTATTAGCGTGATGTGAAATGCAACCGGTCTTGGCCAAGATTTGAACTCGTGTTTACTCTGTCCATTTCCTATGACGATGGACAATACACGAGTCTGCAAGACCATATAGGTCATATAAGCTCATAAGTAGGAAGCGCGTGGTGTAATGGTTAAAGTCATGGGAAATGGACACGTCGCCCCGAGTTCAAATCCTGGACGTGGCAATTGCATTTCACTTAGCGCTAAAACCCTTGGGAAAGGTATGAATCCTACTCTCCTTCCAGCTATGGGTAAATAGTAGGGCAGACTGGGCTCTTTAACCTTGTTTAGGCAACCGGTCTAGGAGAAGGAAAACTCTGAATTCAAATCTGTTAAACTCCGCTTAAGAAATTGACCTTGTGTCACATCCTGCTCGTGCGGAGGGGTTGGTAGATATATATAAGCTCATAAGTTGAAAGATGTTATGGTAATTTACCACGAACGCATAAACTCTTCCAATTATAAACAGCAGCAGGTTTATGCACTTGTGATAGTTAGTATTTCAGCAGACAGCAAACAAGACAGATTCGCGTGTAACCGACTCATTGGTATATGTTTGTACTACTGTTCTTTGTTAATACATTTGTTTAACTTATTTCCTGTCTTTGTGTCTTTATTCTGGCCCCTGACCAGGTCACAACAAGAGGCATTCAACCAAACCTGAGAGAGTCTGCCGTTCTCACCTAGATGCCCTGTTGAAGGAATCAGTATCAAAGAGTATTAATTCTTTTATACTAAGTTCTTCCCAAAGGAACAAGAATTGACTTTTTAGTTGAATTTTTTTTATGGTAGTCGCTTTTCTGGCAACCGGAAGTCAATAAGTGTTACGATCTATAAATAACAAATACTCTCTTAAGTGCTAAATTCATAATAGGATATACTTTGTCGAAAACTAAAAAGGCGGGTGGTCGTTAGCTCAGTCGGTAGAATATCCGCCTCGGAACATAAGGTTCCGGGTTCGAAGCCTGCCTTTGCCAAGGCAGCGCATGAGTAGCACAGCTTAGATCTGCGTGGTAAAGTGGGGGACCTAGTATTGGTGCGGCGCTTAAAAACAATCTCACTGGTCTAGTTCTAGTGAAAAGAGTATAGACTCCGTCGCTGTCCGGTTGATACCGACACTAGGTGACTCCGCCGATTTTATTTATAAGCTAAGAAAATAGAGAAAAGAAAAGATAAAAACTTATAGAAAATAAAACTAGCCACTTCTAAATACATGTTTACATATACAAATTGAGATACACGGAAACGTATGGATGGACAAATTTTCGCCCCTTTAAAAAAAAAAAAAAAAAAAAAAAAACTTTTATAAAAAAAAAAAAAGATTGGAAATTATCACTTATTTCAATTTTTCCCCTTAAACTTACATATAAGATATTTTCTAAGAATTTCTTATTTATAACAATGAAATAAATCCCGTTAAAAAAACATATCTTCAAGAGAAAACACAACGCCAAAGATGCGCCATTTTAAGAGATACAGAACTTAATTTATAAAAATTCTCCGGTTTTAAAGACTAAAAGCAAATGATTTTTACATGTAATTTTTTAAACTCCTTCCTACAAAAGAATTACATATAAAAAAAATTTTTCTGTGAATTTCTTAATTATAACAAAATTATCTTTCAAAATGCGCCATTTTCACGGGATTTTATGTAATTAAATTAGGCGGAGTGACCTATTGTCGGTATCAGCTGGGCAGCAAGGGAATCTATCCCTTATTTACTTGCGATAAACCTAGGAGATTGTTTGGCGTCTGAAGTTGAGCGCCACACCTACCATCAGCTTCCCACTTTACTGTACAGATCCAAGCTGTGTTACTCATGCACTAAGTTGGTGAGGGCCGGTCATCGACCCCGAAACATTGTGGTTCCGAGGCGGATGCTCTACCGACTGAGCTACATAAATAAAATAAATCATATAAAAAAACAGCGTATCTTTGAGAGAAAAAATGGCCAAAAATGTGCCATTTTGAGAGATTTTTTTCCACAGATTTTTTCGAACAAATTTTTCACGATTTAAGATCATAAAATGTTTTTTTTTCTTTTTTAAATAAAACAAAAAAAAAAAAATAAATAAATAAAAATAAAAAAATAAAAAAAATAAAAAAAGAAGTTAATTTTCGGTAGAATTTAGTTGTGAATTTCCAATATTCAATCAATTACGAAACATGGCTGCTGTATAAATTTGAAATTTTAATTCATAAAATTCTCCTGAGGGATTTTTAAAAATCACATCGAATAATTGTTTGTTTTAGAGTCTTTAAAAGACAAAACATCTCCCCTTTTCATAATACAGCAAATATTACGTTTTGGTTGGCTGGGTTTTACATGTTAACCCTTGTTGTAGGCCGAAGGCGTTCTTTATCAGATTCAGCATGCTTAAACAGTACGGTACTAATGCAGAATAGTATCATATCATTAGATTACGTATAAAAAGCATCACATTTCACGGAAATACCCGAAACCTTTGAGACACTAGGATTTGGGTTAGGGTAAGGGTTAGGGTTACTTTGGGGATTAGGATTAGTGTTAGAGTTAGTTTTCGGGTTAAGGTTATGGTCAGTATTATAGTTAGTTTACTTCGGGAGTTTCCGTAATCCGATACTATTTATACGTAAAATGTATTCTAATGATATTATCTCTTGCGCACTATTCTGCATTTGTACCCAGTACACTACATTACTGAAGATTATTATTAAAGTGAATGCTGTTTATAATTGGAAGAGTTTATGCGATCGTAGCGTAATGGTTACTAAGCTAGTCTCGCATATCCATTATTACTGAATGACGATAGTTAGATCCTCTCCGGATGCCCCATAAAAAAGACCCACTTAAAAAAGACTGTGCTAATTAGGCCAGTTGGAAGATTAGCATTTCTTTTATTGTTCTTCAATAAAAATCTTCAGTCATTTTTATTATTATTTTTGTCTGTCGAATGCCAACACAACATAAAATCGTGTGACGTCATAATTTGTTGTGTATATTATTTAAAGCCATAGAATTCTATTATAAGATAATGACGTAATATAAAAAAGAAAACAAAAGAGAGGCAATCATTTCCTATACTCAATCCCAGTTGAAAGAATTCCCCTCTCATTAAGAATGATAAGAGACACTCTTTGGTACAGCCATACCTATCAGGTCTTGTTTCTATGGTCAGAAGTACTTGGGCCAATTTTGCAGGGTAGGCAATCTATTCAAGGGAATAGGACACCCGACGTTTCAATCACTACAGGCACGGAAAGGAATCTTCCCGAAAGTGATCGGTATGAACAATATATATATATATATATATATATATATATATATAGGAGAGATTTTGGTATGTACGTGTCGACATATAACTTCAAAACGGGAGGTCACTCAAATTTTAAATCTTGCATATACATTAATATACTTCTAACTAAGAAACACGCCAAATTTGATTATTGATTTTTACTGATTAAGGGGTGTAATTAATTAATTAAGCCAAAATCACCCAATTTGCGGAACTGTCCGTATACCAGCCCCTGCTGATAATAGAATTTTGTCTCTGCCCGCTTTTTGTTACAGCGATATCAGCAGCGTAGTTTGGTTTTAGTGAATTTATCGCCTATTTATGGTCCAATCTTTAACAATTTTTATATCGTTAGAAAGAAAAGAAATTAATCTTTTTAAATATGTAATTTGTATGAGTTTTTATCAATTCTTGTTTCTATGGTCAGAAGTTCTTGGGCCAATCTTGCAGGGTAGGGAATCTGTTCAAGGGAATAGGACACCCGACGTTTCAATCACTAGAGGTACGGAAAGGAATCTTTCCGAAAGTGATCGGTATGAACAATATATATATATATATATATATATATATATATATATATATATATATATATTATATATATATATATATATATATATATATATATATATATATATATATATATATATATAAACTATTATATAAATTATCTCCGACTGGGATCAGAAACAAAAAGAAAAATATAACTGAATATTGAAAAATAGACAAAAAAGTGTATTTATAAAAATTGGCTAGTTTTAAGTGTGGGTACTTCTTCAGTAATTAAATAAAGATTATATTCACACACACACACACACACACACACACACAGAGAGAGAGAGAGAGAGAGAGAGAGAGAGAGAGAGAGAGAGAGAGAGAGAGAGAGAGAGAGATACAGTACATATATATATTATATATGTTATACACACACACACACAGACACACACACACATATATATATATATATATATATATATATATATATATATATATATATATATAACGCAAGTAAAAATAACAGCACACCAGGGTGTGAAACACTCTGAAACAGTTGTTGCTGTCCTCAGTGAAAATCCAGATGTTTTGAAATGAAAAAGGGAATAACTCATTTGCAATTAAGCCAAATCTACCGTAATGAAAAACAACAATCGTTAGTAATGATTTTTTAATATATAAAACTCTCGGAAAATATGTTGCGCAAAATTGCGCATTTTTAAACTTCCATTTTTACATAGATTAAATAAATATTGATTTAGGGTACACATATTTAGAGCAACATAACACCTTTTGGACCTTTAAAATTGACTATTAAATTTTTAAGCGAATAAAAATAAGCCAATTGAATCAAAGAAAATACTTCTTTTTCATTAATTAAAAAAAAATTGTTTTTAAAATAAAAAAAGAAAAAAGAAAAAAAGAAAAAAGAAAAGAAAAAAAAACACGCTACAAGAATTATTTTTTGAATTTTAAGAAAATAACTTTTTAATTTCAAATAACTTTTTTCGGTGTTGAATTTAAAAAAAAAAAGTTAATGTGGATTTGTTCTTTCTAGAAATGTAAAAATTGGGAATTGGAAATGTTTGTTTTTTTAATTCAAGTGACCAATCGTTATTGATAAAAAAAACAACAACAACATGTTTTCCAAGTTTTGTGTAATAGAATAAACTATTCATTATAAAACTAAGTCTTTAATGAATAAAGTGGCGAATATTTAATAAAAATCGGACAATTCCCTGATTTTTGGTAATTGTTTAAAAATCAAATAATAAAAAAAATAATTATCTCCCCCTTGCCTAATATATTGTATTGGACATTTATATATAAAGATAAACCTTTTAAAAAGCTTTTTTCTTTGGTTTTATTTTTTGTTATTTTTTATTTATTTATTGTGTGTGTGTGTGCGCGCGCGCGCGTGTGTGTTTCCAACATATAAAACAAAGAAAACAAGAAAGATAAACAAAAAAAATTCATTCATAAATTATAGAATGTGTTCACATGATCATTGACAAAACCGTAGTAGAGATGAATGTTTTTTTTTCGGTGATGCCCCCCCCCCCATCACCGAAAATCAAAAAAAAAAACAAGACAAACAAAATCTAGAATTTTGCTTTAAATTATCAAAAAGCCGACAATCATTTTGCGAGTTTCGGTTATTTTAACTGTTGACAACACAAGTCGATATTCCAAATTTAAATAAAACGCACGCACTCTATAAAGGAAAAAATGACAATCTTTCAACACGTTGGCTATTCCTAAGTCTTGTATTTTTATTGTAATAATAATAATAATAATAATAATAATAATAATAATAATAATAATAATAATAGATTTGCAGTCCCAACAGATCACAGGGTGAAGATGAAAGATAAATAAAAAGATAGACAAATACCTGGACCTAATAAGAAAATTGAAAAACAAACAAACTGTGGAATGTTAGGGTGAAAGTAATACCGATAGTAGTTGGGGCACTTGAAACAGTCACCAAAAGTTTAGAAAACAGACTGGAGGAATTGGAAATCTGAGGAAGAATCAATACCCTCCAGACAACAGCATTGTTAAGATTGGATAGAATACTCAGAAGAGTCCTGGAGACCTGAGGAGACTTGCTGTCACTTAGAGTCCAGTGAAAGACCACCAGCAAACACTGGTATGAAAAATTTGCAAAGAATAATAATTATACTACCACTACTACTACTACTACTACCACTACTACTAATAATAATAATATGGACAAATATCTGGACCTTGCCAGAGAACTGAAAAAGCTATGGAATATGAAAGTCAAAGTGATATCAATTGTAGTTGGTGCACTTGGAACGGTCCCAAAAAGCTTGGAAAAAAGACTGGAAAACCTGGAAATCAGAGGAAGAATTGAGACCATCCAGAATACTGCACTGCTGCAATCTGCCAGAATACCCAGGAGAGTCCCGGAGATATGAGGAGACTTGTTGTCATTCAGACTTTAGGGAAATACCATCAGTTAATGCTGTTGTGAAAAACTGTCATATCTTTTTCAGCTAGTATATTATGTATGAGACCTGCCAGCTGTTCCTTATAAACATTCATCTTAATTCCATAGAATATTTATAATCTTTCCACAGATTATCTAACATTGCCTTAAAGGAGTTTAGAGATGGTACATTCACTATTGATGATGGTAGTTTATTCCATGTATTCACCATTCTGTTACTAAAATAATTTTGTCTTGCATTTGCTTTACAAACATTTTTTAAAGAGTTCTAATTTATGACCCCTGGTATTGATATTTTGAGCAATATTTAGTAGATCAAAGTTCGTTGAATAAAATCCATGGGTATATTTATAGACTTCAATCATATCCCCTCTTGTACGTCGATAAACCAAACATGGTTAGTCAATCTTCCTAAGTCTTTCTTAATTTATTATTCTACATTACAATTTCAGTATAAAAAAGATCCTCTATTAACAATTAATACGTTAACACAGGATTATTTGCAATAACAACGCAGCTGACCCCAAGACAAAGAATTTTGTCATTTCCCAAATAGGAAACTTCAATATGATTTATTTTCGGAAAACACCAGTTTAGCTCAGTCGGTAGAGCGTTCGGCTAGGAATCACAAGGTTCCTGGTTCGATACCGGCCCTCGCCAACTCAGCGAATGAGTAGCACAGGAATATGTGCGGTAAAGTGAGGAGCAGATGGTAGATGTAGGCTTAGACGCTAAAATGATATCCTTGGTCTAGTGCTAGTGAAAAGGGGATAGACTTCCTTGCTGTCTGGCTGATACCAACATTAAGCCGCCCCCTCGACTTTACTTTTCACTAATATGTTAATACGGGGTTATTTATAATAATAACACAGCTGACGCCATGACAAAGAATTCTGTCATCGGAGTTTTAAGAAAGTTATATTCTTTCTTGCTTTCATAGTTTTTTCTTTCTTTCTTGTATTTCTTTCTTTATTGGGTTTATGGTCAAGTCACGTTGAAAGCACCAGTTCTCGCAAGATCCCCGAAGCTGAACAGTGATGAGTCTGTTCAATACTTAGGTAGGTCACCATTTGAGCAACAGCAGGTACTGTAAGAAACCGAATATCAATATGACTTGATTTGGATTATTTGGATTATTCGGACTATTGTCCTCAACTTTATTGTTATCTACACAACGTTTCGGCCGATGTGCCCTTCGACCTTCTTCAGGTATTTCTTCTTAGACACTGGAACCATCACTTAGAACTCGGGAACCCCCTCCTCGAACTTGGGAACCTTCTCTTCGAACTCGAAACCTTCTTGTCGTAATCGGGAACCTCTTCGAAAAATTCCAGAGAAATAGACTTGATTTGGCATTAAAATTACTCGAAAATGGTTGATATGTAGTAGACAACAAAACAAATAAACTTTCTTCGTTGAATTTTGTTAAAATAAAACTCTGTAATAATATTACAAGTGGTAAAATTTTGGGGGGCTATGTCCCTGATTGACCATGGATTAAAAAAAAGAAAAGAATTTAAAACTAATCTTACCTTCTGACGTAAACAGGGTAAAAAGAATAATCCGAATCCATCTGGATTTCGAATTTGTACAGCGATCCATAACAACAATGATCCGCTTGTGTAATGTGTACCTGACAATATCTTTTTTAAACGACAGAAGACTGACTTGGTCAGTAGCCGATTACGGATCAGGCCAACATTGTAGAGACAGACGTCCGTTTGTTTATGGCTCCAAGTAGGACTGACGAGGGTTGAATTGTGACGATAGCGTGCCTATTTCCATCCTACTTCCGATGGACATAGCTCTGTCGACGATAGAAAAAAAAGAAAGAAAGGACTGCTTTCTCTCGTAAAGAGTCAATGGAATAGAGGTTGTTTCTCGATTTAGCTGTAAAGTACGCGCTCAAGTAGAAGTTCCTTGTCTTAAAAACATATTTTTGGCTAACTCAGTTCATTTAGATATTTTTCATATTTGTGAAATACACCACGTCCAGTTTCACACGGAAAATGAAAAGCACAAAACTAAAAATAAAACAAACTAACATCGATTGAACATGATTAGACAGTTGTTATGGTAACATAATTAGGAATGCTAATCGGTAGAAAACTTTAAAATCTGGGATTGAAAACGTTTCAAAATGGGTTTATAACTTTTATTTAAGGTTTGTTTGGTTTGGTTCGTTTTGTTTTACGGCATATCAACCTCAGTGGGTCATTTAATGCCAATATAGTTTTGAAATAAATCAATTCTTAATGGATAATACAATTTTTTTATAAATACATTTTTCTATTTAACCCATAGATGGGACCCTAACAGGTACTACCACTCCGGGTCAGAGTGGACCAGGGAGCAATGGTGATGAAGGGGTGCTCCACATTCCCCAAACCTCCAGAACTGGAACCTCACCATCAGATAGAGTTTAACGTCATTCCCAGGACATGTAGACCCGCAGCCACCGCCTTCTAGCACCTACATGATAAAAAGGGTTGGGGCTTGCCAAAAAGGCAATAGGGTTGGGAAAATCATATAGATGATAGGGATTGACGTGACCAGCCGATTGATCAGAGGGGGCCTCTCCGACCGCCCGTCTAGCCCAAGATAGGGCCAAAGTGGAGTATTGCATGTTATGAACTGCTCATCCACCTGGGCTCTATCCTTAAGCATCACGGGTCGCCACCCACGGCCAACAGGTGGCCCTATTGGGGGAGTCTTACCCCTCTGCAGAGGTACAGTCGGTGTATTTAAGGTTTGGTTTGGTTGTTTTGTTTTACAGCATATAAACTAGGTATACCCAATTTATCGAAAAATCCGTTTTTTTCAATACAATTTTGACCCCCACCCCCCCATTTGAATTTTTTTAACCAAAAATCAGGGAATTATCCGATTTTAATTAAATTTTCAGTGTTGATTTATCAATGAATTGAATTTTATAATGCATCAGTTATTTTATTTCAAAACTTACTGATTTTTTTCAGGTCACTTAATTTGACGATTTTTAGGGCCGGCTTAGCTCAGTCGGTAGAGCGTTCGGATAGAAACCAGAAGGATCCTAGTTCGATACCGGCCCTCGCCAACTCAGCGTATGAGTAGCACAGGGATCTGTGCGGTAAAGCAAGGAGCTGATGGTAGGTGTGGTGCTCCACCTCAGAGGCAAC
Organism: Doryteuthis pealeii; assembly: GCA_023376005.1. Classification (NCBI taxonomy): domain Eukaryota; kingdom Metazoa; phylum Mollusca; class Cephalopoda; order Myopsida; family Loliginidae; genus Doryteuthis; species Doryteuthis pealeii. The sequence continues at coordinate 93,469,036 of CM042158.1, read as the reverse complement.
GGGGGGGGGGCCTGTCTTTGGTGCGCAAAATATCGGTGGGGTATTATATGTGATTGATACTTTTTTCTGCATAAATAAAAAGACAAAAGACCGAAAGTATGAATAGAAGAAAAACATTTTTTTAAAGAATCTCCTCGGGTAGTAAATAAGTACCGGTCTAGCGCAAGCGAAAATGGGATAGACTCCCTCGCTGATTGGCTGATACCGACTTTAGGCCACCCCGACGACTTTACTTTTTACTTAGATTTTTAAGCGTTAGTGACGCAAGACACTTACTTATCAGCCTCTCTGCCCAAGGCATCCCTTTTTAGGGAGGTTCTTACTCTTCTATAGAGGATGCTGTCGGCATATTCTAAACCCCGTCGATAGCTATTTAGATTTATGTTTAGACCATCAAAATTTACGTTCCTAAAAATGATATTTCTGTTTCTGTTCGTACTTTCCAAAAAAGGGTCAATCGTGGGTTTGGTAGTGGAGGAATTATGATCTGGGGTGGTTTTACTGGCTCTGGGCTACGCTCTCTTGATACTGTCAATGGAAATTTGACAGCACTCGAGCAGAAAAAGATGCAAGAACCCAGCTTGATTCCAAAGCTATCAATAAATATGGGAAAAGTCGATCATTCAGGAAAACGGTGCGAGTTACCGTTCTGCATAGACAACTGATTCGTTTCTCAGTGATTACTTTTCATCTGTCAGGAAGTGGCCTGTCTTGTCTTCCATAGAAATGTTTGCGGAACGATGGCAAGAGATGTGTAGGCTGACAACACTCAATATTCCACTCTTGAGGAGCTGAAATACACTATCATGAATAAATGGGAGGAAAATCTCTCAATCTACGCTCTCTAGATTCACAAACACGGTGATAGATCATGCCATTCGTGGTTTTGAAATCAAAAGGGAGAGCCATAAAGATGAACTTTGTACTCTTCTTTCCTTTAAAAAAAACTATTGACTTTCATAGTATTTTTGTAACGACTGACATGTTACACACACACACACACACACACACACACACACACACAAATATATATATATATATATAGATCTTTGGTACATGAAAATTTATAAACTACTAAAAGTAGAAGGAATCATATGTAAAATGGGGAGGTGATATTTTATTATGAAATAAAATATAAAATAAAGGGGATACGAAGGCCTTTTCGACCGGTACTTTTTCAAGTATTTACATCGGTTGACAATTAAAAGTCAGAAATGTAAAGAATTTGATAAGAATAAATGGGGTAAACCAGAGAGTGGGGGAGACAAAAAAAAATGGGGAAAGAGGGGTATGTGTGTGTACCCTAGGTTAAACCAGGGTTATTATATATATATATATATATATATATATATATATATATATATATATATATATATTGTAGAATTAAACAAAAGACACATCTCCTGTTTAACAATTTTATTTTTGATCTTTTCGAGTTTTCTGGTCAACTTTTTAATATTTGGGTGGAATGCGTGGATAAGTCCACCAGAGTTCAGGTCCCGAGTACTTTCGGCACTTCAAAGTGCCATCATCAGGGGTGATGTGTTCCAGTTTTTTAAAGATTATATTTATGTGGAGGCTGGAAGGAGAAGAATTGATGCGAAAGGTGTTATAGACATTTTAAAATGTGTGTACTGCATTGGAAATTAATTTTGTTTAAGGATGGTTTGTATTGTTTTATGTATAAAGCTCCTAGTATTTGGAGTTTTTTTAAATTTTTTTCTTTGTGCAGAATGTGTGAATTTTCCGTTAGAATATTTCGGTAATTAGAGTGAGGGCATGTATGTAATTTTATATATATATAAATTTATATATATATATATATATATATATATATATATATATATATATATATATATATATTCTCCTCACCCTTGGTGGGTTGAAGAATTTGTAGGGGATTTCGCTGACAACCACCGATTACGCTTAAAGCCAACGTTTTCCTATAAAACGGATGGAGCAATCTCTGGCGGCCTTTGCATATATACATATGTATATATTTATCAGTTAAAATCCTCGTTGCAGTCTGTAGGTGCTGATGGTCGAGTGGTTAAGAAGTCTGACTGATGATAAATCGATCGGGATTCCATCCCGGCTGGAGGTAGCCTGGTAATGTCTAGCCACACTAAGGAGATGTGATACGTCGAAACACGGTATCTGTGGATGACTATATATATATATATATATATATATATATATATATATAAATAGATAAAAGTAACCTACTCGAGTTTCATCGTCTGAATCGTCAGGGTTACATCCGCTGAATTAATCGAGTTTTCGATTAATGTCAGTTGGTACCATGTATGACCGTTGAAACGGGTCTTATTTTTTATAGATGAAACTCGAGTAGGTTACTTTTATCCATTTTATAAATAAATATTGCTCTACATTGTATTGAGCACTTTGTATTTGTTTTTTCTCGGTCTTAACCCCCGGATACTGTGCGCTTCCAACGATCGTACTCGTACCCACCGGTAAGCTACTACTCATACATTAACGCGTATATATATATATATATATATATATATATATATATATATATATATATATAGAGAGAGAGAGAGAGAGAGAGGTTGCCTCTGAGGTGAAACGCCACACTTACCATCAGCTCCTTGCTTTACAGCATAGATCCCTGTGCTACTCATACGCTGAGTTGGCGAGGGCCGGTATCGAACTAGGAACCTTGTGGTTTTTTATCCGAACGCTCTACCGACTGAGTTAACCCGGCCCTAAAAATCATATCTATGCATCCCAGTGTTTTTTTTTTCTTCCCCCACCATTTCCATCAAACTGTAAATACATTTCAGTATTTTCTTGGAAACGAATTACATAAATTTTCCCGGGGATTCATTCAAATCAAATCCGTGCGTCCCAGGATGCACTGCAGTAAAAAGCTGTCAACATCACTGCTTGGGTATGAAACTAAACTATATCTGATAGATCTGGGAAGTGTGGAGTACCCCTTTATCATCCTTACTCCTAGGTCAAATCTGAGGGGTAGTACCTGTTAGTGTCCCATCTATAGGTTAAATAGATGTCTTTGAAAATGATTTGTATTCGATAGAACCGGGTGCAAAAATAAAAATCCTAGGAAACAGCTAAACAACAAAATATGAATATCAACGAATAATGAACGCGATTCCCTAACCTCTAGGTATCAAATAAGTCTAGTTGGATTAACGTGCCGTTAAAATTATTCAATCAATCAATCAATCTGAATTTACATTAATGAAGAGCGTCTATCTAACTACACATTAGAACCCTGTAGGCGAGGCTACAGGGTAATAAATATTTTAGAATACGCTGACATAAAATAAGCCAAGACGGGTTGATATGCCGTTAAAATCAATAAATTAATCAATAAATCAATCAATCGGTTTAAAATTTGAAAATGTCATTCAAAAGTTCTTTCTTTCTTTCTTTCTTTCTTTCTTTCTCAAAAAGAAACAATCCCAAATTTGTGTCGGAAAAAGTAGGAAAACCTACTTGTATGAATTATAACGGAAACTAACTTTTTCATTGGTCAGTTTCTGTGTTTTGTTTATATTTTTTCGGCAATATACTGAATAACTGACTTTGATAAGAAATATTGCTTTAAATTAGAAAAATTCATGCCTGAAAGAATTAAGAGAGTTATAAAAGCTCAAGGAGGACCAACTAAGTATTATATATACTAGCAAATATATGCACCCTCCGGGTGCAAGTATTTAAGTTTTAATATAATAAAATATCATATTAAATTAGAAAGGCTAATGAAACTGAATAAGAATTCAGATAAAATTATTTGGAACAGAGGGGGTATGATTGAAAAATAGAACAACTTTGAAACTCTTCCATCATTTTACCTTACTCCCGTCTTTCATTGGTAAATTTTCCTAATTTAACTATTTAGTTAAAATAGGAAGTAAAGAATAATATTACAGTTATTGCTTCTTGTTAATGGATTTCTTTTAAGAATTATCCCCGAGATTTTTTGCTCATATTCATTAATATAAAACCAAACAATTAGAAATCAATAATACTAAGCATATATTTATTAAAATCAAATTTTTAAGATCAATATGCAAATTAGCCTTCCCATTCACACTGTAAACCACTATTTCTTGTATATATAAATACAATTGCTTGTTATTAATATGTGGATATGGTCAACAGTCTTAATGATGTAAAACAATTTTATTAATAATTGAGGTTTAAATAAAAAATAAAATCATGGAGAATCTGATGTAAATAACAAAGGGAATTGTGACTTGAATAGTAATATAGTTTCGGTTACAGACATACGAACCCACAATCTCCATTATAATAAGATATATATATATATATATATATATAGCTAAACAATTTTAAAGTATATTTTGATATACCTAAATAATTTATTCTTGTTTTTGTTTAAGGTATATTTTGATATGCTTAAATTATTTTAAGGTATATCTTAATATAATTTTAATATACCTAAGTAATTTTAAGGTATATTCTAATATACCTAAATAATCTAATCTAGTTTTTGTTTAAGGTATATTTTAATATACTAAATAATTTTAAGGTATATTTTAATATACTAAATAATTTAATTTAGTTTTTGTTTAAGGTATATTTTAATATACTAAATAATTTTAAGGTATATTTTGATATACCTAAATAATTTAATCTAGTTTTTGTTTAAGGTATATTTTAATATACCTAAATAATTTTAAGGTATATCTTAATATAATTTTAATATACTAACTAATTTTAAGGTATATTTTGATATACCTAAATAATTTAATCTAGTTTTTGTTTAAGGTATATTTTAATATACTAAATAATTTTAAGGTATATTTTAATATACTAAATAATTTTAAGGTATATTTTAATATACTAAATAATTTAATTTAGTTTTTGTTTAAGGTATATTTTAATATACCTAAATAATTCTAAGGTATATTTTAATATACCTAAATAATTTGATCTATTATTTATTTAAGGTATATTTTATGAAGCCAGAATGTTCACCTATCAAAGAAAATTTTTTCTCGATTCATCATTTATTAGCTTATTTACTGCTAAATAAAAAAAAGCCTTACTAAAAATCCTCTAAGTGCGTTATTTCCATAATGTTTTGCCATAGTTGTATCCAGTGGAGTATATTGATAGAACTGCAGGGATTCTTAGTGTTTTAGCTATAACAAAAAACAAAACAAAAATCGCATTTTAGTTTTCGCGTTAACTGCTTGGCACGACACCTAGCGGCTAAACGGAGAAAAAACGGGAGGTAAGCGTGAAAGTAAGGAACGTAATTCTATATAACAATTGTTTTTATATGTGAACCCTCAAATACTCACCACAACATATTCCAACGTAAACAACCATAAGTTAAACCCTATGCTTCTTTCATTAGTCCAATGCACATAGGGCCGGGTTAGCTCTGTCGGTAGAGCGCCTGCCTTGGAACCGCATGGTTCTAGGTTCGATACCGGCCCTCGCTAACCCAGCGTATGAGTAACACAGGGATTTGTGTGGTAAACTGAGGAGCTGATGGTTGGTGTGGCGCTGCACCCCAGATGCTAAAACATTCTCCTTGGTCTAGCGCCAGTGAAAAGGGGATAGACTCTCTCGCTGTCTGGCTGATACGGACTCTAAGCCATTCCGACGACTTTACTTACTCACTTTTAGTCGGAGGTGCGTGGCGCAATGGTTAGAGTCGTAGGAAATGGACTCGTCGATCCGAGTTCAAATCCTGGACGATGATGTTTGCATTTCACGAAGCGCTAATATCCCTGGGAGATTTATGAATCCAACTACCCTCCCTCCAACTATGGGTAAATAGTAGAGCAGACTGAACTCTTTAAATTTGGCTAGGTAACCACTCTAGGAGAAGGAAGACTCTGAATTCGAACATGTTAAACTCCGCTTAAGAAATTGACCTTGTGTCACATCTTGCTCGTGCGGAGGGGTTGGGTAAATATATACTTTTACTTTTAGTCCAATGCATAAATTAATCTTTATCAGTAATTCTTAATTTATGCATAAAAAAAATAACAGTTTTAGTGGCTGATTTTTAAAATTAGTTTATAGTCTTTGCTACCGGCCCTCACCAACTCAGCGTATGAGTAGCACAGGGATCTGTGCGGTAAAGTGAGGAGCTGATGGTACACCACCTCAGCCGTCAAAACAATCTCCTTGGTCTAGCGGTAGAGAAAGGGGGATAGACTCCCTCGCGGTCTGGCTGATACCGACTTTAAGTCACCTCGACAACGATGACGACGACGACGACATATGAGGTATTTGTACTTTAGGTACCACCAAAATAGGTCACGTGATCAGTTTAGGCCATATTGAAGGAAGAAACGTAAATATGTTTGAACTTAAAAAAAAAATCTCGCAAAAAAGAAATATAAAGAGTTAGTACAAAGAAAAACAGTTAAGTCAAAGATAAAATTATCCGATTGGGGATACATTACTCACCGTTATCTTGAAAAATAAGTAAAACAGTCCGTTTTTTCAAGATAACGGTCAGTTTCTTTATTGATATATTTTTTAGCTGAATTCTGTATTCATGGTTCTTTTACTAAAAAACCTCTGGCATTGAAACTTATAAAAATCTTCTGATATAATTATTCAGACTCTTATCTTTATAGAAAAAAAGTAAAAATCATCTTTTGTCGGTTCATTTTTTCATATTTCATAAAATAAAATAGGAAGGGGTAGACTTCGTAAAAAATATTTCCCCTAATATATTTTAGGAGAAAAAAAACTATTTCAGACCTATTTTCATCAAAAGGTAAGTAATTATGGAAATTTTCGTGAAAATCGGACCAATAATTGATTTTTCATAGAATTAAAAAGAAGCCTCTAGGCATAACTTGTTTTTGGCTACATTAAATTTCAGTTGATTTAACGGTGCAAAAATATAAACATTGTTTTTCGATCATAATTTTCATTATTTCCGTTAGCTGAAATTTAAAAAAAAAATCATCATGAGTTTGTTTAATGTTTCTTCTTTCGAATGGACAAAAAAATTTCAAGATACTATTAACCTTTATGGAAATCTCATAGTGTTAAATATCGGGGGTTACATTTCTCAGTGAAAATTGGTGGTACCTATTGTACTTTTTTATTTTGTCTCTTCTGCTCCAGATCACAATGTAACCTTTTATATTTTTAGCTGTAAGATCTCGTTTATTTCTCTGTTCAATGACTATGTGATTGATTACAGTGTTGTTGTTCATTAATTTGCTTACACGGTTAGATTGTTCACATATGAATTAGGTGCAATGGAAACGCAATCTCCTAGAGAGAGAGAGAGAGAGAGAGAAAAAAATCGAAGCTCAGAAGTCAGAGGCAAAATATATTTGATGTGCCAAAAAGAAAGTCTTAATCAAAATGAATGAGAAAAACTAGCCATCAACAAGTGCTAGAATAAGGTCACATTTCGTAGTTAGCGTGCCAAGCTAGCAGATCATTATCAAGGAGTTTGATTCTCACTGGGTTCATTTAACCACTGGTCTAGCGGTAACATGATACGTTTGATCTAGCAATCCGAGACCAGGTCAACAAGAGGTATAAGGTGACATTTCGTAGTTAGCGTGCCAAGCAAGCAGATAATTATCAAGGACTTTGATTCTCACTGGGTTCATTTAACCACTGGTCTAGCGGTAACATGATACGTTTGATCTAGCAATCCAAGACCAGGTCAACAAGAGGTATAAGGTGACATTTCGTAGTTAGCGTGCCAAGCAAGCAGATAATTATCAAGGAGTTTGATTCTCACTGGGTTCATTTAACCACTGGTCTAGCGGTAACATGATACGTTTGATCTAGCAATCCAAGACCAGGTCAACAAGAGGTATAAGGTGACATTTCGTAGTTAGCGTGCCAAGCAAGCAGATAATTATCAAGGACTTTGATTCTCACTGGGTTCATTTAACCACTGGTCTAGCGGTAACATGATACGCTTGATCTAGCAATCCAAGACCAGGTCAACAAGAGGTATAAAGTGACATTTCGTAGTTAGCGTGCCAAGCAAGCAGATAATTATCAAGGAGTTTGATTCTCACTGGGTTAATTTAACCACTGGTCTAGCGGTAACATGATACGCTTGATCTAGAAATCCGAGACCAGGTCAACAAGAGGTATAAGGCCACATTTCGTAGTTAGCGTGCCAAGCTAGCAGATCCTTATCAAGGAGTTTGGTTCTCACTGGGTTCTTTAGCATTGTAAAAGCTACCTGGGTGTGAGTTCAATGTTTTTTAACCACTGGTCGAGCGGTAACATGAGACGCTTGATCTAGCAATCCGAGACCAGGTCAACAAGAGGTATAAGGCCACATTTCGTAGTTAGCGTGTTAAGCTAGCAGATCATTATCAAGGAGTTTGATTCTCACATGGTCTTATTTGTGCGAATGGTCAATTAGCCCAATCAGAGTCTTACCTGGAGGTCACGTGAGACCAGTTATGAAAGCAAAGAACCCTGGAGTATCGCTCTCTTTGCCTCTTAGACACTGGCTAACACGAATCTCTTTTGCCACTCTCGCGGTAGCAGCATACAGTACGGGGCGGTAAGACATCGCACCTTGATACAGCCGAAGACTGCGAGATCAAAGCATTGTCTTCCTCCACCACCAAGGACCGAGAGCTAACAACCTAAGCGGCTATTACAATTTGAACCGACTCGAAGGAAGAAGTTACCAGGACTACAACAGCTATCTTCAGCGGGTATATGATCTGCAGCGCCCAACCTTGAACAGTGAATTGTGAATCCAATCCTTTTTTTTATACATTGTTTGTATCTAATTATATACCACCCTGTCGACTAGGGCGTTAGAATGCACCGACTGTACCTCTACAGAGGGGTAAGACTCCGCCAATGAGGCCACCTGTTGGCAGTGGGTGGCGACCCGTTATGCTTAAGGATAGAACCCAGGTGGTTGAGCAGTCCATGAATTGCAATACTCCACTTTGGCCCTTTCTTCGGCTAGACGGGCGATCAATCGGCTGCTCACGCCAAGCCCTAGCACCTATATGATTGCCCCAACCCTATTGCCCTTATGGAAACCCCAGCCCTTTTTATCATATGGGTGCTAGAATGCTGTGGGTAAGGGTCTACATGTCCTGGGAATGACGTTAAACTTTATCTGAAGGTGAGGTTGCAGTTTTGGAGGTTTGGGGAACGTGGAGCACCCCTTCATCACCATTGCTCCCTGGTCCACTCTGACCCGGAGTGGTAGTACCTGTTAGAGTCCCATCTATGGGTTAGATAGAAAAATTTATTTATAAAAAACAAATTGAGTATCCATTAAGAATGACTTTATTAAAAAACTTTATCGGCATTAAATGACCCACTGAGGTTGATATGCCGTAAAACAAACCAAACAAAACCAAACCTAATTGTATATACTTGTGTTATTTGTACAGAAAATTCTTCGTAGTAGCAATTGTTTTCGTGGTGTCGTATTTTAAGCTACACTGATAGGTTATTTATGTTTAGTTTGGTTTGGTTGGTTGGACTTTACGGCATGTCCACCCTTGTTGGGTTATTTTATACCGAAAACATTTTGTTTTAATCACGCTTGATGGGTATTCAAACTTTCAAATATTTTAAACTCAGTTTTTTAACACATATTTTTAAAACTCATTTTTTTAAATTTAAACCATAGGACCTTAACAGGTTCTATCACACCAGATCATTGGACGTAGGAGTAATGGCTATGATGGGGTACTCCACACTCCCCAGGGCTCCAAAATTGGAACTTGACCATTAGATAAAGTTTAACATCACACCCAAGACACAGGGCATTTAGAGAAGCTGAGTTGTTACAACAAGTGATACATAAAACCAGACTCCCCTGAGGTATAAAGGGACGTGAGTTCGAATTCTCCATTCTTGTTTCCGATGTGCGGCGTTAGCAGGACCTGTGAACACACCACAGTATGATGATCTAATTATTACAAAGTTTAATAAGTTTACTTAAGAGCTATTGCGAAATAATTCAGTATGTAAAAAGTATAATAATCTTGATTTAACTCTTTCACACTTTTTTCTTTCTTTCTCTTCTTTTCATAATGTTCAATTGAAACAGATTAATGTTATTACCTCCTCTATCCATCTTTCTCTTACTCTCTTTCTTTCTTTCTTTCTTTCTTTCTTTCTTTCTTATATATATTTCTGTGTAGCTAGACCCTTTGTTTCTTTGTTTGGTTTTTTCTTTCTTTCTATAAAAACGGAATGGTCCATTATTTAGCTGAGGTAAACGACATTCATAAGATATCACCCCTCTCTCCATCTTCTTCCTTCTCTCTTTCTCTTCTCTCTTTCTTTCTTCTTTTTCTTTTCTTTCTTTTTTCTTATATGTCTGTTTAGCATGACCCTTCCTTTCTTTCTAATAAAAAAACGGAATGGTCCATTATTTTAGCTGAGGTAAACGACATTCATAAGATATCACCCCTCTCTCCATCTTCTTCCTTCTCTCTCTCTTTTCTCTCTTTCTTTCTTCTTTCTTTCTTTTTTTTTTCTTATTATATGTCTGTTTAGCATGACCCTTCCTTTCTTTCTAATAAAAAAAACGGAATGGTCCATTATTTAGCTGAGGTAAACGACATTCATAAGATATCACCCCTCTCTCCATCTTCCCTTCTCTCTCTCTCTTTCTCTCTCTTTCTTTCTTTCTTTCTTTTCTTATTATATATCTGTGTAGCATGAACCTTCCTTTCTTTCTAATAAAAAACGGAATGGTCCATTATTTAGCTGAGGTAAACGACATTCATAAGATATCACCCCTCTCTCCATCTTCTTCCTTCTCTCTCTCTCTTTCTCTCTCTCTCTCTCTCTTTCTTTCTTTCTTTCTTTTTTTCTTATTATATTTCTGTGTAGCATGAACCTTCCTTCTTTCTAATAAAAAAAACGGAATGGTCCATTATTTAGCTGAGGTAAACGACATTCATAAGATATCCCCCCTCTCTCCATCTTCTTCCTTCTCTCTCTCTTTCTCTCTCTCTCTCTTCTTTCTTTCTTTCTTTCTTTTTTTTCTTATTATATTTCTGTGTAGCATGAACCTTCCTTTCTTTCTAATAAAAAAAACGGAATGGTCCATTATTTAGCTGAGGTAAACGACATTCATAAGATATCACCCCTCTCTCCATCTTCTTCCTTCTCTCTCTCTTTCTCTCTCTCTCTCTCTTTCTTTCTTCTTTCTTTCTTTTTTCTTATTTATATTCTGTGTAGCATGAACCTTCCTTTCTTTCTAATAAAAAAACGGAATGGTCCATTATTTAGCTGAGGTAAACGACATTCATAAGATATCACCCCTCTCTCCATCTTCTTCCTTCTCTCTTTCTTTCTTTCTTTCTTTCTTTCATTCATAAGATATAAGAATTCAGCGGATGAACAACACCAGTATTTACACTTTTGCATTTCATCTTGGACGATTTGGACGGTCTCATTTTTAACCAGAGGGTGTTGCAAGATGATAACGGTCGGAAGATTAAGAAACATGAGTATTAATATATAGATCGGATCATAGTGTTTTTTTTTTTTTGCGAAGAATATCTAATAATAAAATAAACTTTTACGTGAGCAGGGACAATCCTTACGACCGGTTGTCTAATTTAACCATTGTCTATTCAAGAATTCTAATGCCATATCAAGTAAGAGGATGACGAACTTAAATTTTTGGTCCATTAAGAAAACGGAAACTCGACGTAATATCGTCTGTAATGGCTCCGAGTTTTTGTCTCGTTTATTTTTAATATTATTTTTTTTATTTATTTTGTCTCTATCCTTTACTTCCTTTCTTTCCTTCTTCTTCTTCTTCTTTTAACAATAACTCATCCTTTCACACTCCTACAAATATTACTATCCTTTCTCTGATAACGATGATGGAGTTTGGATTTGACAAACTACCACTCCTGGAAATCCCGCTTAAAATCCAGTTCATAACTGGTCAATCTGAAGCGAAGGTTTTCCTTTGGAGATACGACGATATATTTAATAGATCCTCTCACTCCGCTCCCTTTTAATATTGGTCTTGTTTTTATATAATATTATTAATATGTGTATATTGAATATTATATAAAAGGTCTTATCGAATCATATTGTATCTATCCAGTTTTATTGAATATACCAATGGTTTTGCCTCTGGAAAATCCATGCAATATTGGCCTTATTTATATATTCCTACTGTATATTAATATTTTCATATTGGATTCCGATGTAATAGCAATCCCTAATGACACTGATGCTTTTGTGTAGGTTGGTTGGTTGGATTTTACGGTGTAATGGTTACCGTCTTAGGAAATTGACACGGCGAGACGAGTTCAAATCCTAGTCGCGGCTGTTTGCATTTCACATTGCGCTAATACCATCGGGAAATATACGAATCCTACTATTCTCTCTCTATCTATGGGTAAAAAGTAGGTCGGGTTGGGTTCTTTAACCGGTAATCTGAACATTAGCTACATAAATGAGAGTAACCTCCCCTTGCTTATTTCACTTTGAGGAAGCCATATGTTTGGTCGGCCATTTTCATTTCACCGTAATCAATACAACTGCATGTTTTAACACGAAAATATCATAAAATGTGTTCTTAATAACAATTAAGTTCATTTCAAATAATGCGCAAGCACAATTAAGAACGTTTAACTACCCTAAACTCCACGTTGCTTTTATACAGCTAGACTGTTTTCAACAACATATGCTTAAATACACTAAAAACTTGTTTTCCTGAATCTGACCTGCTGAAATGGGGTGCGTCTTATATGCCCGTGCGTCTTATGTGCCGTCAAATACGGTAATTGAAAACCATATAACTGCTTGAAATACGTGAAACCATTAAATTGCGTGCAAACTATTAGTATTAGATAGGAATACTTGAAACCATATAATACTGTGCAAACAATTGATTATTATTATATCAATACGCTTGTTCCCAAACTAAATAATGGACCATTCTGTTTTTATTTTAAAGAAAGGAAGGTAAGAAAAAGGACATGCTACACAGAAAAATATAACGAGAGAGAGAGAGAGAGAGAGAGAGAGAGAGAGAGAGAGAGAGAGAGAGAGAGAGAGAGCGTGAGCGCGAGCGCGCGGAAGCGATAACACTAATCTGTTTCAATCGAACATAATGAAAAGAAGGAAAGAAGGAAAGAAAGAAAAAAGAGTGAGAGAAAGTTAAATCAAGATTAGTATACTTTTTACATATTGAAATATTTCGCAATAGCTCTTAAGTAAAAATATAAAACATTGTAATAATAAAATTACCATACTGTAGTATATCCAGGTCCCACTAGTTATTATAATTACATTGTTACAAAAATCCAATCACGTTTATTTTATAAGTTCTTTTTTATATATACACTAAGTAACCCCTAGAGTCACTTAGGTACAAAATACGTGGTTGTAGATATTTAGTTGAAGCTAAATAATACAGTTTATTGTTCTACGTAACCGCCACATTCATTTACGTCCGGTTTACATATGCACAGGCTAAAAGAAGAAGAAAAATGAAAATAGTCAATATTGATTTAGTTTAATGCACGATGCAGATTCATCATCATCATCATCATCACCATCACCATCACCATCATCATATCGCGCAATTAGCACGGATATCCATGACAATCTCTCGCCAACCATCCCTATCATTCATTGTCCCAGGGAGGTCCTCTGCGCAGCATCCAGCATCCTCGCATAGTTGGTCAATGTAGGTCCTTGGTGGGCGGCCCACATTAGCATGTCCATGTATTGGCTTCCACAGGAGAACGTCGCTTATGAGCTCGTCCTTGCTTTTCCAGCAGTGTCCAGCATGCTTTGTCCGTCTCACTCGAATGGTTTGTGAGATGGAGGGGGGCAGGTGGTCATACAGCTGTTTCCTTGTGGGGTGCTGTTTCCACGATTTGTTCAAGACCGCACGCAGCATTCTTGTGCAGCTCCCATCTAGCTTATTCTCGTTAGGGTCCAAGTAGTGCAGCCATACAGCAGTACTGATATAACCACAGCCTGGAAGAATTGTCGCTTTAACTTGTCAGTGAGATCGGATTTCCATATGGCATAATTTGTTTGTGGCCGACCATGCCTTTCCAATTCGTGTATTTACATCGCTTTCTGTGGATGAGATATTACTACCTAGGTATGTGAATTGTTCTACTGGCTTTAGAGTGTAGATATGTCTCCTTTCTTTTTGAAACACATGCAGATTAATAATAAATAAATACTAATTGTAAACATATACTATTTATTATTTTAAAAAAAAAAAACTTTTTTCTTTTTTAATAAAATTCAAATTTAATAAAATTTGATAGCAGTTTTAAAACTGTGACATAATGGCCTCCACCACCCTCGGCAGTCTGGATGGAGGATGTCAGACATTTGTAGAGGCATAATTGACCAGATCTGAACATTAGCATAATTGACTTTGAGGAAGTACAGGTCAATACTACAAATTTCATTATTGCTATGAAGAGGTTGTGGGTTTTCTTTAAGATAAAATCATTTTCATATATGGAATTATTTTTATTTCTCTGAATTCACACTTAATTGTCCAATTGGACACATGGCCTAGTGTATAAGGTAGTTAGGTTAAGACAGTTCTAAGTGACATTTATCTCTGGATCCTGAGTTCAATCCTGAGTAGAGGGAGTTAGAAAAATAATTAAAAAAACTCCGACCCCAGCTATGGTTAGCGGAATGAGAACAGGATACCCCGTGGAATAAATAAAGGGTTAGGTTCAAAGTTCCGTGATGGCTCCCGATTACGACAAGAAAGCTCCCGAGTTCGAAAAGAAGGTTCCCGAGCCCGAGAAGTTTCCCAAGTCCGACAAGAAATACCCGAAGAAGGCCGGAGGGCATATCGGCCGAAACGTTGTACAAATTACAATGAAGATGGGGACAATAGTCCGAATAACGCAGATAATATTAATGGAATTATTTTTGTTATTTTCATTTGTTTTCTTTATTAGTTTTATTTTATTATTTTCGTCTCAGTGGGTTTTTTTTGTTTTGATTTTTTTTTTGGGGGGGGTAATTAAATTTTTGGCTGTTAAACGTTACAGTAATAAAACAATAAAAAAACAATTTGTCATTTTCATAGATGATACTTCTATTATTATTGTTACCATAATATTTTCATACTGGCTTCATAAGTCTATCATCTATGCATTCACTACTCTCCCTCCAGCCATGGGTAAATAGTAGGACAGATTGGGCTAACTTGTTCCAGTATAGGAAAAGGAAAACTCTGAATTCAAACCTAGTAAACTCCGCTTAAGAAATTGACCTTCTGTCACATCCTACTATATATATATATATATATATATATATATATTGGAGAGAGATATTTTGACAATTTATATAGGCATATATATATATATATATATATATATATATATATATATATATATATATATATACATATGCCTATATAAATTGTCAAAATTGACAGATATCAACAATTCACACAAATATATACATATAGGTTTGTGTGAATTGTTGATATCTGTCACTATCTCTCACTCCCCCTCTCTCTCACTCTCTCTCTCTCTCTCTCTCTCTCTCTCTCTCTCTCTCTATATATTATATATATATATATATATATATATATATATATTAATAATGAAGATTTCCGGGTTTTGTCTGTAACAAAAACTACGTCCCTGCCTACGTCACATTATCCAAAATCGTCATAACATAGAATAAACACACTCAAAATTTGAACATGCAACATTAGACAGTCCTCATTGTTTTTCAAAACAAGTTTTAATAAATACATGACTGGTATTATATATCTATATATAGTTTGTTTTATTTTAATGCATATCTAAAGTTTACATTTCAAATTGATTTATTTTTTTAATCCTTTATTGAATTTGATGATTTTACTTACTTAGGGTACAAACTCGCTGACATGGAATTTTTTTTACTCCCACCCCTCAGGCAATATGTTTCAAAAATCTATTTTTACATCGCCCGGAGGGTGTTTTTTTATTTTGTACTTGTATATATAAAGACAATGGGGCTATCAGATATAAAAGCATTAATTTCTACCACTTTTCTAGACAATTATTCATTTATTGATTTTGATGAAAATTTCCAACAATTTCCCCCTGCAAACTGCGTATGTTGCTTATATGTTTCAATTTTCACGAAACACTTTAAATCCCCAGTGCACATAATTCATATACAAACACTCTAACGGCATCCACAATTGAGGGGCGCCAGTGTAACGGTTATCGTTGCCAAAATGGATTCAGCGATCAAAGTTCAATTCCTAGACGAGGCCGTTTGCGTTTTAACTTAGATTTAAGAAGAGGATTGGGACCATTGACCTTTAGGCACCTCTTTTTGATTGTCGATTAAGAAAGGACATGTTTTTCATCTACACCGTCAATATCCGGTTGTTTTAACAGACGACTTTTAGATTTAAAAAAAATTATAAAACTGACCTCTAACCCTAACCCCTAACCATAACCCCTAACCCTAACCCCTAACAAGCAACCGGATATTGAAATGAAAAACATGTCTTTTCTTAACCGAGATCAAAAAGGGGTGCCTAAAGGTAATATGGTCCGAGGATGTATCTCTTTTTATAGGCAACCGGTGTATCAAAGTGGATCAGCCGAAATGACTTTGTATTTGGGCACGGACACTTTTGATTGGTTTTAAAAGACCCTATTCTGTGTCTATTTATTTAACCGGAAAGCTGCGCGGAGCCTCCCTGCATACGGACCAATTTACGACACAATCTTCTCGAGCGTCCCATGGTGAACATCCGGTTATCTGTATTGTCTATTTAGTACCGCTATAGTACTTCATTCTCTCTGTTAGTGGCCCGCATCGATATACCGAACTGTCGTATAACGACTAACCCCAATATAGTTATACAGTGCTACTCAAATGTTTGTCAACCTACCAGATATATTCATTTCTATTGTGAACAAATTTGAAATAAGCCAATTTAATGTGCATCCAAACACCAATTTGTGAAGTAGACTTTTCAAATAATGTTATATAACCCTTTCACTGGGTATATATATATATATATATATATATATATATATATATATATTTGCTGATTTTTTTTAAATATAAAAGTTTTTCATAAGCAATTACCCAGGTTTCAGGTTATTTTACCATCGTCAGGTTGCTCCTGGTGTTTCTTTGAAGAGATTTTGTGTTGTTATGTTTATGGATCGCAAATTATGTCGGTTGATTATTGCGGACGCTCCTTATGTATTCGATTATATTTTTGAATTTAAAAAAAAATTCCTGTATTTTATAAAAAATTCGTAAAGTTATCTCCCTTTAACCCTTTGAAAATTTGTTTTTAATTGTGCTTACTTTAATCAATTTCATATGTTAAAATATGTATGTCTTTTCAAATTTTCTGATGTTAAATCCTGCACATTTCTCAATTTAATTTTTTTGGGGGTGGATGGTGAGTTTCCCTTATTGAAAATGCATTCTTTTATTGAATAATATATCCGAAATCATATTTTAAAAGTCTATTTATATTTAATTTTTCTGATGTTAAAGTCTTGTAAGAATCTGTAATTTCATCTTTCAGGGTGGATGTTGGGTTTCACTTATCCATGCATTTAGGAAGAATTTTTTCTTATGTGGACATGTCCTAAATATCTCAGATTTTTTATTTAGACTATTCTTATTGCTGTGATTATTCGAAATTAAATTGTTCGGTATCCTAAATTTTTCTGTCACACATAGATTACAATTTCTTGAGCCGTTCTTGTAGGATTTGGGATGATCTAATATTCTCCATTCTATCTTATATGGGATATTTTTTTTCTTTCAGCTCCCATATTTTAGTTGCTAAAGATGTTACTTCTTTCTTTTCTTTTTTTCAGACCCTGTTACGACCTAAGTTCGAATTGCCGAGATATTCTTTTTCGGGGTCGGGGGACAGTCCTTTTTGTCACACATGTGCGGAGGGTTCTTCCGGTGAAGGCCCATGGGAGTTTGTTATTTTTTTCTGTTTTTTTTTAATCTAATTTTATTTTCGTTTTACTTTAATCCTCCACAGTTTCATGGGTGTATTTTATATCTGATTCATAATTTTCACTATATTCTTATTTCTCTCAAGACAGACAAAATGTCATCCATATTAGTATTTTCAAATAGATCTTTTGTAGAAACAATGATACTCACCATCGTGAAGAATAAGTTCCAATTACCGTCGAACTTGGAAGACAAGGTAGCATGCGATTGTAACTTAATACAAACTCGAAATGCCACAAGGTCCACTGCAAAATGACCAAGTATATATAAGACTCCACAGTGTCATGCAGATCAACCAGTCAAGCAGCCAATCAGAACTCAAGGAATGGAATGACCCAAATCACCCTGATTCATGAATGGATCATTCTTGATTCCTATTTGTACCAGCTGTCTTGGACACTGCAAACAGTTCTACTTAGCTGCTGTTATTAAAACCAACAGTAGGCTAACTGACTTCAACATATTATTTACTTTGAAAAATTGCTTTCTGATAGGAGCGAACGATTCACATTCTAAGAGGAAATGTTTGACAGTGCAGGGTGTTTGAAATGTTTTACGTTGTCGATCCTCTTGTTTGAGTAAAAAAAAAAGTGACCAAGTCTTGTCTGGCCAATGTGCAGCCGAGCCAGGTATTACTTCTTGCTCTCGGGATTTTCTATATCGCGGCTTCCATTCTCTTAAACTGTTGGCTTAATTGATAATAGTTTGTTCGGCGCACTACCATTCCAATGTTGTGGTCATTTTTGCTTGATGAATATTTTTATATGGTCCTTTAGATCTGTATATGGGACCTTGATTGCCTGATTGGATAACTATGTAAATGGTGACAATTGGAGGCATGTGGTGTAGTGGTTACTGTCGTAGGAAATGAACAATGGCGAAATCAGTTCAAATCCTCAACGCGGCTGTTTGCATTTCACATAACGCTAATACTCTTGGGAAAGGTACGAATCCAGCTATTCTCAATCCAGCAATGGGAAAATAGTAGGACAAACTGGACTCACTGTTTACGTCACTATACCCAAAATCGTCATAACATAGAATAAATACACTCAAAATTTGAACATGCAACATTAGACAGTCCTCAATGTTTTTTAAAGCAAGTTTTGATAAATACATGACTGGTATTATATATTCATATATAGTTTGTTTTATTCTAATACATATTTAAAGTTTACATTTCAAATTGTTTTATTTTTTAATCCTTTAATGAATTTGATGATTTTACTTACTTAGGGTACAAACTCGCTGACATTGAATTTTTTACTCCCATCCCTCAGGCAATATATTTCAAAAATCTATTTTTACATCGCCCGGAGGGTGTTTTTTTAATTTTGTACTAGTATATATAAGAAATCTGACCTTTACGCTCTTTTTACTCATCACGTAACTAATTGTTAAAATGTGCAAAGATTTGTTCAGGGAAAAGGTTGAATTTAAGTTTGATAACTTTTGAGAATTAAAAAAAAAAAAAAAGAAGAAGAAATTTCCGACGACTTCCAAGTCAGCCGATTAATTTCGTCAATTGAAGTAGGAACGCTTATGTTGCGGTCGCCATGCAGCGTTTCAATTATCGGTGCCGAAAAAGACGAGAGAGAGAGCCAATTAGGAAATGTAGTACGAAGAAGAGACAAGAAAGACAAAACGTGGAAAGGTGCTCGTTAGAGAAAACGGTGAATCAGTTCGTGTCTGAAGAGCAACCAACACGCACAGACACGCACGGACGCACACACGAAGAGACACGCGGACGCACACTCACTCACTCACTCACTCACTCACTCACTCCCCTATATGCAACAAACTTACATAAGTATTTAGTTTTATTTCCTCCAACTTGCAGACTATACTTAATATCTACTGTCAACAGAATATCGGTGCGCATACCCTTCAAACATGAGAGGCGCTAGTGGGGTAACGGTTATCGCCGTAAAGAAATAGACTCGACGATCCTAGTTGACACGCACGGACACACACACGTACACACTCACTCACAGATGCACACTCACAGATATATACGTACACTCACAGATGTACACTCACGCACCTACATGCAACAAACTTATATATATATATATATAGCATCAGTGTCATATTAAATCATTAAAAAAAGGAATTTAATTATTTCTCTGAATGTTTGAGATGAGGCTTGAAGATTAGTATTATCTGCGTTATTCGGACTATTGTCCCCATCTTCATTGTTATTTGTACAACGTTTCGGCCGATATGCCCTCCGGCCTTCTTCAGGTATTTCTTGTCGGACTTGAGAACCTTCTCGGACTCGAGAACCTTCTTTTCGAACTCGAGAACTTTCTTGTCGTAATCGGGAGCCATCACAGAACTTTAAACCTAACCCTGATCACAGAATTCCTAATAACGCAGATAATAGGAATTTAATTAGTAAAAAAAAGTTTATTATATAAGAACATGCGCCTATTGGTCAATAGTGCTCAATAAGTGTTTGAGACATTTACTTTTGAATAGTCGTACCAGCATGTTAAAGACGTGATAGGCAGATTAAAAATTCACCAAAATAAAGTCTTTCAAAGTATCAATAGAAACTGTCACACTTAGAAGTGGAAAAGTCTAATAAAGACGGAAATAGCCGACGAAGAAAAAGTATGGGTGATCACAGAATTCCCAGCACTTCACCGCCCTGTCGGCTGGGGCGTTAGAATGCACCGACTGCACCTCTGCAGAGGGGTAAGACTCCCCCAATGGGGCCACCTGTTGGCCGTGGGTGGCGACCCGTGATGCTTAAGGATAGAACCCAGATGGATTAGCAGTTCATGACTTGCAATACTCCACTTTGGCCCTATCTTGGGCTAGACGGGCGGTCAGATCAATCGGCTGGTCACGTCAAGCCCTAAATATTTCCCCAACCCTATTGCCCTTATGGCAAGCCCCAACCCCTTTTTATCATATGGGTGCTAGAAGGCGGTGGCTGCGGGTCTACATGTCTTGGGAATGACGTTAAACTCTATCTGATGGTGAGGTTCCAGTTTTGGAGGTTTGGGGAATGTGGAGCACCCCTTCATCACCATTGCTCCCTGGTCCACTCTGACCCGGAGTGGTAGTACCTATTAGGGTCCCATCTATAGGTTAAATAGAAAAATGTATTTATAAAAAAAATTGTATTATCCATTAAGAATTGATTTATTTCAAAACTTTATCGGCATTAAATGACCCATTGAGGTTGATATGCCGTAAAACAAACCAAACCAAACCAAACCGGAAACCAGCACTTCATGATTTGCATCATTTGAGACGCTTCATAGGAATGGTCAAATACCTCTGAAAATTTGACCATTCACTGACAACAAAATGTGAACCTCTAAACAGGTTAACACGGAAGGACCAGGTCTTCCAATGGTCAGAAGTGCAACAAAAAGCATTTGAAGACATAAAGAAAGTTATAGCAAACACGTCTATCTTGGCATATTACGACTTAGAGAAACCAGTCACGATACAGACTGACATATCTGATGTAGGTGTAAGAGCTGTTCTCCCACAGAATGAGAAACCAGTGCCATACGCATGAAAGGCATGGAATAGCTATGAAAAGAACTATGTGCCAATCGAAAAACAGATGAGAACCGTTGTGTTTGGATTACACAAGTTCAGTGACTATTGCTATGGAAGCAATAGAGTCGGACCATAAGCCACTAGAAGCAATCAGCAACAAGTCTCTAAGTGAATCACCAAAAAGACTGTTAAGAATGATACTTTCAATACAGACATTCGATTACAACATAAACTATAGGAAGTGCAGCGACGTAATATAACGTCAAAAAGTGAAAGTTAGGTTGAAGATGAACGCTGAGTCAAAGAACAGAAGCCTCAATATCATCATGGACTGATGTTGCAATGGAACCCAAATAGGTTCACAGGTTATCTAGTCATATTTTAAAGTACAGGTATACATTAGTATTATTTGTATTATTTGGACTATTGTCCTCATCTTCATTGTTATTTGTACAACGTTTCGGTACGTACAACGTTACAGATAACAATAAAGATGAGGACAATAGTCCGAATAATACAAATAATACTAATTATCAAGCCTCATCTAAAAAAAATTTCAGAGAAATAGTGTAGATAACAATCAAGATGAGGACAATAGTTCGAATAATACAAACAATACTAATTATCAAGCCTCATCTAAAAAATTTAGAGAAATAGTGTAGATAACAATAAAGATGAGGACAATAGTCCGAATAATACAAATAATACTAATTATCAAGCCTCATCTCAAAAATTCAGAGAAATAGTGTAGATAACAATAAAGATGAGGTCAATAGTCCGAATAATTCAAATAATACTAATTATCAAGCCTCATCGCAAGAATTTAGAGAAATAGTGTAGATAACAATAAAGATGAGGACAATAGTCCGAATAATACAAATAATACTAATTATCAAGCTCATCTAAAGAAATTTCAGAGAAATAGTGTAGATAACAATCAAGATGAGGACAATAGTCCGAATAATACAAATAATACTAATTATCAAGCCCCATCTAAAAGAATTTCAGAGAAATAGTGTAGATAACAATCAAGATGAGGACAATAGTCCGAATAATACAATAATACTAATTATCAAGCCTCATCTAAAAAAATTCAGAGAAATAGTACAGGTGTACAATTTTAATTGGTCTTTCAGAAAGGTTATAAAAGGCCACATTGTCTAAACCAGCGGTGAAGTACTTGCAACCTTCTAAACTCTCAGTTTTAGAAGGTTACAATTTCTTCACCCCTGGTTTAGTCACTTCCCATAGGTAAAATGCAGTTTCTTGCTTAGTAGAGTACAATAAAAAGTTAGTCAACTAAAATATAATAAAATCAATCTTGGAGTTTTCTTTCTTCTTTGACTGAAAAATAAAAGATTACTTTTTGTCTGATACAAAAGGAAATTGGTTTCCGATAACATCAAAAAGTGAGGGTTGGGTTGAAGATGAAGGTAGAGTCAAAGAACAGAAGCCTCAATATCATTATGGACCGATGTTGCAATGGAACTGTGACGAAATTGAAAGGCAGACCTATGAACAAGCGGATTCCCAGCCCCCACAAACAAAGCGCGTCAGGATATGTTTGGCCTGTGCAAAGGGGAAGAGTGTGGCGAATGGCTATGGATATTCGAACTCGCTACCTCCTCGTAGCTGAAATGCTGTTGGCAGAAGCCCGGATGAGGTATATCGGAATTTGCATAAGCGCAGCCGAACGAGCAGAAATAAGACGGACTGTCGCTGACACAGTGAGTGAGGAAGAATGCAAGTGTTTGGACGGCAAGTGAAATCTGACGACTGCTATTTGGGGTGTCAGGAAGTGAGAGTAACGTGCTCAGTTGGTAGAGACTGTGCTGACGGCGAAAGGAATTACATTTCGTTTGCTAGAGAGACTTGCAAAAGATTAATATTATCTGAAATTTTTAGACCATCCAAAAGAGGAACCCAATAGGTTCACAGGTTATTTAGTCAGATGTTAAAGTGCACAATTTTAATTGGGCTTTCTACAAAGTCATGAAAGACCATATTTGAGAGTTTAGAAGGTTGAAGTTTTTCATCTCTGGTTGAGAAATTACCCATAGGTAAAACTCTAATACAATAAAAATGTAGCGTAATCATTATGGTCTACAGGGAATTTGGGGATTGAAAAGAAAACGGTATTCGGATTTCTGGAGAAAGAGAAGAAAGAGAAATAAGAACAAAGTTTAAAGTTTAGAAGGGTAGACACTCAACGGGGTGCCAGCAATTGACCGACGAATAACCACGGAACTAGATTTAAAAATAAAAACGGAAGTTCCGGGTTTTGACTGGAAACGGATGTGACCCTCCCACCCCCGGAACGAGAAACGGAAGGAGAGAAAATCGTTCTTTTTCCGCTGGGCCTTCGTAAGAAGTAGACGGGGGTTCCCGGGTTCCCCCGTGATGTGTTTCGCATAGTAATACCGAACATGATTTATGATCGAATAATTTGACCTTACCCTCTCTCCTTTCTCTCCTTCCCTCTGAAAAAGGACACACGAGCCTAGAAAGGAATAAACAAACCCTTTGTGACTATACGACTTGCGTATGTTGTTTCTGAACTAACGACGACTACTACTACTAACGTCTACTACTACAACTCGAATTTGGCCCTATGCAACAAAAAATTAGTCAATTAAAATGTAATAAAATCAATCTTGATACTTTCTTCCTAGATATCACTTTTTGCCAACTACAAAAGGAAATTGATTTCCTAACTGAATACAGAACTCAACAATTACCTCACGTTTTTAACTTATACACATTTAAACTTTTATATGCACGATGTTAAAAAAAATTACATACACAGCAAGAATGAACAGAACAAAAACATCTTCGGCATAAAATAACCAAAGGGTTGACATGACTTAAAATCCAGCCAGCCAACCAACCAACTTAACTTAAAAAAAAAGTAACTGCTTATGTCAGGAGGCGTAAACATTTACCGTTAGCTTTTCTAATTCCAAATATTTAAATTTAATTTATTATATTTATTCATTTATTTCTATTTTTATTTTTGTTTATTTAGCTAAGACATAGTTTCGTATTGGCTTCTTGCGCAGTGCATGTTTGCACAGAGATATCGTGCGTGAAGAATCCTTATAGAAAATTTATCAATTCGCTGTTGATGATATATACATGACATGCGCATGCGCGTCGGGGTTGATACGTGTGTGTGCGCGCGCATGAAAAATAAAGTGAAAACAGGATCGAAAAGGATATGGATTATATTAAAGAAAGATAACTAAATGCATTTAATGATTTGATTGGATCATTTGATAACAAGTCATTAGCAACACGTCTCGGTGAAAAGGGCACTAGATACACGATCAAAACAGTAGATATAAATATTTTTTAAAATCTTACTATAATGGAGATTGTGTGTTTTTCTGTCTGTCACCGAAACTATATTACTACTCAAGTCACAATTCCCTTTATTATTGACATCACATTCTCAATGATTTTATTTTTATTTTGTATTAAAATTCAGCTAAACTTGTTGCCTTTTACATTATTAATGCTGTTGACCATATCGACATATTAATAACATGCAATTATATTTATATATACAACAAAATAGCGGTTTACAGTGTGAACGGGAAGGCTAATTTGTATATTGATATTAAAAATGTGATTTTAATAAATATGTGTTTAGTATTATTGATTTCTAATTGTTTGGTTTTATTTTAATGAATATAAGCAAAAATCTCTTCAATAAATCTTAAATGAAATCCATTAATAAGAAGAAATAACTGTAATTTTATTCTTTACTTCCTCTTTTAACTAAATAGTTAAATTAGAAAAAATAACAATGAAAGACGAGAGTGATGGAAGTGTAAGTTTCAGTTGTTCTATTTTATGTTTCAAACCTTTTTATCTGCATTCTTATTTAGTTTCATTAGCCTTTCTAATTTAATACAATATTTTATTACATTAAAACTTAAATACTTGCACCCTACGGAGGGTGCATATATTTGCTAGTATATATAAAGGAACAAACCAATGAAAATGCACCTTGCGTAAATGTTATTTTGTAACTTTTTTTTTTCAAAGATGCGCGCATTTCTTAAATACATGACTTGCATACTCACGGGGAAAACGATTTTTTTTTTTAAATTTGAAAGTTGATATCTATTGAAATTTTATGTTATCTTCATACAACACCGGCATTTGTGTCCCTAGGGGACAGGGGTCGAATGTCACCGACACAGCAGCAGCAGCAGCCATCCCTATCATCATAGTCACGTGGTGATCCTTATAAATAGCCATGACCGTGGCTAATCTTCCTCTTTTAGTTGTACCCCTTCTGTGGGCTGACTGCTGGTTTCGGCCCACCACGCATCCTTCAAGGGGTTAACACCTCTTCCACACCTGCACCCCCTTGGGTGACTACTACTACAGGTAAGGGCTTTGCTCTCCCTCTCCCTACGAACTTGGCTTACGGATAGAAAAATCCACGACGGACTTCATCCATTCCCCGCTTCTCAAGAGACATTGCTATCTTTTGACCCATGAAGGCTGATAGCAATTACCTTGTATCACCAGGATAACAACCAAGGGGGCCGACGAGATAAATGCAACCTCGGACAAGTTTCAACCTTTGATACCAATGCAGTCGAAAGGCTGCTAGCAGAATTAAACTTTTTGCAACCTTAAACAAACACACAACCAATTAATTACGGCTTACCCAGAACGGTGCTGTAACCAAAACTCAACTAAACTAATGACTACGGCTAAGACCTTAAGGAGCTGAGAACTAAATAATAACATACGGCAATACCTCACGAGCAGGTGCCGCTAACTTCTAAAAGAACTGTTATTAAACTCGGGTTGCTTGTCCGAACTAAACTAAGAACTTTATTCACTTGTTGTACCCTTTAAATGTGCATATATATGTATTAAAACCTGTTGCATTTCATGTCGTTGTTAACTCGTTCCTTGACGTCATAATTCCGCCCTTTCTCTTCTGCTCACCCCCACCCCCGTTAACCACCTTAATTTTTATATATCGTAATCAAATCTAATACAGTAATACCTTGTGTAGTGAGATAGCCAATGGCGTGTTATCTCATTTACACATGTGTATTACAGCAGGAGATATATAGAGACAGTTTAGAGGACAGATTAGAATTAGCTACGAGAAGCTGAGACTTAGAGCTACGATACGCTCGAAGAATTACTACTGTTGCTACTACAAGGAATACGAAACTACACATCACAACACCTTGATTTACGAGTGCCTCAACTTAAGAGTTTTTTTCTCGAGTTACGATCTGTCACTATCGATTTTTGCTTTGTGTTGAGAGCTAAAATTTCAGATACGAGTGAGCTTCATATACGCTTATGTTAATAAGTTCACTAAAAACCTTTCCACAAACAATTGAGAGCTATTGAAATGAAATTTTATAAATCTTTAATATAAAAACGCGTCTTTCGTTTAAAGTTTTCTAATTTAAAAAAATTGCTATTGAATTAACAACATGAAATAACTAATTTTTAAAATTAAAATCAAAAACTATTTTAATATAAAAACGTGTCTTTGGTTTGTTAATAAACATGAACTAACTTTTTAAAAATCGGTGCCGTGATAGTATGTGGCCTACCTTTTTGATTCTGTTATAGTATGCGGCCTACCCGGTTTGAATGTGTCCTACTCAGTAAGAGTATATTTATAGATATAAGTAGTAGGCAATTTATTGAAACTAATTATTTTTCACATATATCAATTCAAGAAATGCAATTCAGTCATAAGCTGTATATAGTAATTAAGAATAATTAAAAAAGAATTTATCCATAATTTACATGAATCAGAGATCTATTTAATTCTAAAATATTATACATTCTGAAATAGGGTTAGGTTAGGGTTAGGGGTCAGGGTTAGAGTTAGGGTTAGCAATTTTTATTATAACATGCTTTTTTATGGTAGGCCACATACTATAAGAGAAGCATGATTTCGTAGGCCACATTCAAAAGGTAGGCCACATACTATAATGGTATCGAAAAATCTTACAGTGAAATTCTAATGTTAAAAAATCGTCTGTAGCTTTGTTTACTGTATTTTTGCCTGCTGGTCTGGGGTGCTTATTAGATACTTTGTTACATAATTATTAGATACTAATATTTATGGCAATAGTGTAGAAATCAAAATGGCCGTTATAAGCTACAGCCCACGGCCTTGAAGGATGAGTGACAACGCTTGACCTCACTCTCATTCCAGGATAAATCGTGAGAACCAGAAGGCATAGAATGTCTTCCGTAACTCAGTCAGTTAGCAGGTAGGAGCCCGATAGGATGTAAGGATCTGCGCAGACGTCTGGTGGGGATTTAACAGTAAAGTAACATCAAAGTAAATCGAAGTCTTGTGTTTATTACCTAAAAACTAACAATGACACAGGGCTTCTGATAAGGAGAAATCCCTAACAGAAACCAGACCCGAAGTCCCCAAGAAAGTCCAGACCTCAGAAGAGACCAGACCAAGATAGATGAAGAAATAGCAAAGCCGGCCAGAAGAAAATACGACCAGAAGTAAGAAGTAAGAAAAGGGTATACAACAACTTGATTCTAACTTTCTTTCGTTATTTGGGAAGATCCAGTTTTGCTTGTATTACTTGGTTCCATCCCGGTATCTTTTGAGTCTTTCTTCTTTCGCCAATAACCTTTCGTTTATTTCTTCTAGTTGTATTGTCAGTCTTATTTTTCCGGTATCTTTTCTCGGTTTTTCATACCATTTTGTCCCTGTGTCTTTTTCTTTCCATATTGCTTTTACTTGTAGTCGTAGTTTCTTTATTTGTCCCTCTAGTCTCATTTCCCATCCAACTTTTGTGTCTCTGTTCAAGTTCCAATTTTATCCTTGCCTAGTTTTGCTCATTCTCAAATTAGGTCGTTTAGTTCAGTGATGTTGTCTGTTGGGATAATTCCGTGTCAAATCATCCAGAAAAAAGTAAGATTATCATCCACCCCCTTCAATTTTTCTGAATTTTGTTCCAGGTGTGGACTATGTTAAATTTAGACAATCCCCAAAATTTGAACTTCTAGCTCGAAAAATTGGTGGAGTTATATCTATTTTTATATCTCCAAATTTGATGGGGATGGCGAAAAATGGCGACTTTTTGTTACATATTTTTGTCTGTGAAATGAGTTCTAGAGCTTCTCTACTCCTAAAAATTGGTTTATAAAAGCATTTTGGCCCATGAAATTCAAAAATGTATTTAAAAATCTTAAAGTCAAACAATTCTAAGTTATCAATGATTTCTGATTTTTTCATAGCAAAATCAATATCTCGATGTGGCACTGCAGCTATGACAAAAAAAATTTTCTATTATTATTTCAGATATATTCAACATAATTTGTACCAAAAGGTTAGTTTGATATTTGCTCAGAACCGAAGCTACATCAGCTAAAATATTTCATATCAGAAATCATTAATAACTTAAAATTGGTTTACTTGAAACTTTTTTGATAGCATTTTTGGATTCTTTGGGTTAAAATGCTTTTTAAAACCAATTTTTAGGAGTAGTGACATGGCCTTGATGATTTGACATGGAATAACCCGTTATTTACCTTTTCGGTTTTTATCTTGGCTTTTTTTAAGTTCTGGTTCAGTTTATCACACCCGCCATAGCTGGTGGTTCACTAGAAGCTGAATGACAGCAAGTCTCATCAGATCTCCAGATCACTTCTGAGTATTTAGCTGATCTTAACAATGCTGTTGTTTGGATGGTCTCGACTCTTCTTCAGATTTCCAGTTCCTCCAGACTCTTTTCCAACCCCTTTGGGACCGTTCTCAGGTCCCCAATTACTATTAGTACGACCTTCATCTTCCTGTTCCACAGTTTTCTTAGTTATCTGGAAAGGTCCAAGTAAATGTTTATCTTTTCGCTTTCTTTCGGTGATCGGCCGGGACGGCAAAATCCACGAAATGACAAGTTCTCTTCTTGCTGTTGATCAACACCAGGTCTGGTCTCCTGGATGGGATTAGGTGATCCGTCTGTACATCAAAGTCCCAGACAATTTTGTGCTTCTCATTCTCCAGGCAAATTCGGTTATACTATTTAGTTGAATAGTTAAAATTGAATTTGCACAATTCCCAGTGAATCACCTTTCCTAGTCAGTCATGCCTAGTTTTGTACTCTCTTTGTGCTAGTTTACTGCATTCGCTTATTACGTGATTTTTTCTTTGTCTTTTCTCCACACATTCTGTTCTTTCTATTCTGTTGTGTTTTATCTATTTTTGCTTTTATATAATTTGTCCTAATGGCATTATCTTGTGCTGCAATTATAAGAGATTCAGTTTCTCTTTTGAGGTTTCCTTTTCTTAGCCATGGCCATGTTTTTTCCTGTGCGATCTCTCCAGTTTGTCGCTTGAAGTGTCCACATAGTTGTCTTTCTTCACACTTCTGTTTTCTTGTTTTTGTTATATTGTGCTTGTCCATATGTTGCAATTGTTTTTTTTTTCTCTAGCTGCTG
>CM042158.1:93381563-93431563 GCA_023376005.1 Doryteuthis pealeii | reverse complement strand
AATTAAATTGTTGTCATGCACAAAAATTGTAGAAAATGAAAATTGTTTCAAAACACAAGTTTACGGTTACATTTTTAAAAAATAAGATTTTAAATGTCAATAAAAATCAGTCACCAGTATAGGGTTGTATAAATGTAAATTTAAAAAAAATGATAAAACGAGTTGTTTAGTAATTAATACTAATGGTTTAAAAAAAAGTCTTAATAGTTTAGAGAACTAATGAAAACGTTTTAAAATGTAAGCAAAAATAGATATTGCATTCTTTTATCGTTAAGAACTAGATTTGAATTGTCATGTAGAAAAAATTCAAAGAAATAAATTACAATGTACTTCTAACTTATCAAGCAATTAAAAACTGAATTTAAAATTGTCCCCAAATACTATTATTATTTTCAAACTGGAGTTTCAGTGAAACTTTTCATGAAAAGAAGAGAAAATAATCTTGCTCAAATTGAATTATTAAATCGCTATAAAAGCGAATTATAAAAAAAATTATTTTGCTTCGGACAGCAAAAGTATGTTTTAAGGAAAAATCAAATCTTATTCATATCGCAATCTTTTTATTCCTGTCTTTAAAATATTAATTTAGTTAGAAATGAAATGAAATAATCTATCTTCCAAATATTTATTTGGTAAGAAAGAGCGAAGTAAAGTAAAAAAAAGAAAAAAGTAAGCGCTTATTGTTTATTTAATAAATATAATCTAACTCAACATTGTATATATAACGAAAAAATTAAAAACCAAGGAATTTTAGAAAGAAAAGCCTTTTACAAAAATAGGTAGTTAAATTATAACTACTTATTTCGTAACTAAGTAAACATAGTTGTATATTCGTATTGTAATAAAAACAAAAAAGATATATAATAAAATACGATGTCGTTAACATTTCATATATAAACAAACAGTGTATGATATGTTCTTACCTTAAACATAAAATAAAAATGATTCTAATGTACGTAACTTGAATGAGAAAATTTGTTCTTTAATTTATCATAATTCTAATGATAAATAAATAGGCAGATTTTTTTTTTTGCATATTTTTTATTTTTTATTTTTAGTCCGGTCATGGACCGGGTACTTTAGCTAGTATATATATATATATATAGTGGACTCTCCTATCGTGAACGATAGATGAGGGTCAGCAGTGAGTGATTTGTTTCCTCACATGTTATGCATGCTATCAAGGAGACATTTTGTGTTTCCTTGAGTGTGATAGCAGCCCAGCCTTGCTGCGAGCTATGAAACCACACTGACAGATGGAATTTCCTGAAGTGGGAGTCAGATGTTTTTGTTTTAAAGTTAGACGGAGCTGATCTCTATGTTTCAGTCTATTTTCTTCAAAGATCTTTAATCTAGCGAAACATGTCTTACGCCATTCTTTCCGATTTGATGCTAGATTTTCCCAAGCACTCAGATTAATACTGAGGCGTTTCAAATTGTCCTTCAATTTGTCTTCATAATGTAAGAGTGGACGCCCAACAGAACGCTTAGTATTTGGTAATTGTCTGTATGATATCTTCTATTCATTCTAACAACGTGACCAGCCCACCTAAGCTGAACCTTTGCTAGTAAGAGTATATATATGGTAGTAAGTATATATATATAATATATATACATACATATATATGATGAGTAGTTTTCAGTGTGAATATATTTTATTATACATGTTTTATATAAATATATGTCTTTAATATGTATTTTTGGGGATTTTTGTGTGAAGCTTGGGTGTGAAATAAATGAGAAACTCCTTATCTTGGAACCTTTGCCATAATCCACCAAATAAACTTCATACAAAGACTGCTGTTTACACAATAGCATTGCAACCAACAAAGCCTTCATCAGATGATGACCCTGGGTTCAGCCATGATTTCGGGACCGAAGCATCATTACCACTAACTCAGAGCGCCCCAGCAGTATCTCACGATACCATCAGATTTTGTTTGTTTGTTGTCAACCTGTGGGATTGCCATATCCACGTTAGAGCTTTATCTTGGATATTTTTGATGTATTTTCTCTTGTCTGGTGGAGAAAGTCCCAGTTTAGTCAAAATTGCGAAGGATGAGTTTGTAATAAATCCTCGGCATCCGACTTCGATAGGAAATACATCCGTCATCCATTCATTTCATCATATCTATAAATTTAATCATGAGTGAATTGAAAGACATTCAGGCTATTACAATCTTATTTTCCCCAGTATAGTTATGATTTTATTATATATATATATATATATATAATATATAATATATATATATATATATTAATGGAGATTCGCTTCCGGTTTTTGTCTGTAACAAAAATTACGTCACAATACCCAAAATCGTCATAACATAGAATAAATACACTCAAAATTTGAACATTCAACATTAGACAGTCCTCATTGTTTTTTAAAACAAGTTTTAATAAATACATGACTGGTATTATATATCTATATATAGTTTGTTTTATTTTAATACATATTTAAAGTTTACATTTCAAATTGTTTTATTTTTTAATCCTCTAATGAATTTGATGATTTTAATTACTTAGGGTACAAACTCGCTGACATTGAAGTTTTTACTCCACCTCTCAGGCAATATGTTTCAATAATCCATTTTTACATCGCCCGGAGTGCGTTTTTTATTTTGCTATTATTATTATTATTGTTTGCCCTTTTTGAGTTTTCACATCAGCATTAGCCCGGAGGGTGTTTTTTATTTTGTACTAGTAAGAATTAATGGAAAAAATGAATGAATGACTGTAATAAAAAAATGAATGAAATTAATGGAATAAATGAAAAAATCTTTTCCAAAGGATCTATCGCAAAGGAAAAAAAATCAAGAAAGATCCTCACCTCCACCTGATTGAAAGCCTTACTCACCTCCACTTTATTGAAACATTGAATTAATATAATTATTATATAAGATATTGGAGAAGATAAAATGTGTCTTACGTTTGTGAGTTTCTGTCGAGAAATAATTCAATTTTTTTTCTCTATCTACTGTCTGTTCTAATTCCGGTAAAAATTGCAACAATGTATACTTTTGGATTTAGATAAAAACGGTTAACTATGTTATAAACCGTATTAAGATGCAAGCGTATGGTGATGAGGAAATGAACAAAACACAGATTTTAAGTTTTAAAATTGTATTAAGAAAAACAACATGAGAACGGTGAAAGGATAGAAATGAGAATTACAGGATAAATTTGGTGATAGTTGTGGGTGGATATTAAGTCCGTAAAATGTCCAGCGTGACTGTGGTAGTGGGGTGGTGATGTAGGCCGAATATTGTGTTTTAGTAGTAGAATTTTTTGTATCGTCGAGTGATATAGAAATGTTCGGTAGTTGACTTGTTGATTTGACTGCCTGGTGAGGTCAGGTTTGGGTAAGTTGGGGGTGTGATCCGCCGCCTTTGATGTGTCCTTCGTTTTGCTAGCGCTCGTCGGGTCTGCGTTCGTGATGGTGTCTGAAGCTCTGACTGTCAGTGCCTTTTAAAGCTGTTCGTTTTATAGAGAGTGCTAGCCGAAGTTGGATCAAATGAAGTTGTTTGTTTTTTCACCCGGGAATCGCTTTCATTGGATGATAATGCGAATTTTATTTACCAATTTTTTTATTTTTATTTAATGTCAGGAATTGAATATCAAAGCGGAACTCCGATCGGAGCCCATGCGCAGATATGTGTTAAAGTGGTCATTCCGTTTTAGGTAACGATAGAGGACACTTCCGACTTTGTCCGTCCCGTTGGCGAGTGTATGTATATATTAATAGTGAATCGGGAGATTTCTACATTTGCTATACAACAACTAGAAGATTTTGAATAACTTTTACAATTGTAAAAATAAATAAATAAATAAAAAGGACTATCTTCAATTATTTATTAGAGAAATGTATGGGTTATTTACTCAGACTTAAATTGATGAATGATTTAAGAAAACTATATTTTATGTTTTTAAGTCAGATCTGACTGCAAAATTTAATAGGTAGAATGAACAGATATGGTCAGACAGTTTGAAAAAGAGAGTGTGTCAGATAGTCTCATGTTAAATTAGATATACATATACAAAAATTGTGACTGGCTTATGAAGTATCTATGCACGAGACAGATAGATAAAACACACCCACATACGGAAAAATCATATACTTCATATATATATATATGTGTGTGTGTATTTGGGCAGCATTCTTTCATTTATACATGTAGAATTAAACAAAAGGCACGTCTCCTGTGTAACAATTTTATTTTTGATCTTTTCGAGTTTTCTGGTCAACGTTTTTACATTTGGTTGGAATCCGTGGATTAGTCCACCGAAGTTCAGGTCCCGAGTAAAAAATAAAAAAACTGGAACATATCACCCCTGATGATGTCACTTCGAAGTGCCGAAAGTACTCGGGACCTAAACTTTGGTGGACTTATCCACGAATTCCACCCAAATATTAAAAAGTTGGCCAGAAAACTCGAAAAGATCAAAAATAAAATTGCTAAGCAGGATACTTTCGGCACTTCGAAATGCCATCATCAGGAGTGATGTGGTTGTGTTCCAGTTTTTTTTTTCAAGTTAGTAACAGTGAGAGTAACTCGTAGAAATTATATTAAGGGGTGTGGAGATTGGAAGGAGGCGAATTGGTAGGAAAAGTGTTATAGGCATTTTAAAATGTGAGTACTGCATTCAAAATTAATCTTATTTAAGGATGGTTTGTATTGTTTGATGTATAAAGCTTCTGGTATTTGGATTTTTTTCTTTGTGCAAAATGTGCGTATTTTCCGTATATATATATAATATATATATATATATATATATATATATGATTTTGAAATATAACGACATACTTTATTCATCAGCAAAATATTTTTTTCGAAAGAGAAAATAGAAACTTTAGGGCCCTTTCGACCGGTGCTTTGTCAAAAGTAACGACCGGTAGATCGTTTAAAAGTCACCAGTCGTTACTTTTGACAAAGCACCGGTCTAAAGGGCCCTAAAGTTTCCATTTTCTCTTTTCTCTTTCGAAAAAAAAATTTTTGCTGATCAATAAAGTATGTCGTTATCTTTCAAAATCCTATACAAGTTCAGCTGTACCAAAAATTTGTTATATATATATATATATATATATATATATATATATATATGTGTGTGTGTGTGTGTGTGTGTGTGTGTTTTGTTAAACTCAACGGAAATTCTTGTCGGATGAGTTTTTGTTCGATTGGTATAGGAATCCACCAAAGGTTTCATCGCGAGCGCTTTCTGCATGACTTTGTGCCATAATCAGAAGCCTTATATATTAAACAATGACATGCAACGCTCCACTTTAGCCCTTACTTAGGCTAGACGGGCGGTCCGAGAGGCTCCCTTCTATCAATCACCAGGTCAGGTCAAACAATAGCACTGAATATAATAGAAAATCTTAAGAAACCTTCTCACTGGTTTTGATCATACTATTGATATGTATCTATACGTTTTATTATGTTTTTCTTCATGTTGTTGGCAACCGAGCTTAATCTTTCCTTTCGTAAATGAAGTGTTTCTTGAGATAAGAAATAATATTTGATAAAGGCAGGTATTTGGATTATTTTAGAAAGAAAAAAAAATCTTTAATGTTAATGGATGCTGCTGCAGGCAGTTTTGATGGAGACAAAGAAATATTGATAACTTATTTATTTTTCACGAACATTACCAATCATAAGTTTTTACCGCCACTTTTTCCTTCTTCTCCATTATACATATATAAGCTATGGATTATAACACACTACTGCTTATAGAACAACATTTCCTCTCAACTTCAGCTACGACTTCAACAAAGACTCAAAATTCATTATTATAGTAAAAATTTAAGAAAAAAAATGCAATTTCCAATCACAAGTATTTACCACCACTTATTCCTTTTCCATTATATATATATATATATATATATATATATATATATATATATATATATAATATATGTGTGTGTGTGTGTGTGTGTGTGTGTGTGTGTATGTAAAAATGAAACTGGAAGTGAATCCGACGGTATGTTGAAAAAATGAATAAAGGAAAGAAAGTATAGAATGGATAATATAGGATATTTTAATCAATTTTACTTACACGTGTTTCGGTCAGGAGTTTATCCATGTGTACATTATTCAAACTATTATTATTTTTAAATAACCAAATGCAATGATTTTTTTCTATTATTATTATTTCAAACACATGTAAGTAAAATTGATTAAAATATCCAATATTATCCATTCTATACTTTCTTTCCTTTATTCATTTTTTCAAACACACACACACATATATATATATATATATATATATATATATATATATATATATATTATAACAAACTAGTACCTATAGAAGAACATTTCCACTCAAATGACTACAACTTCAACAAAACTCAAAATTCATCATCATAAAACAATTGAAGAAAAAGAAAAATGCTTTTACCATTCACATTTATTACGCCACGTTTTCCTTCTATATCATATATATATATATATATATATATATATATATATATATATATATATATATATATATATATATATATATGTATAAGTATTAACTTACCGGTGGTATAAGAACGATCGTTGGAAGCGCACAATATCCAGAGGTTAAGGTTGAGAAAAAACAAATACAAAGTGCTCAATACAATGTAGAGCATAAATTTATTTAAGAATGGAAATGAGTAACCTACTCGAGTTTCATCGATAGATTCTTCAGGGTTACTTTTAAATTAATCGAGTTTACGATTAATCTTTGGTGTTATAAACATGCCCGTTGGAATGGGACTTTAACACCAAAGATTAATCGTAAACTCGATTAATTTAAAAGTAACCCTGAAGAATCTATCGATGAAACTCGAGTAGGTTACTCAATTCCATTCTTAAATAAATAAATATATATATATATATATATATATATATATAATCTTTGGATTATAACACACTATTACTTATAAAACAACATTTCCACTCAAAGATTTAAGACTTCAACAAAGACTCAAAATTCATCATCATAGAAAGAATTGAAGAAAAACGCCTATAATAGAAACACACGAAGATAGATGGATAAAAACGTCTCTAAACACTGATTCCAAATGGCTTTAACATCAATCCTCAAAACGCCGCTTTGAAATTGGATGAATAAATACGAGCGGCCACATAAACATCTAAATGCTTAAATTGAATTTTTTACTTAAATTGTTACGGCTATTTTGAAACACTCCATCCAGGCCTAACAAATATTTCTCAAGTGTAGATCTCACCGGCAGGTGTTCATGAGAACATAAAATGATCAGTTCAAAGCACTTGGATATCATAAAATAATTTTCATTCTGCAGATGGATATTCTATGTTACCAGTCCATTTGTCATCGCTTCAACAAATTGATAAGGTTAAGAATTAGATTAAGAATAACAAAAAACAAAACAAACTTACAACAACCGTTCTTCCTGGTAGTAAGACCAAACTCGAGTAATAAAATGAATGTAATATAAATAAGGAGAGCTCTATTGCCATTGGCTGGAGGTCAGGTGACCAGTACAATAAAACTATGGTCATCAAGAGGCGAGGTCATTTGCTGAGGGGGAAGGTAGGGATTTGATCAACCCCGATTAGTTCCCTGGGCGAAGAAATCCGTTATTGAAAGACCAGAAATTTCCAGTGATTCCAAGGATATAACAACGCCGATGACTTTCCCCTCAAGCATCTTATAGATGTATTTTACAAAACAATAATAAAAATATTAATAAAAGTAGGATTAATAAAAATAGGATTAGAAGTAATAAAACAAAAATAACATTATTATAAATGTTAATATTTCTGATTGGCAGCACCCACCTTATATCAAAATAGGGAGTGTGTTGACCCCCCTCTCTCTCTCTCTCTCTCTCTCTATATATATTATATATATATATATATATATATATATATATACCAGCACGAGCAGGATGCGACACAAGGTCAATTTCTTAAGCGGAGTTCAGCAGGTTTGAATTCAGACTTTTCCTTCTCCTAGACCGGTTGCCTAACCAAGGTTAAAGAGCCCAGTCTGCCCCACTATTTTACCCATAACTGGAGGGAGAGTAGGTTTCATACCTTTCCCAAGAGTATTAGCGCTAAGTGAAATGCAATTATCACATCCAGGATTTGAACTCGGGGCGACGAGTCCATTTCCCATGACTTTAACCATTACACCACGCGCCTCCTCTTTTTTTATTATATATGTGCTAGAAGTCGGTGGCTGAGGGTCTTAGTGTACTGGATATGACGTTAAACTGCATCTAGTAGTGAAGTTCCAATTCTGGAGCTCTGGGGAGTGTGGAGTACCCATTCATCGCCATTACTCCCAAGTCCACACTGACCCGGAGTGGTAGTACCTGTTAGGGTTCTACCTATAGGTTAAATAGATCAATAAATGACTTCTACAAAAATTGATTAACAACTGTTGTCTTGCATTCTAACAATTTATTTAAAAACAAAATATTTACCTACAAACTATTCTCGTATAAATCATATATACAAAAAAACATGGTAATCTGAACATTAGCTACATAAATGAGGGTAACCTCCCCTTAGTTATTTCCCTTTGAGGAAGCCATATGTCTAGGTCGGCCATTTTCATTTCCCCGTAAATCTACACTGAAACTATGAATTTGTTCGAATCGATACAACTGCATGTTTTAACACGAAAATATCATAAAATATGTTCTTAATTGTGCTTGCGCATTATTTGAAATGAACTTAATTGTTATTAAGAACACATTTATGATATTTTCATGTTAAAACATGCAGTTGTATTGATTACGGTGAAATGAAAAATGGCCGACCGAAATATATGGCTTCCTCAAATTGAAATAAACAAGGGGAGGTTACTCTCATTTATAATGCACAAGGGTTGATATGACGTTAAACAAAACCAAAACCAAATTAAAAGCAAAACAATATATCATTATCTTTTCTCGAGATTCTGTAACCTTCTTCATTTTCATAGGAGATAATTTAGTGGACTCATTGCTATCTATATATTAATACTCGTTCCTTAATTGTACGAACTTTATCATCTTGAAACACCCTCTAGTTAAAAATGAAACCGTCCAAATCATCCAACATAAAATGCAAAAATGTAAATCCTGATGATCTGGTGTTGCTTATCCGCCGAATTCTTTATTTCTCATGAGTGTCCTCACCTTAGCTAAATAATGGACAATTCCGTTTTTATTATAAACAAAGAAAGGGGAAAAGGACATGCTACACAGAAGAATATAATAAGAAAGAAAGAAAGAAAGTAGGAGAAAATAGAGAATGAGGGTGGTGCGCGTGGAAGCGATAACGCTAATCTATTTCAATCGAACAAATGAAAAGATGAAAAGAAGGAAATAAAATAAAGTGTGTGTGTGTGTGTGTGTGTGTGTGTGTGTGTGAGAGAGAGAGAGAGAGAGAGAGAGAGAGAGAGAGAGAGAGAGAGAGAGAGAGAGAGAGTTAAATCAAGATTATTATACCTTTTACATATTGAACTATTGAGAAATAGCCCTTAAGTAAAATATCAAACGTTGTAATAATCAAATTATCATACTGTTGTATATACACAGGTCCTGCTAGTAACAAATAATACTGGCTTTAACGAGTTTCCCCTGGAAGATTCCTCTTTGGAGTTTTACCATTGCAGGGGTTCGACCACCAGCTGCTAGTACCATTATCCAGATTTTCAATCACTCTCCTAATGATGTTTACGACTTGCTCTGATATTTTGAAAATATCCAGACATTTTACCACCGTTGTTTGTGGGATCAAGTCATATGCCTTTTTGTTGTCTATCCATGCTACGTTTTCCCCTTTCTTTATCTTCTTTAGAAATTCGTTGGTCTGTATAGAATAGTCCATTTGTTCCTCTGGTTCCTTAGCGACCTTCTTTATGTTTCGTCAGGAAGTCGCCGGCGGCTTTTAAGGGAGTAATAGATTTCTTTTCTTATTGGAGTAATTAGGATCTTCCACATGATAGGTAAACACATTGCCCTCTTCCTTCAAATTCACTTCATTACCCTTCATTCTAGAATGCACGTTAAATACGATAAAACATATATTAAATGGAATATACATTAATTACGATAAAAGATACTGAATTTTTTTTATTTTTTAGATATTAAAATTCTAAATCTATCTGTCTATATATAAATTCTCTTGTTACTAAATCTTCATTACTCTTCATTCTGGAATACACATTAAATACAAATGGAATACACATGAAATACAAATGGAATACACATGAAATACAAATAGAATACACATTAAATATATCAATACACATCAATGCATCTATATACATTTAAAAATGGGATACATATAATTCGGACATTAAACAGAACGTCTATCATATCCGAACTATCAGAAGGCCGTAGCAAGGGCTCCGATAATACCCTATCTCAGGACTCAGATAAGAGACAAATTATAAACATTTGTGCAGACGAACTAAAGTTTGCAATCCTTATTGTTACTAGCAAATATATGCACCCTCCGGGTGCAAGTATTTAAGTTTAATGTAATAAAATATTATATTAAATTAGAAAGACTAATAAAACTAAATAAGAATGCAGATAAAAAGATTTGAAACAGAGGTGGGTGTAATCGAAAAATAGAACAACTGAAACTTACTCTTCCATCACTGTCTTTCATTGTTATTTTTTCTAATTTAAATATTTAGTTAAAAGAGGAAGTAAAGAATAAAATGACAGTTATTTTTTCTTGTTAATGGATTTCATTTAAGATCTATTGAAGAGATTTTTGCTTATATTCATTAAAATAAAACCAAACAATTAGAAATCAATGATACTAAGCACATATTTATTAAAATCATATTTTTAATATCAATATGCAAATTGACCTTCCCGTTCACACTGTAAACCGCTATTTTGTTGTATATATAAATATAATTGCATGTTGTTAGTATGTTGATATGGTTAACAGTATTAATAATGTAAAACGATTTTTATTAATAATTGAGGTTTAAATAAAAATAAAATCATTGAGAATGTGATGTCAATAACTAAGGAATTATGACTTGAGTAGTGATATAGTTTCAGTTACAGACAGAAAAACACACAATCTCCATTATAATAAGATATGTAATACACGTCTTTTATTCCTATTTCTAGTTGTTTGGTTATTTCTTTAACTCGTAACCTGTCTGTCAACTCGTGGTTAACTCCATATTAGCAAACTTGGAGTACTCTCGTTTCATTCGGGTCTAGTTTCTTTATAATACGAATTGTTATAAAAGATATTGAATTTTTGATCTTTGTTAGATATTAAAATTCTAAATTTACAGGGTGTTCGGGATAGATTTGACATATCTATATATGGTTATTTTTCTTCGTAGGTTGGAGTTATTGACGCACAATACGCATCATCTAAAAGCTTGGTCCCTTCTTCATTCATATACGTGATGACAGATAGAATGGATGAGTGGAACCCACCTGAATCAGGGAAGAGAATAACTTGTATCATGATGATCTGCGCCGGTCATTAAAATAAGGAGATTATGGTTGCTGCCCAATGCTCCCTGCATTGTAAAAAAACAATCAGGCATGAACTGGAGAATTTCAATGGAGACTAAGAGGCTGTGACTAGAAGAAAGCAACATAATAGACGATCTGATTGCATTCGTACAGCAAAAATCTGCAGAAAAACGTGTTGGAGGAGCCTGATGCCTACGTGGAGTTACTAAACTGTTGTCAAGCCCTGGATAACAAGGGTAGCCCATAGTAGGCGATATGTATGGCAGCAGGATTCGGCCCCCTGCCACACCTCTGGGAAAATTGAAAAAATGGTTGTCGGTGAATTTCTACGACTACACCAGTCCCAGTGTTTGGCCTTCGAACTCCCCAGATCTTAACCCGTGGATTATTATGTATGGGGCATTGTTGAGAAAGACACCAATCACCGTGCCAGTACTACAAAAGCCCAGTTAATCGACAGAATTAAGGTAATTTTTTAGACTCTTCCCAGGGAAACTGTAACATCAGCTTGCTCCAGGTTCCGGAGCAGGATTGAGGCTGTGATCAACGCTAATGGCGGTTATTTTGAGTGAAACTTGTTGACAGTAGTGTAATTTTCATGCCTGCTGAATTTCTTTACAATCCATTAAATTTTGTAGTTATCAAGCACTTTTTCTTTTTCCTTATGAAACTGTCAAATTTCTCCCGAACACCCTGTATCTATCTATATATCAATACTCTTGTTCCTAAATCTTCCGTCCGTTATCATCCGTTATCAAGCAACAACCTCTGATTAGAAATGAGACCGTCCAAATTGTTCAAGATGCAAAGCAAATGTAGATTATCTTGTGTCGCTTAATCACAGATTTCTTATTTGTCCCATTTTATTTCGCCCAATTTTAAAAATGAAACACTTCAAATGGTCTTACGTCGCTTAAAACCCAACGTAAAATTGAAATGAATTGAAACAAAAAAAAAAAGAAAGTTACATGTTTGTTTTATTTGTAATATTGAAATTGTGAATTGCAGAATATATTTTGGTAATTTCCGGCCCAACTTAGATATTTTCCGAGTCATGTTTTTGTCACTTTTCTGTCGGCAAATTAATGTAGATATTTTAAACGCCTCCCCATAGATGTTTATCGGCAAATCAATATAAATATTTTACAAACACCTTTTAAAGAGAGAGAGAGAGAGAGAGAGAGAGAGAGAGAGAGAGAGAGAGAGAGAGAGAGAGAGAGAGAGAGAGATTATTATACTTTTTACATATTGAACTATTTTGCAAATAGCTCTTAAGTAAACATATCAAACGTTGTAATAATTAAATTATTACACCGTGGTATATCAACAGGTCCTGCTGGTATAAATAAATGTGAATGTCAGTATGTCATTGAGTCAAATTTTTCAACTTTACTCCTAGATGCCGTATCCCAACATACCATACCATTTTGGTATCAGATCGACTCTGTGATCAAATTAAAAATATTCCGGGCCGAATCCGGACCCGCAACCCTGAAATTTTCGATTCCCATGTTTTAATTACTGTGATTTTTTTTTGTACAATAACAATTTAAACATTTGAGTTTATTATGGACACTGAACAAATTTAAAAAGTTTGTTAAAAGTAGTACGACTACTATTCTACAATGGATGATGGACGAATCTCGAAGGACATCCTCTATGCAGAGCTTTCGTCTGGTAAAGACAGATTGGTCGTCCCAGCTGCGTTTCAAAGATGTTTGCAAGAATGATCTCAAGTGCTTTGGCATTGCCCCTTCCAGTCGAGAAAATTTGGCTCAGGGCCGCACTCGATGGCGGCTGGCACTCCGTAGCGGACTGTTCATGTCTGAAGTCACCCTGGCACAACACCATGAAGCTAAGAGGTCCAGAAGAAAGCAGCGGCAACAAAGCACCGGCACATCAACATCTTCAGGGACAGCCTTCACATGCGACATCTGTGGTCGAGAATGTTTTTCAAACATTGGACTTCATAGTCACGGAAGGCGCTGTAACTTGACGTTTCAAGGATGTCTGCAATAACGATCTCAATTGCTTTGGCCTGGGAAAATTTGGCTCAGGACCGTCTTCGATGGCGGCACAGAGGACTGTTCATGTCTGTATGGAGCTAGGAGGTCCAGAAGCAGCGGCAACAAAGCGCCTGCTCATCAATATCTTCAGGTACAGTATTCACATGAGACATCTGTGGTCGAGAATGTTTTTCTAACATTGGACTTTACAGTCACGGGGGGCGCTGTAACTTCATGGGCACAAAAAATATATTATAGTCTTCTGAGACTGAAATTCCTATAATCACAATACCAAACTTTACTTTTGCTAGCCGAATTTGTTTTCTCCTGACGAATTTCTGACGGTTCAAAAAGTCTCTGTCTATTCTGACTACAAAACCTTTTTTGTCTTCTTCCTAAAAAAAGGTTCCAAGACTGAAATGCCAATAAT
Organism: Doryteuthis pealeii; assembly: GCA_023376005.1. Classification (NCBI taxonomy): domain Eukaryota; kingdom Metazoa; phylum Mollusca; class Cephalopoda; order Myopsida; family Loliginidae; genus Doryteuthis; species Doryteuthis pealeii. Next base: position 93,417,660 of record CM042158.1, on the reverse strand, counting down.
ATTCTACAAGAAAAATTGAAGGGGGGGTGACATGGCCTGGATGATTTGACACGGAATTACCCAAATGGCAATAAACAGATTATGGTAAATTCTTCACATTGTTCTTTGATATTTGTGGATTAACAATTAAAGTCATAAACAGTCGGTTTAGCTCTGTCGGTAGAGTGTTGGGCTAGGAATCCCAAGGTTCCTGGTTCGATACAGGCCCTCGCCAACCCAGCGATCTGTGCGGTAAAGTAAGGAGCAGACTCTAAAATAATCTCCTTGGTCTAGTAATAGTGAAAAGGGGATAGACTCCCTCGCTGTATAGCTGATACCGACATTAGGCCACCCCGACGACTTTACTTACTTAAGCTCATTCTCTCATCTGTGGTTTCATCCTTTATGGCAAACAGACAATTCCATTCTCTTCTTTTAGGTACTATATGAAAAGTATGAACTCCCTCATCCACCACCACCTTCGGCTATGAGTTGGATAGTACCACTACTGTTCTTCTCCAAGGATGGCTTTGTCATTGAATAACCCACGAAGGTTGACATGCCATTAAACGAAGAAGCTGAACCAAACCAAAAAGACGCCGGCATTAATTGATGGCCGTCTAAACCACTGACTTCTTTTAGACATCTCTATGAGAGATTCGTAGTGTCACGTGGTTCACTAAGTCCATTCAACTTTCTCCGTCCATTTCGCAAGAGTAAAAAGGTCACACAAAGCCGTTAGCCATTTCTTCAAACGTTCCAGGAATCGCTGGCAATGGCAATTCCAAAGTTTGAGTGTAAAGTATGAAACAGGAAACAAATGGCTCGGAAGGTGAATGGATGCTCGGAAAATGATTTGACAGAATCGAAGAATCACTGAAACCTACAAAGTGAAAAGGACGCATGCGCGAAATATAAGAGAGGAATTACGAGCAACGCAAGTTACTTATGGTAGAATAGCACTGAAAGCCTTGGTTTTTATTTGCCTCACTGGAGTTAAGATCGTGTCACGTCTGATTTGTAGATAAATGAGTGACTGTTTAAGGTAACAAGAAACAGTTTAATAATTTTTCAATGCCTGTCGTCTTGGCCATAATGACGTTACTCGTTCTAGAAGAAATAGGATTCATAATAATGTCCGGTTGGAATCTCTTCGAATTAAAAAAAAAATACCATAATATTGAGCCATACTTAAAAATAAATTTTGATTATTCAAAAGAAGCAACAACATTATCCCCCCCTCTCTTCCCCTCACTCTCTCTCCTCTCCCTCTCTCTCTCTCTCTCTCTATGTGTGCAAGATTGATATATAGATAAATAGATAGATACAGAGAGAAATACATACATACATACATACATGCATACATGCATATATATATATATATATATATATATATATATATATATATATATATATATATATTTGAAACATCTTCACCTGATGATTGCCTGCATGAAACAAATATGGTCGTGAATGTTTCACCTAATAAATAGATATGTAAACCGTTATATATTTATTTTATTTATATATTATATATATATATATAATATATATATATATATATATATATATATATATAGAGAGAGAGAGAGAGAGAGAGAGAGAGGGAGAGAGAAAGAGAAAGAGAAGAGAAAAGGGAGATAGATAGAGAGAAAAAGAGAGATAATAGTGAACAATATTTAGAAATAAATTTTGAATCTTCAAAAGAAGCGATAACATTATCCTCCCCGCCCCCTCTCTCTCTCTCCCCACTCTCTCTCTCTCTCTCTCTCTCTCTCTCTCCCTCTCTCTCTATATTGTGTGTGTGTGTGTGTGTATGTGTGCGAGAATGATAGATAGATAAATAGACAGATACAGAGAGAGTACATACACATACATACAGATATATATATATACACCAGAGAGAGAGAGAGAGAGAGAGAGAGAGAGAGAGAGAGAGAGAGAGAGAGGGGGGAGAGATTATTTAGAAATAAATTTTGAATCTTCAAAAGAAGTGACAACATTATCCTTCTTCCCTCTCCCCCTCCCCCTCTCTCTTTTTCTCTGTGTGTGAGATAGATAAATAGATAGATACAGATATCCTTACAGATCACTGCCGTCCATCACAATCCTACAACCCCACCACCAGAACCTTTCCTCCATGAGCCCTAAATGACTCATCAAACCCGCTGCAGATCCACAAAGTTTGATGCAAATATGACATAGGAAGGACGTCCTTGTTGTATCAGATACATACATACATACATACATAGGGAGTTAAATATATAGATAAATAGAGAGAGAGAGGGAGTAGGGAGAGAAAGAAAGCGATTATAAACTTATATTTGCGACCTTGTGTCATATCCGTTTCATGGCGAAATTTATTTACCCATGGTTGAGTAAATACCTACTACTGAATAGGGAGTTCGATCCTTGTTGCATGCCCCATACTTGTGACATAGTTTCTCATCCTACCCGTGGTGAGTGGGTTGGGTAAATATCTACCATCAAACAACATGGCTTCTAACTGATTATTGTTTACTGCTAGAGATCTCCTTTTCTATACGAGGAACAAAAAATGTTTAATCTCTCCCACCCTCTCTCTCTCTCTCTCTCTTCTCTCTCTCTCTCTCTCTCTCTCTCTCTCTCTGTATCTGTGTGTGTGTGTGTATGTGTGTGTGCAAGATAAATAAATTTCGCCCTGGGATGGATATGACACAAGGTCGCAGGTATAAGTTTATAAGCACTTTCTCTCCCTATCCACACACACACACACCACACACACACACACACTCTCTCTCTCTCTCTCTCTCTCTCTCTCTCTCTCTCTCTCTCTCTCTCGCATACATAGCATAATCTTTACAGATCACTGCCGTCCATCACAATCCTATAACCCCACCACCAGAACCTTTCCTCTCATGAGCCCTAAAATGACTCATCAAATCCGCTGTAGATCCACAAAGTTTGATGTGAATATGACATAGGAAGGACGTCCTTAGGAAAAATCGTCTGCTATAATGTTGAGGAACATTTCGCTACGAACTCGATACACATAATTCGCTATAAAAAACACGCTCCCTTTTTATCATATGTGCTAGAAGGCTGTGGCTGGGGGTTTAGTCTCCTGAGACACTGCATCTAGTGGTGAGATTCCAATTCAAATTTGTTTAAAAAAGATAAATAGGAATCCCCTTTTTTAGGAAGAAGACAAAAAAGGTTTGGACCATCATGGTAGTCAGAATAGACATTTCGAACTGTCTATCCCCTTTTCATTAGTACTAGACCAAGGAGCTTATTTTAGAGTGTGCTCCTCACTTTATCACACAGATCCCTGTGCGACTCATACGCTGGTTGGCGAGGGCCTGTATCGAACCAGGAACCTTGGGATTCCTAGAGAATGAAATTGTCTGTTTGCCATAAAGGATGAAACCACGGATGAGAGAATGAGCTTAAGTAAGTAAAGTCGTCGGGGTGGCCTAATGTCGGTATCAGCTATACAGCGAAGGAGTCTATCCCATTTTCACTAGTACTAGACCAAGGAGATTATTTTAGAGTCTGCTCCTCACTTTACCGCACAGATCGCTGGGTTGGCGAGGGCCTGTATCGAACCAAGAACCTTGGGATTCCTAGCCCAACACTCTACCGACAGAGCTAAACCGGACTGTTTATGACTTTAATTGTTAATCCACAAATATCAATTTCTGAATAATAAAGAACAATGTGAAGAATTTACCATAATCTGTTTATTGCATTTGGGTAATTCCATGTCAAATCATCCAGGCCGTGTCACCCACCCCTTCAATTTTTCTTGTAGAATATTATTGGCATTTCAGTCTTGGAACCTTTTTTTAGGAGAAGACAAAAAAGGTTTTGTAGTCAGAATAGACAGAGACTTTTTGAACCGTCAGAAATTCGTCAGGAGAAAACAAATTCGGATAGCAAAAAGTAAAGTTTGGTATTGTGATTATTTAGAATTTCAGTCTCAGAAGACTATAATATATTTTTGTGCCCATGAAGTTACAGTGCCTTCTGTGACTGTAAAGTCCAATGTTAGAAAAACATTCTCGACCACAGATGTCGCATGTGAAATACTGTCCTGAAGATATTGATGTGCAGGCGCTTTGTTGCCGCTGCTTTCTTCTGGACCTCTTAGCTTCATGGTGTTGCGCCAGGGTGACTTCAGACATGAACAGTCCTCTACAGAGAGCCTGTCGCCATCGAAGACGGTCCTGGGCCAAATTTTCCCAGCTGGAGGGGCAATGCCAAAGCATTGAGATCATTCTTGCAGACATCCTTGAAACGCAGCTGGGGGTGACCAATCTGTCTCTTACTAGACGAAAGCTCTGCATAAAGGGTATCCTTCGGTATTCGTCCATAATCCATTCGGCGGACATGACACAGCCATCGGAGAGAGCAGAGAACACAAGCTGGGGAGTTGGGCTCTCTTTAGAACTGCTTTGTTTGTGATCCTGTCCCTCCAGGTGATGCCCAGTATACGTCTAAGGCAGCGAAGTAAAACCCATTTACGTACACTGTACATATACTAATGTACCATAGGAATGGTACTAAAAGGACAGATGTGATATCTTGCAATTAGGAGCCATTCATACAATTTCGGTAATTTTCACCTTTAGTTGTCAAAATTCCTAGCATAAAATTGTGCGTGCGCATTATCTGAAATGAACTTAATTGTTATTAAGAACACGATTTATGATATTTTTGTGTTAAAGCATGCAGTTGTATTGTTTTCGAAAAGTTTCTAAGATTTGTGTATTTCGCACGAAGACTTTCAAAATGGCTACCAGCTTGTTTCAAAGTGAAAGTCAGTTGGCTAAATTCCTAGCATAAAATTATCTGAAATGAGCTTAATTGTTATTAAGAACACATTTTATTATATTTTTGTGTTAAAGCATGCAGTTGTATTGTTTTCGAAAAAGATTCTAAGATCTGTTTATTTCGCACGGAGACTTTCATATTTCGGCTTGGTTCAAAGTGAAAGTCAAGGGAGGTTACTCTAATTGACTTATTTGCTAGGAATTTTGACAACTAATGATGAAAATTCTCCAATTTTCTCTCTCACCTTCCGATCCGCGAACAAAATAAAACTAACAGCAAAGTAAAATTTCTGGCGTTTGTGTTAGCTAAATATAAGCACCCTGTTATTCAGAAAGGAAACTTTTTTTTTTCAGGGAAAGAAAAACTGAAGCGATTGTCGCGCTCTGCTTTACGAACCTCATCATCCACTCTCCAAACACCTCAACCTGACATAGCAACCGAAAAAAAAAAAAATAACGCGACGAACTGGCAACTGAAAGAAACAAAAAGTAAGCTACCTATGTGTCTTTAATCCCACGCCCGATATATCGTTGTGTTATGTCACATCTGTCCTTTTAGTGGCATTCCTATGGTACATTAGTTGTTTTGAAGTTATCGCCATTAAGCTTTGAAAATAAGAACATAGCCGCCATTTTGGTTAGAAGACTAAACAATGTGTTAATCGATTCTACCTTGTATATTCGTATGGATATTCTGTCTTTAATGTTTCTGTTATTGATAAATTTAAAAGATTCCTAATGTATTTGTGTCTGGTTTGTTGGCTTCTGGGAAAAATGAGATCTTATGGTCATTTAAATTTGTTTGTTTTTCTGCGTATTATCCCCCATTAACAAACAGTGATTTAATCTATTTGTTGTCCACGATGTGGCGGTAGTGGTTGTGGCGGGAAATATCTAAAAGTTTTGATTCAATTCACTACACAATCCATGATTATTCTAGTACAGCGGTACCTTGACTTACGGTCGGAGAGGCCCCCTCCGATCAATCGGCTGGTCACGTCAAGCCCTAGCACCTACATGATTGCTCCAGGAAGCGCGTAGTGTAATGGTTAAAGTCATGGGAAATGGACTCGTCGCTCCGAGTTCAAATCCTGGACGTGGTAATTGCATTTCACTTAGCGCTCATACCCTTGGGAAAGGTATGAATCCTACTCTCCCTCCAGCTATGGGTAAATAGTAGGGCAGACAGGGCTCTTTAACCTTGGTTAGGCAACCGGTCTAGGAGAAGGAAAACTCTGAATTCAAACCTGTTAAACTCCGCTTAAGAAATTGACCTTGTGTCGCATCCTGCTCGTGCGGAGGGGTTGGTAAATATATATATGATAGCCCCAGCCCTATTGCCTTATGGCAAGCCCCAATCCCTTTTTATCATATGGGTGCTAGAAGGCTGTGACCGAGGGTCTACATGCCCTGGAATGACGTTAAACTCTATCTGATGGTGAGGTTCCTGTACTGGAGGTTTGGGGAATGGGGAGCACCCCTTCATCACCATTGCTCCCTGGTCCAGTCTGACCCGGAGTGGTAGTACCTGTTAGGGTCCCATCTATGGGTTAAATAGCAAAATGTATTTATTAAAAAAATTGAGTATCCGTTAAGAATGAATTTATTTCAAAACTTTATCGGCATTAAATGACCCACTGAGGTTGATATGCCGTAAAACAAAACAAACAAGCCAAAGAAAATATTTGTAATAGACAACACCAATACGACATTTCAATTCCAATAGCTATATGAATTAATGATAAGATCGGCTTAAAGTGTTTGGTAAACAATAACAAAAGACCTATTTCAGGGAGCCCAATGAAATAGAATAATGCTCAAAAGTCCTTATAAAGAAAAAACCGTAAACATCTATAATCTACATGAATTGATAGAATTTGTTTTTGTTATGTGTTACCATGCAGTAGGCTATTGAATATGAAATAGGCAATATCTTATTTCTATATATATTTATATTATATATATATATATAAATATTATATATTGTGTGTCCGACGATAAAGAACTCAGACATGTAGGAGATATATTTCGCCGTGCATTGAGCTTGGCTTCATCATACGTTTATTTGATCATTAAAGCATCATACATATGTTTTATAGAAGAGAAGATGTACGGGAGAGGGGGATTATGGGATGAGGTCAGGTGGATGGGATAGCGTTTGTGAGGATTTGATTGGTCAGAAGGAAATCTTTGGTGGATGGGGAGGGAGTTAGTTTGTTGGTGATATGTTCTATTTTGATTTCTTGGGGAGGAAGATCAGTATGTCATCTATGTATTAAGTATGTGCAATTGTTGGTATTCTATATTTGAAGGGGCCTGAATCTAAAAATTCTAGAAATAGGCAGGCTAGAAGGCCACCGAGTGGGTGCCCATTGGGAGGTCGGCTTTTTGTTGGTAGTATTTGTTGAGAATGTTAGGATTGTTATGTGTTTGGGTATTTCGATTATGGAATGGATGGGTAGGGGTGATTTACTCGAGCATTTATTCGCCTGTTGTTTACAGACTTGAGTTCTCTGGGGATTGTAAAGCATACATACACGTAAGTATGTACCAATAAATTATTCGCCTCTGACTGACAGTCCCCGGCTATGAGAGTTAGGAGCTTGACAGACGAAAATTATGTCGGGTTTCGCAACCGGCTAGAAGTAGCTGTTAAAAAGTCGAGCCGCACTGAAGAGTCGTAAACGTCGAAACACGTGTCTGTGGATGACTAATATATATATATATATATATATATATATATATATATATATATGTGTGTATATGTGTGTGTGTGTGGGTGGGTGGATGTATATGAGAAGTAAATACCAAGCGAGTATTTATGATTGGCTTTTTTAGGACAATTTTTGGGGAGGAATATGTGCTTAAAGTCGTAACTAATTTTGAAAGTTAATTAATTAATAATTAATTAATTAGGTGGGCATACCTATCTAATGTAAGGCTAAAACAAAATCGAGAAAAATCAATCTCTGTATGTACATTTCGGCCTATTAGGCCTCATCAGCAGAGCTATGGATAGGAAGACCGCCTTTGCGTGATTCGAAAACCCGTATGTATGTATATAATATATCTATATTATATATATATGTAAACAACTTTTAGCTATTTTCAGCCGACAGTATATTTGGGGACATCGATGTGCTTTTTAATTTTAGTCAGACCTAATTTTGAAAGTTAATCATTTATGTTTAAATCCCCGCCTAATGAAACATAAATGAATTAACTTTCAAAATTAGGGTGACTAAATTAAAAAGCACATATTCTCCAAATACATATATATATTATATATATATATTATATAATATTGTAAATATATTATATATATAGCGACTATATATATATATATAATGAGAGGAAGAAAAAGAGGGTAGAGAATGTCGAGAAGGAAGGTAGAGTTGAATTACATGACCTTTGTTGGCCCGTCAAATTGTATAATACGACTCTTTTCTGGAAGCAAACTACCGGAAAATCGATAACCTATCTGTAGTGCAAGTATGAAGTAACATAACATAATAATTTCTTGCTGGTATTACGACAAAACACATATTAGCTCAAGAGATATAAAATCGGGAGTATTATAGCAGTTAGTACTTTGTTCAAATTAAATTTTATTAGAAAAAATCACATGCGGACGTACTGCGAAGCATGTTATTTGACCAATGACTAAACGTTTATATCCAATCAAAAAGCACAGACTGTTCAAACCAATATTAACGGAATGAGCACAGTATAACCCCGTGGATTGAATAAAGAGTTTGGTTCAAAGTTCCGTGGTGGCTTCTGATTACGACAAGAAGGTTCCTGAGTTAGAGAAGACTACCGAGTCCTAAAAGAAGGTTCCCGAGTTCGAGAAGGCGCCCGAGTCCGACAAGAAATACCTGAAGAAGGACAGAGGGGACATCGGCCGAAACGTTGTACAGATAACAATAAAGATGAGTACAATTGTCCGAATAATCCAAATTATACTAATCATCAAGCCTCATCTCAAAAATTCAGAGAAATAGTACAGATAACAATAAAGATGAGGACAATAGTCCAAATAATCCAAATAATACTAATCATTAAGCATCATCTCAAAAATTCAGAGAAATAGTGTAGATAACAATAAAGATGAGGACAATAGTCCAAATAATCCAAATAATACTAATCATCAAGCCTCATCTCAAAAATTCAGAGAAATAGTACAGATAACAATAAAGATGAGGACAATAGTCCAAATAATCCAAATAATACTAATCATTAAGCATCATCTCAAAAATTCAGAGAAATAGTGTAGATAACAATAAAGATGAGAACAATAGTCCAAATAATCCAAATTATACTAATCATCAAGCCTCATCTCAAAAATTCAGAGAAATAGTGTAGTAACAATAAAGATGAGGACAATAGTTCGAATAATCCAAATAATACAAATTATCAAGCCTGATCTAAAAAATTCAGAGAAATACAATATTAAGCCTTTTCCAACATCATTACGGTAACAATTCACCACGTCTTATTTTTACTTATGTTATTATATTACTTATATCATATGGAAGTTTGCTTAATCTTTCAACAATAAAGTTTAATCAATATATAGTGAATAAACCTTGTATATACTAGCAAAATAAAAAGACACCCTCCGGGCGATGTAAAAATTATTTTTGAAAGATACTGCCTGAGGGGATTGGAGCTGAAAATTCAATGTCACAGAGCGTGTACCATAATTATGTAAAATAGTCAAATTTATTAAAGGAGTAAAAAAAAAAAAAAAAAAGAAAGAAAGAAAGACAATTTGAAATGGAAACAGTTCCGATAACTTTAAATATTATACATTAGAATAAAGCAATCTATATATAAATATATAACGCCGGGCATCTATTTATTGAAACAATGTGGATTGTCTAACGTTGCATGCTCACATTTTGAGTATATTTATTCTATGTTATGACGTTGGATTATGTGTTGGGTAATGTGATGTAAGCAGTGACGCAGTTTTTGTTACAGACAAAAAGAGAGCGAATCTCCATTATTAATATATATATATATATATATTAAAAGAAAGGAAATGCATCCGACGGTATGAGTATATATATAAAAAGATATGAAAACACCACAAAATGCTGTTAAAGTGAAAAATTTTATATCTTCGCTGATATTGAACAATATTTCGATTTTATGAAAATCGTCATCAGAGCTTGTTTATACTCCGTGTTGTTAAGAGCGGAGACAAAAGTCATATGAGTTCAAAACAAAAACCTTGACGTTGCAAAAAAGAAAAAAGTTATACAATAGTTTCGAATGTGAGCACTTCCGCCGCATTTTTCTTAGTCAGCATTGTTTAGGAGTATAAACAAGCTCTGATGACGATTTTCATAAAATCGAAATATTGTTCAATATCAGCTAAGTTATAAAACGTTTTCACTTTAACAGCATTTTGTGGTGTTTTCATATCTTTTTATATATACTCATATATATATCTTATATATTATATATATATATATATATATATATATATATATATATATATGTAAACGTAAACAAATATAGCTATTTTCAGCCGACAATATTTGGGAGAATATGTGCTTAATTGAAGTCAAACCTAACTTTTTTGAAAGTTAATTCATTAATGATTAAATGTTAAATCCCGCCTAATTAATCATTAATGAATTAACTTTCAAAAAAATTAGGTTTGACTTCAATTAAGCACATATTCTCCCTATATATATATATATATACTAGTCGACTTGAATTCAAATCCTGAAAGAGGCTGTTTGCATTTCACATAGCACTGATACTATTGGGACAAGTATGAATCCAACTACTCACCCTACAGCAAAGGGTAAATAGTAGGTCAGACTGTTTTTTTTTAAAACCATGGCTAAGTAACTAGCTCAGGAGAGGAAAATCTCTGAATTCAAACCTGTTAATCTCTGCTTAAAAATTGACGTAGTGATAAAATAAAAGAAGATATTTGAGCTACTAAATATTTCAAATTTGAACACTCAAACAAATTTAATAAACGCAATAAAATATTTTGATTGTATTAATACAATCAAAATATGTTTCAATACAATAAAAGATATGTGTAATATGTAAGCTTTAATTCACTCATTATGCTTAGCTTATTCTTATTTGCAAAAAGCGAAAATTCATCCAAGCCATGGCCGTGTTAGTGTTACTATATGGCTGCACCACTTGGACTCTAACGAAACGATTACAGATAAATCTAGACGCAAACTGTACAAAGATGCTACACGCTGTCTTAAACAAATACTGGAAGCAACACCCTAGAAAAGAGCAACTGTATGGTCACTTGCGTCCTATCACACAAACCATTACAGACACGCTGGATACTGCAGGAGAAACAAGAACGATCTCACAAGTGGTGTTATCCAATAGTCATCGACACAAAGACGCACAATTGTGGGTCTGCCACCAAAAAACTTACATCTATCAACTCTGCACGGACACCGGATGCTGTGCAGAGGACCTACTAGGATCGATGACAGATAGTGACAGAGGAAGAGGCATGGAGTTCTGTGCTATCGGTGATGATAATACTTTTGCATATATATATATATATATATATATATATATATATATATACCAACTCCTCTGCACGAGTAGGATTGTCCCAAAGTCAATTTCTTGTGGAGTTTAACATGTTTGAATTCAGAGTTTTCCTTTTCCTAGACTAAGGTTGAAGAGCCCAGTCTGCCCTACTATTTGCCCATAGCTGGAGGGAGATTAGTCATTCCTACTTTTTCCAAGGGTATTAGCGCTACGTGAAATGCAAATAGCTTCGTCCAGGATTTGAACTTGGGTCGGCGAGTTTTATTTTTAAGAAAAATAAAATTTTATAATTTATAAAATTTATTTTATAATTTATAAAATAATAAAATTTATTTTATTTTTAACACAGAATATGAATTTTCAAAATTTAAATAAATTCCGGCTCCGAACATGAACGTTCGTTTGTACCCCTCCTGTTTGTAACAGTTTACTTATCCCGTCTTTCCATCACAAATATTTCGCTCTTGATGAAGACCACTTTAATAAAAGGTCGAAACAGATTTCTGTCAGCGAACTATAACATCATTTGTTTGGGTTTTTTTTTTCTAAAAATGTTTAAATCATACTTTCGGATTCACTTCCATTTACTTTTCATAAAAGAATATTTGTTGATGTTAAACCTTGCTTCTTTCAATCTAATAGTCTTTCTTTTTTTGTATCAACGTTGTTGAATTCTTAGAGCAGGTGGAAGAAAAGAAATCAAATGTGTCTTCTTGAGTTTTCATGTACATTTTCCTTGTTTTATTCTATCTTTTTATTTATTCATTTCGGGTCAGGAGTCGCTGTCATAGCAACCTTAAAAAGACGATCGCTTTTCTTATCATCTTGTAAGGTGAGTCAAAAAAACCAACAGAAAAAAACAAAAACAAAAACCAAGTTCAGTTATTTATGTTAAGCGTTGCAGTATAGTATCTTGTATACAGGGCGTATTTTGTCGCGATGCAAGTAGGAAAAACAGAAATGACAGAAAAATATCATTGTTTTCTCTTTTTCTTTCTTCAATCTTACTGGTTGCTGGTGATCAACACATTTGGAAAAAAGTGTCTCAAAACAATACAAGTTATATACGATATGTATTCCAAAATTATCACACACACACACACACACACACACACACACACACACACACACACATGCACACACGCACGCATGCGCGTACGGACTTTTACCGGTCAGAATACTGAGTTTTCCTTCTCCTAGATCAGTTGCCAAACCAAGATTAAAGAGTCCAGTCTGTCCTACTATTTACCCATAGCTGGAAGGAGAATAGTTGGATTCATACCTTTCCCAAGGGTATACTGGTATGTGAAATGCTAACAGCCTCATCCAAGATTTGAACTCGTCTCACCGTCTTAGTTTTAATTTGTTCACAGAGTCTGCCTAATTCCAAAACGGTATGAGATATTGGGCTACGGCCTTTAGGAGTAAATTTGGAAAATGAGACACACAGACACACTGACATTAGCATTTATTATTAGCGAAGTTTTGAAATTTAAAGAAATGTAAAAGTTTCAGTCTCAATGCTTTTTTTTTCTTTATATCACTTTTTTCTTTTTTTAAGAAAATTTTTATATCATAAAAATATTATTTTAAATTCATATTTTATGAATATAAATAATTTAAGTTTAAATTTTATATTCATATTCTATATTATACATTTTTTATACCAAAAGTAATTTTTTTTCTTTTTTTTTAAGAAAATTTTTATATCATAAAAAAATTATTTTAAATTCATATTTTAATATAAATAATTTAAGTTTAAATTTTATATTCATATTTTATATTATAAATTTTTTACATCACTTTTTTTCTTTATATCACTTCGTATTTTCATTGTATGTGAGCAAACTGAGACTGAAAATAAACATTATTTTTATTCATATAAAAATAAATTTATCAAAATCGCCTTAGAATTTTCTTGAGGGATCAGTTGCATTTGGAAAAGTTTCACATGCGTATTGATCACAATAGCAACTTCTAAGAAAGTAAGGGACCAAAATATTGCTATATCCAAAAAAACTGAACTCAAAACGAGGCTGTTTCTGTGATTAGCGTTCGTCTGGATCTAAATACTAAACGACGCATATAACTGCGCATGCGTAGTGAATAATTTGTGCGTGAGTGAAGATTAACAAAATCGTATAAGATATTTTGAGTTATTGCATCAGATAAAATCAGGACGGATGAATGTTAAAAGGACATGGAAGCCAATTTCGTCACTGAGTGTCGAGTTTGTACACTGAAATCCAAATCCGAAACATCTTAAGATTAGTTCGTTCGGGTCAGCTGATATATCCAGATGGCGCTGTCGATGACCGGTCGTACTGGTATTACATTGAAATTAAAGAACCATTTAATCTGACTAGATTAAATTCGGCAAAACCTCTAAACGCTAAAGTCAAAATATGTACGAAAAAAATCCTTACATAACCTTACACTGAATTTAGATTTTAAAATTTCTGTGCCTAAACATTAATTTATGTTATAAGAACTAGCAAATATATGCACCCTCCGTAGGGTGCAAGTATTTAAGTTTTAATATAATAAAATATCATATTAAATTAGAAAGGCTAATGAAACTGAATAAGAATACAGATAAAAAGATTTGAAACAGAGGGGGTATGATTGAAAAATAGAACAACTTTGAAACTAACTCTTCCATCATTTTCCGTTACTCCCGTCTTTCATTGGTAAATTTTCCTAATTTAACTATTTAGTTAAAATAGGAAGTAAAGAATAATATTACAGTTATTTCTTCTTGTTCAGGGATTTCTTTTAAGATTTATCCCCGAGATTTTTGCTTATATTCATTAAGATAAAACCAAACAATTAGAAATCAATAATACTAAGCATATATTTATTGAAATCAAATTTTTAAGATCAATATGCAAATCAGCCTTTCCATTCACACTGTAAACCGTTATTTTGTTGTATATATAGATACAATTGCATGTTATTAGGATGTAGATATGGTCAACAGTATTAATAATGTAAAAGAATTTCATTAATAACTGGAGTTTAGATAAAAAATAAAATCATAGAGAATGTGATGTAAATAACAAAGGGAATTGTGACTTGTATAGTAATATAGTTTCGGTTACAGACAGACAAACCCACAATCTCCATTATAATAAGATATGCGCCCTCCGGGTGTAAGTATTTTCCTAATATATTTATTATGATTTTAATGTATAGGATAAAATGTTCTTATATTAAAGTTGGAAGGCTTAAAGTAACCTCCCAACGTGGGTACAAGTGTGTACATAAAATATTCCGATAAAGTTGTAGAATAATAACAATATTTATTCCGTGGACGACGTAGGAACACATACAAGACAAGTATATAAACATGCAGATACTAAGAGCATTTACGGTTTTCGAAGGAGCTCTTATTTCTCCGTAGTTGTAGGCAAATTTTCGGACAAAGAAGAAACAGTTTTTACGTCACTGCTTTTTGATAAGTGAAGTTTTTGGTATTGGCGCCAACATACGATGATGGCGAATCGCCCCCTAGCGGCAGGGGGAGATAATTCGTTATGGAATTTCCAATAATACATAAACGTATTATGGAGGAAATAGGTGTAGGACTTGCGTCGTAAGGAATATCACTTACTAGTAGCTGGTTGGGGGACAAAGCCCCCCCACTTAAGGGTTAGAGGCGTCAGGCGACTAAACCATGTGAACTCGTTGCCGGCCTAAGAGGAAAGAGAGAGAATACAGAATTCCCGCTTCTGCCTACGATTCTCGCCACCTATCGGCGAACGAACCGCAGCAAGGGAAGATAACCCTATTTTGACTTATGTCTGTGGTGAGCCGGAAGTTATCACTTCAACAGACAGAGGTCGAATGACAAAAATAAGAGGTTTGCGCATATGGATCGCGCAACCTAGAAAAAAATAAATTTAAAATAAAATTCGTAAAATTCAACCAATCAGAGGCGTTCCCGCTTAAAAAGAAAAATTATCGAAATAAGCCTCGCTGATCCTACCTGATTACTATAAAGTCTAGGACTTTTTCATTTTCAAGCAGAAATATTTTGCTTGCCAAAGAGAATCCTTGTCACTTGTTTTAATAAATTTTAATGCATAAGGTACGAACTATCTATCTATCTTTCTCTCTTTCAATAATCATCGCTTTTAAGAGACAATCTAAATATCAGTACAAATACAGCTTGACTGATGATTATTTGGACGTACAAACTTTAACGTTCTTTCTCATTGTGTGAATTGTAAAATATTTTATTACATTTTACATTTGAACTTTAAAAAAAGAACTTTTGGCGGAACCTTGCCCAGTATTCAATGCTATCTTTTTGTATACATTTTGTTAATACAATTTTGTTTGTTTAATCAAGTTTTGTCTTCTATGCCATTTTGGTTGATTTATTTATGGTCTTTAAATGTTTGAACACTTTTATTGAATATTGACATCAAACTGCCCTACCTATCATCATATGTCCACCCAGAATTACCGTTTTACTGACCCAACAAATGTAAGGAAATATATTGATTTAGAAAGACTAACGAAATTAGATAACAATGCACATAAAAAGATTACACTTATTTTAATCATATTTTAATTGGTTTCTATATAAAATTATTAATAGGAAATATATTGATTTAGAAAGACTAACGAAATTAGATAACAATGCACATAAAAAGATTACACTTATTTTAATCAATATTTTAATTGGTTTCTATAAAATTATTAATAGGATTGATTTTAATACTTTAGAGGATAAAACATATATTGATTTAGAAAGACTAACGAAATTAGATAACAATGCACATAAAAAGATTACACTTATTTTAATAATATTTAATGCCGGATCTGAAAAGCTGCCTCAACTTTTGGGAAGCTCACAGCAAGAGTGTGGGACAACAGCAAGCTCACTATCCGTACAAAGGTAAAAGTGTATAGAACATGTGTTATCAGCACCCTCATGTATGGAAGTGAAACATGGACCTTATACTGCCACCAAGAGCAGCGGCTAAATACCTTCTACCTTCGCTGCCTTAGACGTGTACTGGGCATCACCTGTAGAGACAGGATCACTAACACAACAGTCCTAGAGAGAGCTCAACTCCCCAGCCTGTACTCTCTACTGAGACAACGTCGTCTCCGATGGTTGGGTCATGTACGTCGGATGGATGATGGACGAATCCCGAAAGACATCCTGTATGGAGAGCTAACATCTGATAAAAGACAGATTGGTCGCCCCCTACTGCGATTCAAGGATGTCTGCAAAAATGATCTCAGGTGTTTTGGCATTGTCCCTTCCAGCTGGGAAAAATTGGCTCAAGACCGCCCTCGGTGGCGACAGAATCTACATAGAGAACTGTACATGTCAGAAGTCACCCTGATACAACATCATGAAGCTAAGAGGTCCATAAGAAAGTAACGGCAACAAAGCATCGGAACATCATCATCTACAGGGACAACCTACAAATGCAAAATCTGTGGTCGAGAATGTTTCTCAAACATAGGACTTCATAGTCACAGGAGGCGCTGCAACTTCAGGGGCACACAAAAACTTTTATCATAGTCTTTCGAGACTGAATTGCCAATGACATTTTAATTGGTTTCTATATAAAATTATCAATAAGATTGATTTTAATACTTTAGAGGATAAAACAATAATATTAGAGATTAATAACACCAAGTAATTATTTATTAAACCCGGGTTTGTTAAAACCAGTATGCAAATTAACCACACCATATATCATATAAACCTTTAATTCTTAGATATATAAGACAAATTGCAGGATTTGAAACGCACTAACATTATGGGCTGATAACTCAGATTTTCATAGAGACATTGTTAATAAATAATAATTTATTCTATTAACGATTTTGACTATAAATTAAACACTCATTGATAAACTTACACAATTCCAGAGGGTATTGTGAGGTAAGTAGTGACGTAGTTTCGGTTACAGACAGACACCGAATCTCCATAATATTATATAAGATAATATGACAGTAACAAGAGTGAATGTATATTTTAAGGAACTTTGAGCATAAATATGTCTAGAAAATAATGTGATTGATTTTAAATTATTTTTCAGGTTGGTAACCCTGATTAAAAATCAGTTGATCACTTTGTTCATGTTTGCCCCTTAGAATTCGTTTTTAGCTGACTATTCTTAGTTTTTTTTACAAGTGTGTTTGGTTAAATGTGTCACAAAAAATAGAACACTAATATTGAGCAATGCTTACCAACTATGCCAGCAAGAAAACCTAGATCAGCTCTGTATGGACACCGGATGCCGTGCAAAGGTCCATTTCCTATTACTCTAACCATTACACCACGCGCCTCCATTGAGCAGTGTTATATGAGCAAATTCTGCAGCAATTTCAGATAGTGCTAATACTCTTAGGAAAGGTATGCAGCTAACAATTCTCTAACCAGCCATGGGTACATAGCAGGGTAGACTAGTCTCTTTAACCTTGGTTAGGCAACCGATCTAGGAGAAGGAAAACTCTGAATTCAAACCTGTTAAGCTCCGGTTAAGAAATTGACCTTGTGTCACATCCTGCTCGTGCATAAGATTTGCTAAATATGTATACATATTGTCTGAACATTGCTTGCTTACTGTAAATTGATATTAGTGGTAATAATCAATTGATTAATTGATTAATAGGTACCACCAAAATTGGTCACGTGATCAGTTTATGCCATATTGAAGGAAGAAACGTAAATATTTTTGAACTTTGTAAAAAAATCTCGCAAAAAGAAATAACGAACATAAAGAGTTGTCACAAAGAAAAACAGTTAATTCAAAGATAACTATCTGATTGTGAAAAAATTACTCACCGTTATCTTGAGAAATAAGTAAAACAGTCCGTTTTTTTTTACAACACGGTCAATTTCTTTATTGAATTTTTTAACAGAATTCTTTATTCATGGTTCTTTTACTAAAAAATCTCTCGCATCGACAGTTTTCAGTTGTAAAATAAAATAAAATGTATTAATTTAATTAGATGGACCAGTAAATAATATATATATATATATATATATATATATATATATATATATATATATGTGTGTGTGTGTGTGTGTGTGTGTGTGTGTTCAATTACATAATTAATAATGAAGGTAGGCAGACCCTTCTTTATAAACGATAAACGCTTCGATTTTCTCCTTACTAGGCTTCATGTTAAATTCAGTAAGAGTTAGGCGAAGAAGTTGATCAGAAAAAGAAAGGAAGAAAGAAAAGAAAGAAAGAAGAAAGAAAGAAAGAAAGAAAGGATGATTACTAACTGAAGAAAGCGAAGCTGACGAGAATAAAGGCCACAAGCTCAAAAAAAAAAAAAAGAAGAAACAACAAAGAAAGAAAGAAAGAAAAAGAAAAAGAACATTACCAACTGAAGAAAGAGAGGCTGGTGTGAAGAAAGGGCACAAGTTTTAACAGAAAGAAAGAAAGAAAGAAAGAAAGAAAGAAAAGGTGTTAACCTAAAGACAGAGAAGCTGAAGTAGAGAGAGCAACAAGTTTATATTCGTAGAAAGAAAGAAAGAAATATTCTGATATAATTATTCAAACTCTTATCTTTATGGAAATAAAGTAAACACGTTTTTTGTCGGTTCATTATTTTCATATTTCATAAAATAAAATAGGCGGGGCGAGACCTCGTAAAAATATTTCCCCTAATATATTTTAGGAAAAAACTATTTCAGACATATTTTCATCAAAAGCTAAGTAATCATGGAAATTTTCGTGAAAATCGAACTATTAATTGATTTTTCATAGAATTTTTTTAAATGCAGGTAGTCAAAACTTGTTTTTGGCTACGTTAAATTTCAATTGATTTAACGGTGCAAAAATGTAAACATTGTTTTTGTTCATAATTTTCATTATTTCCGTAAGCTGAAATTTAAAAAAAAATCATCAGGAGTTTGTTTAATGTTTCCTCTTTTGAATGGACAAAACATTTTAAGATGATATTAACCTTTATGCAAGTTTCATTTTGTTGAATATAGGGGGGGAGTAAATTTTACAGGGAAAATTGGTGGTACCTATTGATTAATTAATAATAAAATCGTCAAGGGAGAAATTCCGACAAATGGACCAAAGAATAAGGAAATTGATGACTATGCACTCAAGAGATGACATAGACAGACTATATGTACCAAGAAAAAAAGGAACAAGACTCGTAAGAGGAATTACGGGTTTAAAGGGGGGAGCCTCTTAAATCTCCCAGTTGTAGGCAAATTGTTCAGACGAAAGAAGACAAACACACAATGGAAATTTAATACATGTATTGACAAATAATACAAGAACTTGTTGCAAATTTTATTGGCATTTGCAACAAGACTTATCTGTGAGGTTAAATACTGTTCGTTGGAGAAGTGGTGATAACAGGGGTATTCTGGTCGCTGGTTGGAATGTTGTTAAGACGCTTCTTCAGGTCGTTTCTCGTTCCTCAGCCTTCTGTAGTATGCTATTGTGACAGCCTTTTGTAGTATGCTGACACAATGCCTTAGAAAGTTTGCTGGTTTTGGGCAAGGTGGCTGGAGGCGCTTATTTTCGCGTCTCTCCTGGATAACTGCTCCGTGATAAGTGAAGTTTTTGATTCTGGTGCCAACATCGTATGTTGGCGATTTGCCCCCTAGCGACAGGGGGAGATAATTCTCTGTTGAATTTCCGATACTCGCCAGCATTGAGGATTGCGTAGATGCGACAATTTGAGGACACGGAGAATAGACCAAAAAGAGCAAAGAAAGACCAACTAGTTATAGCAACTGCGTTATATGGACAAACAGAAAAACAACAAAAACTATAAAAACAGAAATGGTAAGAAAAACAACCGATTGGATACTTCAAGCGACAAACTAGAGATATCACCCACGATACAACCGGGTCATGGCTTAAAAAGGGAAACCTCAAGAGAGAAACTTAATCTTTTATAATAGCAGCTCAAAAATGCTATAAAAAACAATTATATAGATAAGACGCAATAGAATAGCAAGTGTAGGATACGTGGAGACAGAAACGAAACTGTTAATCACATAAGTGAATGAAGCAAACTATAAAAAGGAAGTACAAGACTGGGCACGTCTGGGTGGGAGAGATGACCAACTGGGAATGTGCAAGAAATTAAAATTGAATCATAATACCAAATGGTACATACATAAACCAATTCCTTCTCGATATTAAGACTCATAAAAATTCTCTGTGATTTTGAGATACAAATGGACTGCCTAATCCCGACCAAAGGACGTGACCTAATGCTAATTAACAAGAACAAATAACTTATTATCTCGTGGATTTTACTGTTCTAGCAGGCCACTGAGCGAAAATGAAAGAAAACAAAAAGATAGACAGATACTTGGACCTTGCTAGAGAACTGAAGAAATTATGAAATATGAAGGTGAAGGTAATAAACTGTATTTGGTGACCTTGGGACTGACCCAAGGGTTTGGAAAAAAGACCGGGGGAATTGGGAATTAGGGAAAGAATCGAGACCATACAAATTACAACATTGTTAAGATAGGCTGGAATACTCAGATGAGTTCCGTAGATCTGAGGAGACTTGCTGTCAATCAGTCTCCAGTGAACCATCAGTTTAGGCGGGTGTGAAAAAAAAACTGATGGAGTCAAATAATAATAATAATAAAGGCTTCTAAAAGATACTGGTGCAATTGGAAATCAGAGAAGAATCGAAACCTTCCAGACCACAGCATTGATAAGATCAGTTAAAATACTCAGAAGATTCATGAAGACATGTGGATACTTGTTGTCACTTGGACTCTAGTAAAAGACCATCCGCTAACGCTGGAGTGAAAAACTTGCCAAGAGTGAAATAATAATTGAAAACGCTTCATATAAGAAATATGAATAGATAAAACTGACTTGGCGTTTTTATTTCCTTTATTATAAGAATTCTTGCTCTCGAGTCACAGACCTCAATCGACCGCCAGTTCGTTCCCGTGACTTTCTATTCTCCAAAATGTCTCCTCCAGTCGGTAGGGTTAGGATCGATCTTTTTGGAGACCTTTGGTTTAAGTGAACGAATCAAATCCATTCGTGGCTTTTGGAATGCTCTGTATGCAACAGTGAGTCAACATCGATCGAAGCTAGTTGTTTTGTTTTTTTAGTTTTTGTCTTTTTGTTTTGTTTTTTTATTCCGTAAATATTTCCTTGGTTATTTCTAGTGAAAACAGAATTGTTCTTGACACGGGGCATGTCTTGTTGATTTAACCAGGCAAACAATAGACATAAAATCTTGCAACGAGAATTTTAATTTCTTAAAGGAATCGGCTTATTCCGGAAAAACATGCTTGTAGATCACCGGGAACGCATTTAAAACAACGGCGATACAGGATTACGATCAAGTCACGCTGAAAGCACTTGTTCCTTCTAGATCACCGAATTTAAGCAGCGATGAGCCTGTTCAGTACTAAGGGGTAAAGTTTTGGTTCGTTCGTACTTGCATCTTATCCCCAATAATACTGGTTCTTCCTTCTTATGGGTTGGTATGCTGAAATGGAATTTAAGGAACAAAAAAGGAAAGAGACAAAGGCAGAAGGTGGATTTAAGACTTAAGCTTTATTGACCGGGTCATAGTCGCCTGTAGCAAGGGAACATCTCCCTGGCTAGTAAAAGCAACCTAAACCTGTTACGCCGAGAGATTCTTTTGGGGGGTCGGGGACAGTCCTTTTGTCGGACATGCACGGAGGGTTCTTCCAGTAAAGGCCCTGTGGCGTTACTTTCGTATTTGCCTGGAGAGTTGTCTGCCCGTTTAGTTTGCTGGTTCCCGCTAGGGGCCTGTTATATTTAAGCGGCTGGTTTGAACGTCTCTTTCTCTTTTCCTGTCGCTCGACCTACGAGACACATGGGTTAGAATCTGGTCTACCCACTCCTCGTTGGGGCTTCGGCCCTCAACGCCGGACTAAGTGATTTATACAGCATGGACTATTCTTAGTCTCATGTCTGTGCTTTTATGTTTTTCTCTTTTACTTATGTATGTATGTTTA
The DNA here is from genome assembly GCA_023376005.1 of Doryteuthis pealeii. Taxonomy (NCBI): domain Eukaryota; kingdom Metazoa; phylum Mollusca; class Cephalopoda; order Myopsida; family Loliginidae; genus Doryteuthis; species Doryteuthis pealeii. The sequence goes on along the minus strand of CM042158.1, from coordinate 93,395,334 downwards.
TGTACACCTCCTTGTATTATGTACCCTGTTAATCCTTGTGCTGTGTATAAAATGTTTGTTCTTCAACCTTTGTCGGAGTTTTATCTGCAAGTATTATCACTTGAATTTATACAGCCCCATAGGAGTTTGTTTTAATTCTAATTTTATTGGATTCGGCCTTTGTTTCGGCATTAAATGACCCGAATGAGGTTGATATGCCATAAAACAAATCAACTAACTGACCAACGATGATACAGGGCCCGAGTTCAAATCCATCGGAGACTACATCATTATTTTTAAAATCTATTTATTTATCATTATTATATCACTCCTTGCGAGTTTTATACACCAGTTTTATCTGGTGCTCTTTTTCTGATCTCTGAGTGACAAGCTTTCGGTATCATTCTAAGTGCTCAAAATACAATTAGTATTATGGGGTTTAAGTAAATTATGGAGCATAAGTGTTTTTTAGGTGCTTGAAGGTTAAATATAGTTATCTGAATATTCTTGGTGTGTGTTCCTCGGGTTTGCTTTTAAAACCTTATGTCTGACTATGCTAAGTAAATAACCTAGTAGCGTGATCCAATATTTGTTGTCTTATGTCAGATTAAGCCAAGTAAATAACCTCACAAGGTGCTCGATTATTAGAGGCCTTGTCAAACTAAACTAAGCTAATCCCCTCAGAGGGTGTTCTAATATTTGTGGCCGTATGTCAGACGAAGCTATGTAAATAAGATAAGTAAATTACCTAATTGAACGCCCCTGTATAGTGTCGTTATGTTAGACTAAACAGATACTCTTACAGAGTGCTCCAATATTTGTGGCCTTCTGTAAGACTTGATAACTTTCTGTACACATCTATTCTATCTGTTGTCCCGATTGTATCACAGGTTTGATTTAGTGAAATGAATCGCAATTCATAATACAAAAAAAATAGTGATAAATTATGCGTGAATGTGGAGGTGTTTGTCAACTGAGAAAAGCTACCCCTAGAGGATAACATTTTTGGTGTCGCACTGAAAAGAAGGCATTCAAAGAACGAGAAAGGAAAGAGACAAAGGCAGAAGGTGGCTTTATGACTTAGGCTTTAAGGAGCGGGTCATGGTCGCCTGTAGCAAGGGGGCATCCCCCTGGCTATAGTAGGAGTGACTACACTCAGTTGCAGCCTAAATTCAAAAGGGCCGACTTATTCTTTTAGGGGTAGGGAGTCAGTCCTTTTTGTCGGACATGCGCAGAGGGTTTTTCTAGTGAAGGCCCCATGAGAGTTTGTTGTTTTTTTTAAATTTTATTTTCATTCTATTTTTATTTTATTTTTGTTTTATTTTAATCCTCACAGTATCACCATCACCCTCATGTTCACATTATTTTGTTTTTCTTTTAGTCCTCTGGCAAGGTCAGAGTATCTGTCTATCTTTTCGCTTTCTTTCATTTTCACCGCTGGAACGACAAAATCCACTAGATGACAAGTTCCTTTTTCTTCGGGAGAACGTCACTTATGAGTTCTTCCTTGCTTCTCCAGTAGTATGCAGTATATAAACAAAACACGATAGAAAAATGGACGAAAGGCTGCATCCTCACTTTCGCTTTCCCCAAAAAGCGACCTCAGAATCGCAAAGAACTACAGAGGCATAACTCTTACTGCTATATAAATTTACCAAAACCCTCCGCACGAGTAGGATGCGACACAAGGTCAATTTCTTAAGCGGGTTTAACAGGTTTGAATTCGGAGTTTTCCTTCTCTTAGACTGGTTACCTAGCCATAGTTAAAAAGCACAGTCTTTCCTATTATTTACCCATAACTGGAGAGAGAACAATTGGATGTATACCTTTCCCAAGGTATTAGCGCTATGTGAAATGTAAACAGCCTCGTTCAGGATTTGAACTCGCATCGACGAATCCATTTCATACGACTCTAACCATTACACCACGCGCCTCCATGTAACGCTTACTGCCAAAATATATAATGCCCTTCTTCTCGCATTTGTACAGTCAAACAATATTAAATAAATGATATTGTGCTCGAAACAAAAAGAGATACGAGTTTATGCGATCTATAGAATAATGGCTGAATGGAACTTTAGACAGCTACAGGCAAGTTCCAGTCGTGTAGCATTTTCATTTTGAACAGAATTATCGGAAAAATTATAGCTGAATTATCTCCCCCTGGCACCAGAGGGCGAATCGCCAATATACGATATTAGCGCCAAAATTAAACCACTTGACGAAAGTCATTTATCGTATGATCATTCAACAGGCGAGACGCGTTTTTCAAGTGCTCCCTTTACCTTGTCAAACAGCGAGTGGTTTCATCCGGCGCCGTCCACCTTGTCAACCAGCGAGTGGAATAATATTCCAGCGCTCACTTTCACCTTCAACTTCAGCACGATAAGTCTGGCTAGCAAATGCCACAAATTTGCAACCCCTTTTTGTACCTTTTGAATATATGTTTCTTTATTCTCAATTGTTGTAATTGAGAATAAAGAAACATGTGTCTTCTCGTAGCAGTAACTTCACTCTCACACCTCGTTCTACGTGACTAGTTTGCTGCCGCCTTGGCAAATAAATGAGCTCCTTTTATATCGTAGGCGTAATTTGCATAGGCCATGCTCACGCCACGAACGAGACATAACGAGACCACACCTTACAAATTCGCTCGTCAACGGCGACCATGCTTCTTCAGCTAAATTCAGGCAGAACCTGACAAGCTAAGCAGATGCGTTTTGCCGGAGGTAAGTAAGCTTGTTCATTACAAAACATATATTCAAAAGGTACAAAAAGGGGTTGCAAATTTGTGGCATTTGCTAACCAGACTTATCGTGCTGAAGGTGAGGTCTTCTTCTTTCATCCGAAATTACTTGCTTACCACCGGGAAATTTTAAGAGTCCCGAAATATCTCTTAGAATTGAGAGATCAACTTCTGTCAGGTTGTGATCAAGCTAAGGGTTTTCCCCTTGAATATGCCTGTGCTGTGCAGTTCCAAGCGTTTCTAAGTCGTCGATCAGTTACAGCTACAAAAGACGTTAAGTTGCACGTGTACTCGTTTGATTGGCATTTAGTACGCATGCTCAGTAAGATTAGGCCGTTGCAAAGTAAACTAAGCAAACAATTTTAATTGGTTCGCGTGTTACATAATTATTGGATCCCTAATGCTTTTATAAGGTATTGTAGAAATCATTATGGCGATTAGTACAGCTGATGGCCTTGAGAGTGAGTGATGGCGCTTGACCTCCCTCTCACCCCACCTAGCGGGGATGGATCGTGAGAACCGGAAGGCAATAGAAGGCCCTCTTCCGGTTTAAGGATACTAAGTAAATAAGAGTAGAGTTAGAACTTAGAAGCCGAGCTAGCAACATGTAAGCCTCATCTGCACAGCTTGTCTGGGTGGGGATTTGAAATAAAGTAACATCAACATAAATCGAAGTCTTGTGTTTATTACCAAAAACTAACAATGACACAGGGCTTCTGATAAGGAGTGATCCCCAACAGAAACCAGACCCGGAATCCTCAATAGAAGACCAGACGAGACCTTAGAAGATATACCAGACCAAGATAGATGATAGACGATCAGAACAAAGCCGGCCAGAAGAATAGACGACCAGAGTAAGAAGTAAGAAAGGTATATAACGTTATATAGATTTGGTACGGTGAAAAGACTAGTATATAACACGTGTTGTAGAGTAGCTAGCACACCTACAGCACTCTACCAGATGGACTGGCTCATAGCCTTAAAATAGCCTACGATTAAAGTGAATGAACAAGCTGAATAATATTCAGACTGACTATGTTGGCTATGTCAAATTGACCCTCCGCTATTTAGACTAAGTTTTGTCTCGTTAATTGTTTGTACTTATTTGTTCTGTTTTGTATGTATCCGTTTGGCACCGGATGCTGGTGCTTAATAAATGTATTAAGCACACCATTCGCTGTGTATCTTTTCCACCTCAACGATACTACAGTTGGTTGGTTGTATTTTACGTTTGATTATTTTATGCGGAAGACGTTTTTGTTTAATTCATTCTTGTTGGGTATTCAATTTTTGGTGTTCTTTCAATATGTGATCTCCCGAAAGTTTGTGATTTACTATTGATCTACTATTCATGGCATGTAATATATTAGGAAAAAAGAAGATAGAGTTAGGGTTATGGTTAGGGTTAGGGTTAGTTTAATGGGAAAATAATAGGTAGTTAATGGGTAGATCACATATTGGAATGTAAACAGCTCGGTAGATCACATATTGGATTAGAAACCATTCGGTAGATCACATATTGGAAGAGCACCAAAATTTCTACCACGAAAAAAGAAGACAGGGTTAGGGTTAGGGTTAGGGTTAGTTTTAGTTTAATGGAAAATAATGGGTAGTTAATGGGTGGATCACATATTGGAATGTAAACAACTCGGTAGATCACATATTGGATTAGAAACCATTCGGTAGATCACATATTGGAAGAGCACCAAAATTTCTACCACGAAAAAAGAAGACAGGGTTAGGGTTAGGGTTAGTTTTAGTTTAATGGGAAAATAATGGGTAGTTAATGGGTGGATCACATATTGGAATGTAAACAACTCGGTAGATCACATATTGGAAAAGCACCCATTTTTTTTTTTATCTAATCTCATTTTTTAAATAGATTTTTATACTCATTTTTGAACGTTGATTTAGTTTGGTTGTTTTGTTTTTACGGCTGTATCGGAACGATACGCACGCCCGCGAAAGAGACGATACATAGACAACGCGCTTGCGCACGGGTCGCAGTTGTAAACACGAGAGATTTGAGTGTGGCAGACGACAACGTGAAAGGAAGATAATCGGTAAAGTTGTGAAAAGCAGATGGTGGCTACAATGTTAAGAATTTCGAAAACTAATCGAAAATCAAATAAGACTCAGATAAGACAACGGCATGACAACCTTCGAGTCATCCGTAAACATTACAGTAGCAGATCCTTACCATGGAGTTTGATTCGCACCGAGTGCCTCATATTTAGTAGTTAAGTCAGCGAAGTGGTCTATTGTCGGCATCAGCCATCCAACAAAGAAGTCTATCCCCATTTCGCTAATGCTGGACGAGAGAGATTGTTTTTTCGTCTTAGGTGGATCGCCGCACCTACCATCAGCTTCCGCTTTACGGCAGAGTTTCAAACCGTGGGAAGCGAGGGCCGATATGGAATCCATAACCGTGTGAACCCTTTTCGAGCCATTTAATGCCGAATCAAGTCATTTTGATACCAGGTTACTTCTCAGTACCTGCTGTTACTTAAATGGTCACCCATCTAAGTAATGTACAAGCTTATCGCTGCTTAACTTCGGTGGTTTGCAAGAAACGGTGTTTTTAACGTAGTTTGATCATAAGCGCTAATCTTAATCTAAACTAGTTTGATTTGAATGATTGATTTTAATGACATGTCAATTCGTCTGGGGTTATTTTTTGCCTTCAGTTTTAGTGAATCGGGTTCATTATATGGTTATTGTTGTGGGGGTTGTTAAGGATCACAAATAAAGACAAACAACTGGTGAAAGTTGATACAATTGTATTCAACAAAGAAAGTAGAATTTACAGAAGGAAAGTGAAGTTACGTCCGACAATACAGTCTAGAACTGAATCACGTCGCTTGTGGTATTTACATGTTTCCCACTTTTACACGATAAGGCACAAGGCCGTTTTATGTGGGCACCACCCACAAGCCGAGACTCATGGGTGGTAGGTAGAAAAATTGCGTCGATCCCGTTGGCATTCCCCCGCAAGGGGGCGCATGGGATCAACGCTATTAACCAAACGCAACCGGTCCAGTGGCCGAAGCACACTGGACCAGCAAGCCCACGCGAGTAAACTTAGTCGCAACTCGCGTTGCTTGTTCTTCAAGCTACAATTTTTTTTGCTACTTATAGAAGTAGTAGTGCTACATAATTATTGGATCCCTAGTGCATTTTTAAGGTAGTGTAGAAATCATTATGGCGATTAGCCAGCTAGCAAGGTGTAAGTCGCATTTCTATGCGCATCCTGTCATCTGCGCAGATTGTCTGGCTTGGGGATTTACAAATAAAGTAACATCAACGTAAATCGAAGTCTTGTGTTTATTACCTAAAAACTAACAATAACACAGGGCTTCTGATAAGGAGTGATCCCTAACAGGAACCAGACCCGAAGTCCCCAAGAAACACCACGACAAGACCAGACCAAGATGTTAGAAGATAGAACCACAGCCGGCCAGAAGAAAAGACGACCAGAGTAAGAAGTAAGAAGGGTATACAACGTTATATAGATTTGGTATTGTGAAAACCCCAGTATATAACAGTAGGGTCATTCCATTATGTAGATAGGTTATATCAGTTATATTTACATTTTTATGTTGTAGTTTCTTAAGATTTTTTTTCGACAGGTCTCTTTGACTTTGGAAATTTATCAACTTAATTTCACAGAAAGAAGAGACATACCTTTTAATCTCTGGCAAGCGCAGTTACTCATCTAGACATATTCCACATGAGATACTTTAAAATCAATAAACGAGGCAGCACATCAGGGCTGCTTTTCATTAAACACGAGGTGTGTATTTCTATTTTAAAAACTAACTGAAAAAGGGTCAAAGGGTGTTGAGTTTTTGGACATATAAGGTGTGTGTTAATTGCCCGCTCCTATTTATAGACTAGGCCAGGATCATATGATCTAACTCTTGGCCAATCACTGGCAGTACTCTGAGATTGATAATATACTTAACCGACCCTACTGGTCATAATTACTGTGATATTCATTGACGAAGGACATAGGATTGAAACACTGGGCCTTTACCAATACGTAGGATAGGACTTATACGCTTACCAAAGGATTCTATAACTCAGGACTTTCTCCAAGCCCTTTTCAACTGGCCAAAGATGGCCTTTAAAAACTTTACAAAGGGCCTACACAAAAATTGGATCGGGGGCAGATAACTTCTGACCCACTATTATTACAGTCTGTTAGTTTTAACAAACACTGACTAAAGTGAATTTCAACAAGATGGGCCTATCAGATGCTACAATTCCGTGTCAGAATGGACCTACGAGTAATGGAAATGAAGGGGTACTCCACACACATATTCATTATTGAGCCTAAATATAAGCACTTACAGACAGAAGATATTGTAGTACCACATACTTAACGTAACGGTTATCGTTGTAATAAATAGAATGAGTGAATTGAGTTCAAATCCTGGACAACGCTGTTTACTTTTCACTTCACGCTATCCAATTGGTAAAGGCATGAATCCGTATGTCCTCTCCGCAGCTATGGGTAAATAGTAGAGAAGAATGGGCTCTTTAGCCTTAGTTCGGCAACCAGTCTAGGACCGGGTTTCTCATAGTGGTCTACATACCCCCCTGGGGTCTAGACAACAACTCAGGGGTTCTGTATTTTGGGTAATCTACAAGGAGTCTATGGAAACTACTAAGCCTTCTTAGTAATTAGAAGAAATTAATTCCACAAGAATCCTGGAGAACATGCTCATGTTGATATATTTTCAAAAGTTTAAGCCCAATATTCATGAACTTTTCAAAATTCATCAGCCTCACCCATCATATTAGGAAATGTGCTTCCTTGGTCAGTTATGAAATCATCATTAAATATTTGCAGCTCTTTCGGGTTAGCTCAGTCGGTAGAGCGTTCGTCTAGAAACCACAAGGTTCCTAGTTCGATACCGGTCCTCGCCAACCCAGCGTATGAGTAGCACAGGGATCAGTGCGGTAAAGTAAGGAGCTGATGATAGGTATGGCGCTCCACCTCAGATGCTAAAACAATCTCCTTGGTCTAGCGCTATGGAAAAGGGGATAGACTCCTTCGCTGACTGGCTGATACCGACTTTAGGCCGCCCCGTCGACTTTACTTTACTTATGCTTACTTTAGTGTTTATTTTACGGTTATCTTACAATTAACAGTTTTACATCAACGTTTGTGCAGAATTCAGTAATTACATAATTAGTTGCAACAAAACAATTGCAAGTTGGACTGGGGTATATAAGGAGGGGGTTCAGGATAGGTCAATCAAATTTTTGTAGGGGTCTACGGGCTTAAAAGTTTGAGAACCTCTGGTCTAGGAGAAGGAAAACTCTGGATTCAAACTTCGCTCAGAAATTGGCATTGTATCGCGCACCTGTTCGTGGTGGAATGGTTGAGTGGATAGCAACTTGCAAAGGATACGTGACTCTGGGGTCAACATCAGCAGGTTCGACGGAAATCTCACAAGTCACAAGTGAGAGGTCATGGGTCGTTGCCCTGCTGGTGCAGGAATCTGGTATCAAGATGAAATAGAGGTTTGTAAAAAAAGAGCTGCATTCCGATTGGGCGAGAGATAGCACGTGTTAAGTGAGACAGATAATGGGATTTAGTTAGATTCTAAAACTGGCTTGCAACGCAAACCTCGAAGCAAAGAAGTTGTGTAAGTGGAATTTATATTTAGATCCCCCCCCCCTCTGTGATGGGGACTCAAAAGTAATTATGACATTTTATTAAATAATCTCTTCTTCTAAAATAACGGTGAAGACTCTACCTACAAAAAAAGATGGTGGCTGTTTGGGGAAATCTACACTGTAATAAACCCCCAGCTGTGGGTTTAATAGTACCACTCCTCATGGTCATATGACGCCAGCAGCATGGATATCCATGACAACCTATCACTCATTGTCCCTGGCAGGTCTTCCGAGAAGCATCCAGTATCCACACAGAGCTGGTTTATGTAGGTCCTTGCTGGACGACTCGTACTAGCATGTCCATGTGTTGGTTTCCACAGGAGAATGTTCTCCAGCAGTTTTAAGCATGTCTTGTTCGTCTTACTCGGATGGTTTGTGTGATAGGGGGCAGGTGGCCGTATAGCTGCTTTCTTGTGGGGTGCTGTTTCCATGATTTGTTCAAGATCACACGCAGCACTCTTGTGCAACTCCCATCTGGCCAATTCTCCAGGCGTCTCGTCAAGGTCAAAGTGGTGCAGCCATACAGTAGTACTGATACCACCACGGCCTGGAAAAATTGTCGCTTCAACTTGTCGGTGAAATCTAATTTCTATATAACGGACAATCTGTGTATAGCCGACCATGCCTTCACTATGCGTGCATTAACATCACTTTCTGTGGAACAGATATTACTACCTAGGTACGTGAATTGTTCTACATTGTAGAACAATTCAATTTAAAGAAATGAAAAAATATAGGAAAAGATAAAATATGTATTTACTTACCATATAAATAAAGGCAAATCGTTTGGTAGCACTCAAAAAAACTTGCGAATGAAAAATAATGTCTTCAAAAAAAAAATCTATCACAGGGAATTATTGGAAATTGGGTTATCTGCCCTCACCCGGAAGTCCGGACAATAGGGAGCAGACACTGAACCCTGATTCAGCAGAACAGATACAATAGGGGACAGAGATAGAACCCTGACTCAACAGAACAACAGAGTCCGCACCCGTGAGAGAAACACGATAACTCCGACAGGCAGACATCACAGAAACAGCGACCTTACCTGACAACTTCGGGACATTGCTGAGACAAATACAACAAAGTTAAGTTTCTTAAGCCTCTATGCATACTTATATATATCCCGCCAGGAGAAATTCTCTGGCAACCTCTTACAGACATTAAAACACCAATTGTATACTCACACATTTAATACCTCAACCAATAAATTGTTAACCCAATTATATACTCTATAATTGCCTTGTCTCCTTTCATTTACGACAGAGATACTATTTCACCCCAGTATTTCTGTTAGAATATAAAGCTACTTATTTCTTTTTTTTTTAATAATTAAGTTTGTTAAAATAAAAAAGGAAAAGATTTAATTATTTTTCTGTTTTAAATTAGCTCAAATGAAATTCAAATGTAAACAACAAAACGTGTTGATACGGTAGTTTCCGCTTAAAACGAGGTCGAATTTGGTTAATATTTATACTTTCTTAAATTAAATATTTTAGCAATGTTTTCTTTTTTTTAATTTATTTTATTTAATCTACCAAGAATTGCAGGATTTTGAATGAAATAAAATCTTTAATTAAGTCTATTTTTTTTACATATTTTTTCTTTAAAACTAGGGTTCAATCTGACCTACTTATTTTTCGGTTAACACCGAGCGAAATTCAAAACATTCGATTTTGTTTGTATTTAAATGTGTTTGCTCAAACATTGGTAAAGTTTTATCGAAAAATATTTTGTACAATTATTCTTTATGTTAATTAGCAACTTTCTCCGTTTGAACCTCCTAGTGTTGGTATAAGAATCGACCTCCCCTACAAACTTTAGAAGCTTACTGTCGAGTCTCCTTTCTTTTTAAAGCTCGTGTACTGTTTTATCAGAATTCACATAGAGGCCATTATTTTGTGCAGTCTTCTCTTGGCTATGTAACATGGATTCAGCTTGTGCAGGTGTATTTGCAAGAATCGCTACACAATGCTATTAAATAAAGGGCGGACCTGAACTTTCAGACCCCCCCCCCCCCCATCTAAAATTTTTGTTTTTAATCTTTTCTTTTTTTTTTTTTCAACGGATTATTATCGATTGCACACCAATCTATCCGATTGTAAAAAAATTTTTTTAAAAGTTATTTATTTTTTCGAGTTTTCAGGGGTGCTCAGTTCCCCGTATAAGTTTATCGTAAACCGATCCCCCGTATCGGAACCGCTGAAAAAATGTTTTTCTTTGCAATTTCTTTTTTTCTTCAATGGATTATTATCGTTTACACACCAATCTATCAGATTGTAAAAAAAAATTCTAAAAAGTTCTTTATTTTTCGAGTTTTCAAGGGTGATCATTTCCCCGCTCGATAATAAATAATTTGGGTTCTGTTTTTTCTGGGCCACCCTAACTTTGACACCTTTGCGCCAGTTTCCTTTCGAGCGGTTCCGATATGGGGGATCGATTTACTATAAACTTATACGGGGAACTGAGCACCCCTTAAAACTCGAAAAATAAATAACTTTTTGAATGTTTTTTTCACAGTCTGATAGATTGGTGTGCAATCGATAATAATCCATTGAAAGAAGAGAAAAAAAAATTAAAAACAAAAAATTTAGATGGGGAGGGGGGTTCTGAAAGTTCAGGTCCACCGGACCTAGTGTTGGTATAAGAATCGACCTCCCCTACAAACTTTAGAAGCTTACCGTCGAGTCTCCTTTCTTTTTAAAGCTCGTGTACTGTTTTATCAGAATTCACATAGAGGCCATTATTTCGTGCAGTCTTCTCTTGGCTATGTAACATGGATTCAGCTTGTGCAGGTGTATTTGCAAGAATCGCTACACAAAGGTTGATATGCTATTAAATAAAGAAATCAAACCAGACTAAACTATAATAAACGTGAAGGTTTTTAAAAAGAACAAGAATTCTCACATATATACACGTGTAAATCTACAAACTTTTGGGAATAAAGACGAATAACTTTATAGAAACAAGAATTCTTAAACGTACACACATGTAAATTTACAAACTTTGTATATAATGACGAATAAATTTTTAGAATAAGAATTCTTAAACGTACATATATATATAAATTTACATAGGAAGTGCGTGGTGTAATGGTTAAAGTCATGGGAAATGGACTCATCGCCCCGAGTTCAAATCCTAGATGTGGTAATTGCATTTCACTTAGCGCTAATACCCTTGGGAAAGGTATGAATCCTGCCCTCCCTCGAGCTATGAATATCCTGTAGGGTAGACTGGGCTCTTTAACCTTGGTTAGGCAAGGAAGGAAAACTCTGAATTCAAACCTGTTAAACTCCGCTTGAGAAATTGACCTTGTGTCACATCCTGATTGCGCAGAGGGGTTGGTATATATATATATATATATATATATATATATATGAGGTAGGTAAAAGGATAGTGAACAAGAAATGATAACTCAAAACAAATCTAAGAGTTGAAACGTTTCGTTCGATTTATACGGACATCATCAGTCAAATGATTTTTATTGAAAACAAAATTACGTGCAAGTACAAGTGATTTGGTGAGGTGGCTGAGTTAGTAGCGGAAGTGAAGGGAGGGAGGATAGGAGCAGACATGAATGAAGTGAGGGTAGTTTACAGGAAGTAGAGAGAGGTTGGGAGTAGATGGGCACAGGGGTAGGTTAAGGGAGGGGGTAAAGTTCTGGTGTGTTTGATGTCAGGGGAAGAAGAGGGGAGAGTTGAGTGATCTTAGGTCACTGGGTCAGTTAGTGGAAAGAGCAGGGGTGAGGATTTTTTATAAATCGGACGAAACGTTTCAACTCTTAGATTTGTTTTGAGTTATCATTTCTTGTTCACTATCCTTTTACCTACCTCATACTGTCGGATTCTACTACATCCATCCTATCACACACACACACTCACACACACACCACACACACAACATATATATATATATTATATATATATATATATATATATATATATACATTTACAAACTTTGGAAATAAAGAGGAATAGCTTTATAGAACAAGAATTCTTAAATGTACACGCATGTAAATTTACGAAAATCCTTTTATAAAACAGAATTCTCAAATGTCAGTTCATTTTGTCATCCGTGGTCAAGTGATAACACTTGAGTCACCCATAATGTATCACTAATGGCAACCGGTAAAATTTAGATTTAAGTTGCTTCATCTATATATTATAGAAAGATGTATACATCATTGTAATGGTAAGAGTTGTAGGAAATGGACTCGTCGACCTGAGTTCAATTCTTGGACGAAGCTGTTTTCCATTTCACATTGCGCTAATATCTTTGGGAAAGGTTTGAATCCAATTCTCCCTCTGTTGGATTGTTTTGTTATATATATATTTACCAACCCCCCGCACGAGCAGGATGTGACACAAGGTCAATTTCTTAAGCGGAGTTCAACAGGTTTGAATTCAGAGTTCTCCTTCTCCTAGACCGGTTGCCTAACCATGGTTAAAGAGCCTAGTCTGCCCTACTATTTACCCATAGCTGGAGGGAGAGTAGGATTCATATCTTTCTCAAGGATATTAGCGTCAAGTGAAATGCAATTACCACGTCCAGGATTTGAACTCGGGGCGACGAGTCCATTTCCCATGACTTTAACCATTACACCACGCGCTTCCTACAATTGTTTTGTTATATAAGGTGTATTACAATACACCACTTAGATTTATAGACTAAGCGAGGTCACTTGGTTTAAATCGGCCAATCAACAGCCCGAATGTGTGGCTGGTTGACTACTTAATCACTTTCTACTGAGAGACGTCCATTTACAATCATTGCTGGAGACATTTGCAATACTGAGAAGCACCAAGGAACAACCAAAGGATTCTTTACCAAGAATTTCCGCTGGACAAGCGCTCTTGCTTGAAGCCTAAAAGATGGCCACTAAAATCGTAACACCCTCCAGCTATGGGTAAATAGCAGGGCAAATTGGGCTCTTTAACTATGGCTAGGTGACCAGTCTAGGAGAGGAAAAACTCTGAATTCAAAACCTGTTAAACTCTGCTTAAGAAATTGACCTTGTCTCGCATCCCGCTCTTGAGGAGGGCAGGAGTAAATATATATATATATATATATATATATATATATACATCATATTTTTTTTTATATAAATGTTTATGCGTAGTAAATATTTCCTTATCTAGTTTTGTCAAACCTATTATTTCCTTCGACAAGATGCCGTCATTACTACCCAACTAAACAAACCTTTTCTTACGTTTGTCTTCACCATACATAACAACTTTTGTTTACCCTTGTTTTCTCGTCTGTTCATTCAATCTTTTCGCGGTAAACGTTCAATTGCTGATAGAATCACCGCAGAGGAGCGACGCGCATTTGCGCACATGCTGGCATCCTCTCTCTTTT